>JAPPVO010000024.1:11143221-11543221 GCA_030407325.1 Camellia japonica | reverse complement strand
AAGGCTTGTTGTTTGAATTGGAATAATTCAATAAATGTACGTTTTAAGCCCACTTTGCAGTGGCAAATTCACAAACTTTAAGCCCACTTTGTCAGGTGGCAAAATCAAACCCTTTTCGAAAAACAAACATGAAGTTGAATTGTTCCAATTTGAGCAAACTAGTCTATACTTGTATGCTTCACATAGTAAATTTTAGGATTTACTAAAATAATCAGAACATGAACATATAAAGAAAATAAAAGTCATATCATGGTTTAGTAGAGGCCGATCTTTTGATCGGGTGAGTGGGGGTGCTCATTATTGACCTTCCCCTCTCATACCTAAGGTTCCGAGCCAAGCATCCTTGGTTACGACGAACAGTGGCCTTTGGCACCGAGTTATGGGTTTCCTAATTTCCCCAAATATTAGGTGGCGACTCTGAGTTCTGATGACGCAGTCCATTTTTGACAAAATTGCAATAAAATGGATTTTCAATAAAAGTTGCCAAATCTGGACTCTCATCTATGTTTCACATTGCACTCGTGAGACTTGAGATCAAAGAGATCTCGGGAGTCCGAACTGTTTAACGCGCGCGGGTACCCCCCGGGCATGTTACAGTTTCTGGCGACTCTGCTGGGGATTTATGAAACCTTGACTCGAACTCCATGATATGACTTTTATTTTCAATTATATGTTTATTGCATTGCATGCATTGGTGCACTTAAAGTTCCTGTGTTGCCCAGATACTGATGGGAACACATGCATACTTTTTGTGACACTACACCTATCTCTACGTTACTGTAGAGGCCTTGTGTTGTAACCTTTTGAGATTTGTCAAAAGGGTAGCTTGGCTATCTAGCTTTGCTATCTAAGATTCTCAGACTCCGAAGAGAGGCTATTTGACTCTTCTGATTTCCTGGGATCTTTATTGGTTATGACTCAAAGGACTCTTTGGTAACGTCACCTTGACTTCAACCCTTAGAACAGAGCTAACCTTATACATATAGTGAGCTATAGTACCTTTCAAATTAGGACAGGATGCTTTCCCATTTCTAGGATGTGTGATACCACTTGTCTGAATAGTGAACCCTAGATCATTTCAAAAGCTAGGACAGGATAACCCTACCCTCCATAGGGGTGTTTGTTCTCTTTCCTGCTATGTGTTATGTGCAATGTATTGGATCTATACAGGGGTTCTCAAATTCGAATGAGTGGTTCAGGTTGTTCAGATTAGCACCATTACTTCAAAAAAAAAAAAAAAAAAAAAAAAAAGGACCAAAATCCCACAAAGTCGACCATCTCTGTGATTGGGGAGTGACCACCCGTTGATTGCACGAGCTTTATTTTGAGTGTTGTGGCTGGCTCACACTTTGACTGGCAATTTGAAAATGGTTTTATTCTGAGTTCTGAATTGAGTATTGAGTCTAAGTTTGACTCCACCAAGTTTGTAGAGTTGGGGTTAGGCTCGAGTCAGCCTAGTGAGTCAGAGTCTGTTGATTTCGAAAGTGCCAACCTAGACATTTCTGTCCTGTCTAGGTCTTCTTTGTCATTTTCTTTTGAGTCTGTTGTCATTGCTGAGTCATAGTCTCTTTTCAATAAACAGAAAAACAAAAAAAAAAAAATGCCATAGAGTCTGCCTACTTTTATGTGCCTTTAAATCATTGCATTGACCAAAGTTTTTCAAAATGTTTTCCAAAATTCTGATAAAAACAAAGAGGAAGAATTTCCTCGGGATTTGCAAATTTTGATCAACTGAGAGGAAGAAAGGTGTGCTAAGCCTTTGATGAATAAAATCATTTTTGTTAATGTGAGTACTGAAAAAGATCCTGGCTTGGTCCAAATTGGTTCTAGCTTGTTTTCATAAGAGTACGAGTGATTAGTCACTTTGTGAAAAGATTTCAAAAACTATTTTTGCGTGGTCCTGCGAAGACAGGCCTGGAATTGATTATACAGCATAGGATCCCTCTTGACTCGAGGTCCGACCTCCTTAGCTCCTTAGCTTTCAAACCGTGATTCGAAGTATTCAATGACCATCCAAAGTGTAAGGCTTGGACCGGGCTAACCGGAGTAAGCTTTACACCTCCTTAGTAACTTTACACCTCTCTTGGACCGGGCTAACCGGAGTAAGCTTCTACCGTGCTATCCAGAGCGAAGCCCACCAAGAGAAGCCATTACCTCGGCTCTGAGTGCCATGGCCGAGATAACTATCTCTACTCCGATTGGTAACTTATAATCACGTTTGGACCGAAGTAACACTTGAAAAAGTCCCTTCCACACTTGGACCGAACTAACACTTGGACCGCGGCCCACTTGCTAGTCTTTTCTACCACGGCCCATATTCGTTTAGTTCTTGGACCGAAGTAAATCTATCCTTACCTCGGTCCATTACGCGGCCCAACTTCCAAGGAAGTCTCCTCCTTAGCTCGGCCCAATTTAGATATAAATTACCCTCTCAGTTATAGTTATGAATCGGTTGGGTAGTTCAGCCTGCTGTTCTTTCAGTCTGCTTCAGTGTGGTATTGGTTGGGTTTTTGCTTCTTGGCTGTGATGGGTTTAGTCCTGTTTAAAGTTTCAATCTGCTTCACTGGGGCTGCTTGCTCAGCTGTGTGGTTTTGGTCTGTTTTTCTCCTTGTTTTCTTGTTGGTTTCTCACCAACTCTGGAAGTGCTAGCAAATGATAGAATGAGCTTTTTGGTGTAACCTAGTTGGGATGATTTAGTTCATTGTGATGCTTTGCACTTCCTTTTATTTATTGATGTATTTTGTTTTGTACTTTATGCTTGACTCTTACATCAATAAAGTTTCTTTTTTGACAATAAAAAAAAAACTATTATATTGTCTTCATTTTCATTGGTAGTTCTAAGTGAAAGAATATGGATGCCATTGATTGTTTCTTTGGTGTTTTCAAATTTTAAGTTAGTATGTTTGTCTATTTCAGGTTTAAAAATTTCAAAAGCTTTGGTGGTTTGGAATTTCAAATTTTGAGTTAGTTTGTCTATTTCAGATTCAGAAAATTTCAAAGCTTTGGTGGTAACATGGTATTCAGAGTGGTTAAATAACCACAATGAGTTCTTCTTCCGTTCAGGGTAATCCTTCACTACTTATTTTGGTAACTTTTTGATTTGTGTATTTCTTTAATATTTTTGTTTTAAACAGAGTATGATTGGTGTCTGATTTGTAAGTTTCACTCTCTGACTTTGTTGCCTAAGCATAAATTATCATTGTTTTTGTTATATTTCTTATTTTAACGTTTCATAGTTTATTTTATTTTGTTGCAAATCATCATATTCTTTTTTTTTTTTTTTTTCTTTTCTCTATTTTTTTTTTTTTTTTTTTTTTTCAAGTTTGAGTTTTCATTAATTTTGCTAGCCTTTTTGGTCTTTTCCATTTAAGGTATTCTTAGGTATGCAATAGAGTTTTTTTTCTTGTTTCGTATCTCTTAATGATGTACGTTTTACATTTTGGAATATTAATTCATGGATTTTAACCTACTCTAATACACTAATTGACTACTTCCTTCCATTGCAGAATATGAATTTTATCCATTTGTTCATGACATTCCATATGAGTGAATATAATATGGGCTAGATTGATGGATGAGATAAAAATTGCTTAATCATGTTTTTGTTTCTTGATTGATAATTTTAATATGCATGTATATATGTGCGTAAGTTTGTTTGCTGTATTGATATGCTTGTCTATATGTCCATTTGACTTTCTTTACGATTTTAAGGTAGTATTTTGCTTCAATATATATATATTTTTTTTTGCTAGGTTATAGGTGAGGAGTACATACTGAGCTAAAAAATATGTGGCCTTTTGAGATGTATGTCAATTTTACTTTTTGTTCTTGAAGATAAATTATGTTTAATCTTTGTGTTCGTTTTGGATACTTGTGCTGAGAATATTTCGGATTTGCATAACACCTTGGGTGCTTCTCCATTTCTTCATTGAATTATTAAAACCATTGTTTTTGCGGACCTACTTCTGTTCGTATCAATAAAGGCATGTTTATGGTTTTCTTACTATTTTGAGAAAATACCCAATGGTGCAAGTGTGTACTTTGGACAAATTCATGCTCAATTACAATGGAAACTCCTTGACAATATCTTCTTTGACAAAAAGAATGACAGAGAATGAGTTGGTCTAGGAAACGTCCCATAGGGGAAAAAAAGAAAAAAAGAATATGACATGAAGATAATGGACAACCAGTAGTATGTACATGTGAAGATGGAACCAGATTATGTTGGCGTTTCAATTATGTCCAATTCTGCTAATCCATATTCCTTTGTGTCTTTACATTGGACATTTGCAATTCTAGGTCTCTTGTTTTGTGGTAGTCAATTTACAAATTTTCATAAATAATATTAATTTATTTTCCATATCCTGTATGTTTTTTTTATGTGATTTCAAGGAGAAGTAGAATGCTCATATTGTTGCTTTAATATTAGATGTTGAAATGTGATAGAATTCTGAAGAAAAAGCAGCTTGGACACAAGCTCTCCTAAGGGAGAACTTTGTAATAGTGGATGTAGAAAATGTGATCAGGACAACAATTGACAATATGGTTCATGAAAACAATTTAGAATAGAAGTTCTACCAAGTTCATATTTGGCCCTATTTGGTAGGGCTTATTTTCAGTTTATTTCAGTTTTTAGCTTAATTTAAGCTATTTTGATGTGTTTAGTTCAGTTTAATAATACAGCTTATAACTTTTTGTAAGTCAAAAATCAACTTATTCTTTGAGTGGGGGAGGAGAAGCTTAATTTATAAGTCAAAAATCTGCTTATGTTCACAGTTATAAGCTATAAGCTGTTAGGTTGTAAGTTATAATCACTTTTCCACAACTCTACCAAACGGGCTTTTGTGCCAATGAACTTGTGTCACAATTATGTTATTGCGTTCCTGGATCAAAATCTTTTTCCATAAAATTTATTGCTTATATTTGTACTAAAATTCATCTATAACTGGCAACTATGCATTTACTTCAACCATGGGCACGCGTCATTGTGCAACGCATGACACCCCATCACTAGTAGATACTAGCGTATGCTCGTGCCTAAAGGCACGGTGTAAAAATATATGTAACAGACTATACTTTACGATAATTGTTTAAAGTCCTTTAGCGACAATTGTTTAAAGCTGAATTCAAATTATTAATTTAGAAAATAAACACACATGTTTCAAGTTGTACGCATATGAATAAGTTGATTGAATCGATTATATGATTTTTTATATATTAAATTCAATATCTATCCGAGATAAGAATTAAATTCATCAATCTCAACCACAGCCAAGTGGTCGAAACCACCTCCATCGTATTCTGCTGATTAGGTCGGTTCTTCAAGTAATCCCAACACTATTTAAATGTATTTTTTAATTTGATAAAATTACAAATTTAATATAAAATTTAATCCCAACACTATTTAAATTTATTTTTTAATCCCAATACTATTTAAATTTATTATAAATTTAATCCCAACACTATTAAATTTATTTTTTAATTTGATAAAATTAAATTTAATCCCAACACTATTTAATCCCAATACTATTTAAATTTATTATAAATTTAATCCCAATACTATTTAAATTTATTATAAATTTAATCCCAATACGGATTAAATTTAAATTTAATCCCAACACTATTTAAATTTAAATTTAACCCCAACACTATTTAAATTTAAATTTAATTCCAACACTATTTAAATTTAAATTTAATCCCAACACTATTTAAATTTAAATTTAATCCCAACACTATTTACATTTAGATTTAATTCCAACACTATTTAAATTTAAATTTAATCCCAATACTGTTTAAATTTAATCCCAACACTGTATAAATTTAAATTTAACCCCAACACTATTTAAATTTAAATTTAATCCCAACACTACCTGAATTACTGCCACATTGGAAACACATATTCGGTTTGAGTAATGAACTCTTTCAAAAAAATAAAAGTACTATTACCAAACACAATTTTTTCATTTATGGAACAGATATTGCAAGGGGAGAACACAATGTAAAATCTAAAAACACCCAATAAAACAATAACAAAAAGGCAAAGTTGTAAGCAACAACTTAAAAATTAGAACCCAAAAAAACAGATGAACAGATGAAAGAATATTGAAAAAAAAATTGTAATGGATGATTGATGAACACCTAAGCCCAAGAGTATTTTCAAAATTGTAATGTTGAAAACAATATTGAAAATCATGAACACCTAATACTCTTGACATCCCAAGAGTATTACAATTCTATTAAGTATCATGAACACCCAATCATCCCAATCATCCCAAGAGTAGCTGAATAGATTAAGTAACAATTGTAATGAACACCTAATACTCTTGAAAATCATCCATTACAATTCTAAAATTTCAACACATTGAAAATTCATCAACAAAAGAACCAAAAACAAAACAATTAATGATAATAGGCAAAACTCATGAAACCGTAACCTGATAAATACCTGATATTGCCAAATCTTCTCGTACTCAGCTCCAACAAAGATTGTAGAAAGAAAAATAATGTGTAATCCTCAGGTTAGATGTGGAAATACTAATCTCTATACTAAGAGCATCTCCAACCCTAGTCTCTTTTTTTCATCAAATTTTAGAGAAATTTTGGTTAAAAGCTTGATCTAATATGGAACACTCAAACCTTTCTTTCATTTCATCAAATCTTTCTTAAAAAATCCAAACCTATCCTAAAGATCTGTTTTAACCATTTTTAATGAAAGAAACGCATATCCAATAATTACTCTTTTTGAAATTTCATTAAAAATATGACTGTTGAATATTTGGTGAATTTTTTTTACAAATCCCTTGATTTGATTTAGATTTGATGAAATGGAGTTTCACCGTCAACTATGAAAGTTCATTTCAAGCAAAAACTTTCAGTTTTAATAACCATTTGATAGGCTAGCTATTAAATTGTGTAATCATCACGTTAGATGTGGAAATACTAATCATCAATGTAAAAGGAATACATCTTGAAATAATAGTTATAAACTCTCTAGGTTAGATGTGGAAATATTTATTCATGATGTTTCACCAAAAGCTTTACTTGATATAAACTAAAGAAATTTAGAAAGTAGTGTATGTAAGCATAAAATTTCATTACTAAACCAAAAACCAAACCTGATTGCCAATTTATATAGTACAGTTCTTAGTGAAAGTAATTATACATAAAATAGAAAGCTTGTTCTTGGTGAAAGTAATTACATAGTATGTGCCAATTTATAAGTACATTTCAATGAGATAAACAAAGGTAAAGAACTCACAAAAAGCCTTGGTTTTCGATACTTCAAGCATTGCTGCATGGGAAAAAAATCAAGTATATCACAATCATAAACTTCTTACAGAACATTGAAGATGACAATGAAAAAAGAATGTAGATTTGCATTTAGTGTTCTCAATGATCCAGTCCCAATAAAAAGAAAACATTTTTATAAGAATAGATAGATATTAATGCTATAAAAAAAACAATTATGTTAGTTAGATATCCTTTCAGGTGTTTCGTAATTAGATCCTAAAATGATATTATCATCCAGTATGTTGTGTTTCTTGATGAAACATTATGACATTTCAAGGTCTGTGCCTGCCAAGTTTCGTAATTAGCAGCCTCTTCCTCTGCAATAATCAAAATTGCACTCTAAGATTGCAAATTACAACATGAAGACGAAATTGAAATGTCCCTAATGAGCTAATGAAATTTAAGAAAATAATAATAGAACCTAAAACGAAGATAAACCAGAGAGATGGAGCTCAATGATCCTTTTCCAAGCATAAGCTGCTTTTCTAAGAGTATTTTTGAATAACTCATTTCTGTCAAGCATAGGTCTGTTATCTTTATGGAAGCCCTAAATCCCAAAGCAATGCACAAAAATATACATTAAATAACCAAAAACACTGAACTGCTGATAAGAATCATAACAATGTTAAGTAAACTAAAAAGCAAACAGCATTATACAGATTTTTTTGTGTAAACTACTGTCCCTGGGTTGTACAGCATTGAAACCCTCAACTACACAATGAGCATATGTTGATTCATCTATATACCTTCATGCATACCTATCTATATTTGCATTAATCCATGGCTTCAATGAAACCCACCACATTGAACTTCTCTCGAGTCCCAAAAAAATCCCAACAACTCTATAACTTTCCTTCTCTCTTTACCCCCCCCCCCCCCCAACAAAAAAAAAACATAAGAATTAGGTCCTGGCTTTGAGACTTTTGTAAGATTTAGGCATTTCATGTATCTCCAATGCACAAACTCAACCAAGTTAATAACATATTCTTATTCTGTTAATTTATTAAACTTAAAAGGATACCAGAAAATGAAAAGACAGATTCACTGTGAAAAACCGTGTGAATCCATAAATCAAAATGTTCCATATGAGAAATTACGTGAAGTTAAAATTCATAAAGATTAGTCCCTCGATAATGCCATTACGGACGCTTACAGAAATTTGAAAAATAAATAACTATAGTTAAGGATTAAATTATATTCCCCAAAATCATACAAATCTCTCATTATAGACCAGATTCCCGAATGTCCTGATTAAATCATTATCTTAGAGCATCTCCAATCTTCCACCAAATCCTTCATCAAATTTAAATTTGATCACAAATTTGGTGAAAATGAGATTCAATCCTTTCATCAAACTTATATCAAATAAGTTTTCACCAAATATTTTATCAAATCAGGTATGAATAAAATCTTTCACCAAATTTTCAACAAAACTTTTTTCATTTAAGTTTGCTAAAATTATATATACAGGAAGGATTGAAGATGAGTTTATTTTACCAGAATTGTTTAAAGAAGTTTTTTGGGATAGATTAGGTATTTTTAAGAAGATTTGATTAAAAAAATGGATTCTTACCATTGGAGTGAGCTATATCAAATCAAGCTTTTGGTCTAAATTCACTTACTTTCACGTTTCTTTCCCCTTTCAAAATCCCTCTCAAAATCCCACAATCAAACACAGCCTAAATTACCAAAATTTAAATTGAAAACCCACCAATTTCCATTTGATTGCAAGCAAATTATATAATTCACCAACAAAATTACCAAACTACTACTCCAAATCAGAATCAAAAGGGTTAGAAGTTGAAGAACCTGGAAAGTTTCGTAATTAGCAGCGTCTTCCTCTGCAATAATCAAAATTGCACTCTAAGATTGCAAATTACAACATGAAGACGAAATTGAAATGTCCCTAATGAGCTAATGAAATTTAAGAAAATAATAAAACGAAGACAAACCAGAGAGATGGAGCTCAATGATCCTTTTCCAAGCATAAGCTGCTTTTCTAAGAGTATTTTTGAATAACTCATTTCTGCCAAGCATAGGTCTGTTATCTTTATGGAAGCCCTAAATCCCAAAGCAATGCAAAAAAATATACATTAAATAACCAAAAACACTGAACTGCTGATAAGAATCATAACAAAGTAAACTAAAAAGCAAACAGCATTATACAGATTTTTTTGTGTAAACTACTTTCCCTGGGTTGTACAGCATGGAAACCCCCAACTACACAATGAGCATATGTTGATCCATCTATCTACCTTCATGCATACCTATCTATATTTGCATTAATCCATGGCTTCAATGAAACCCACCACATTGAACTTCTCTCGAATCGCAAAAAAATCCCAACAACTCTGTAACTTTCCTACGATGATTCTACACTTTTTTACAATCCAGGCACTGAAATCCCAGAACAGTACCAAACAACAATTATGTGCAATCATGATTCTACACTTCAGATAGCTGTCAATTATTGCGAACCAAACAAAAAAGCCCATTTACTTTTTCTTTTTTCTTTTTTTTTTTAAATCTTTTAATCTTAAAAAAAAATCCAACAAAGTCACATCAACAAATCAGAATTAGAACAATATAACACACGAAAAACAAAAATAAAATGCCAATAAAAATCAAACTCATAATACCCAGCAAATCAGTTCAAATAGCATAAACAGAAGGATTAATAGAAACAAAACCAAAACAGAAGCAAATCATAATACCCAGCAAATCAGTTCAAAATTGCACAAAACCAATAGATATACACATAACCAGATATACAGAAGCAGATCAAATAGCATAAAAAGAAAATTAAGGCACATACATAACCAGATATACACACATATATACATTAAAATTCACAGGAATGATTGGATTAAAACGAAGAATTGTTGAGTCACCTGGAAACCGATGGAGATGAGATGTTTGGCGCTGAGAAGGAAGCGAGAGTTTTGAGAGGAAGATGTCTCGACAGTTTGGAGGCTGTCGAAACCCTAGTCCCCAAACCTTTTACCACACTCTACCATCAACTGATTTCAAAATGTGTAGCACGTCTAATGGAGAGAGAGAGAGAGAGAGAGAGAGAGAGAGAGAGAGAGAGAGAGAGAGAGAGAGAGGGGGGTCTGATTTCAAATTTTGAAATCAGAAACCAGAAACAAAGAGATGAGAGTGAGAGAGAGGGTCTGGGTTGAAAATGGAGACTATAACACTGTCTGTGAGCCCTTGGATTAAGTTTAATCTAATGGTTCATATTTTGACAAACGGACAGAAGTCCCATCAAGGAAAAAAAACTGAGCTTCTTTATTATATAGATATACTTTCAGGCATTCATGGAGAGACGTGGATTGTTAAGAGTCTAGGCGAGTGGTACTACGTTTAGGGTTTTAGTGAGAGTCATGTTTATGCAAATATTATTTAGGCCTCATTTATAAATATGTTATTTTAGTAATTTTTTAATTTTTTGGTTAAAATATGAGGTAAAAAAAATTAATATGTTTGGAACGATTTTTTGATTTTTTATGAAAAATGTGTAAAAAGTAAAGAGAAAATGAAATCTTTGACTTTTTGGTATAAGTTATAGATTTTTTCATTTTTTTAGTAACGTTTTGATTTTTAAACTAAAGCAGACACATACCAAACGAGGCCTTAATATTTTCCAAACTTTTTAATGTGTATATACCTACTAAATAGGATAAACTATTAACATGTTTTAAAGTTGGATTTAAAAAAGGTAATAAACTTTTAAAAAGGTCAAAAAAAAAAAAAAAAAAAAGGGTAATAAGTTAATAAGGTAATACAATAAAGACCAATATAATTCTCGACAATGAAGTAAGGTAAAGAAAAAAAAAAGAAAAAAAAAAGAAGAAGCTTATAAAGCATGACACCCCATCACTAGTATATATATACTTTCAGGCATTCATGGAGAGACGTGGATTACTAAGGGTCTAGGCAAGTGGTACTACAGTTAGGGTTTCAGTAAGAGTCATGTTTATGCAAATATTATTTAGGTCTCGTTTGAAAACATGTTATTTTAGTAATTTTTTAATTT
Source organism: Camellia japonica (assembly GCA_030407325.1). NCBI lineage: Eukaryota > Viridiplantae > Streptophyta > Magnoliopsida > Ericales > Theaceae > Camellia > Camellia japonica. The sequence goes on along the minus strand of JAPPVO010000024.1, from coordinate 11,531,892 downwards.
TTTGACTAAAATATGAGGTAAAAAAAAGTAGTATGTTTGGAATGACTTTTTTATTTTTTATGAAAAATGTGTAAAAAGTAATAAGAAAATGAAATCTTTGACATTTTGATATAGATTATAGACTTTTTAATTTTTTTTATTAAAGTTTTGACTTTTAAACTAAAACAGATTAATTTTTTGGCTAAAATATGAGGTAAAAAAAAGATAGCATGTTTGGAATGACTTTTTTATTTTTTATGAAAAGATGCGTAAAAAGTAATAAGAAAATGAAATCTTTGACATTTTGATATAGATTATAGACCTTTTAATTTTTTTTATTAAAGTTTTGACTTTTAAGCTAAAACAGACACATGCCGACGTCGTTTTGACAAATTCGAGCCATTTGAGTCACGAAAATTAGGGCCCTCTACCATTGCTGGGAAAATATTAAGGTCTGAAAAATGTTTGGGGGCCCTAATTTTTGTGGCTCAAATGGCCTAAAGTTTTGACAATTTTGAACCATTTGAGCCACAAAAATTAGGGCCTCCAAATATTTTTCATATTTTCCAGACTTTCTAATGTGTATATACCTACTAAATAGGATCAACCATTAACATATTTTTAGTAATTGGATTTAAAAAAGGTAATAAACTTTGAAAAAGGTAAAAAGAAAAATGTAATAAGTTCGTCAGGTAAGACGGTAAAGATCTATATAATCCTCGACAATGAAATAAGGTAATAAGGGGCATAAAAAAAAAATAAAAAAAAAATGCTTATAACGCATGACACCTCATCACTAGTATGTATATACTTTCAGGCATTCATGGAGAGACGTGAATTACTAAGAGTTTAGGCGAGTGGTACTACAGTTAGGGTTTCAGTGAGAGTCATGTTTATGCAAATATTATTTAGGCCTCGTTTGGGAACATATTATTTTAGTAATTTTTTAGTAACATATTATTTTAGTAATTTTTTAGTTTTTTAGTTAAAATATGAGTTAAAAAAAATTAGTATGTTTAAAATGACTTTTTGATTTTTTTACGAAAAGATATAAAAAGTATAAAGAAAATGAAGTCTTTGACTTTTTGATATAGGTTATAGACTTTTTAATTTTTTTAGTAACGTTTTGATTTTTAAGCTAAAACAAGCACATACCAAACGAGACCTTAATATTTTCCAGACTTTCTAATGTGTATATACCTACTAAATAGGATAAACTGTTAACATGTTTTAGTAGTTGAATTTAATTCTCATTTTTATTAAAAATAAGTCTTAATAAAATCATCGTTAAAAATAATTTTTTATTATGATTTTTTACATATTAAAAATTGATAATTAGTGACTTTTTTTGTCATGATTTTTATAAATTATTGCTAAAATTTACAATTATTGATTTTTTTTTGTGACACATTTCAAACTGTCGTTGAAAGTTAAAATCATTAATTTTTTTGTGACGATTTTTTTAAACTGTTACTAAAATTTATAATTAGTGATAATTTTTTATGACAATTTTTAAACTATTATTGAAAATTAACCGTCAGTGACCTTTTTTTAATAATATTTAATAAAAAATATCATTAATTATCATAGAATTTATTGTATAATAAGTTTATTTATTAGGACTTATGCTCGAGTCCTCCTAATAAATACTAGGGTAAACTACCAATAGGTCCTACTTTGGAGACTTATTACCCAATAGGTCCTACTTTGGAGACTTATTACCCATTAAGTCCTATTGATAAATTTATTAAGTGATAAAGATAAATTTATCAGTCTTTTTTTTTATGAATAAATTTATAGTGATAAATTTATCAGTCTCTTTGTTTTTATGAATAAATTTTTAGTGATAAATTTATCAATTTCTTATTTTTATAATGTTAAATTTATTAGTTAGGACCTGTAGGTAAATAAGTCTAGTTAATAGGACTAATTGGTAAGTACCCCTAAATACTAGTATCTTTATTATCTTTATCAATATAAGAATGAGTAGAGATGATTACTTGGACGGTTTGTCATCCCCCTCCCTCCTCCCTCTCACCCTCACCCTCACCCTTACCCTCATTAAATTAAATTATACATATAAATATATTTAATAAATATAAATTGAGTGAAGAAACAAATTCATTCCATCCACTTCATTGGGGTGGAAAAAAACACTTGCACGGTTAGGAGTATAAAAATGGTCCGTAGCCCATGGATGGCCCGAAACACGCTCGCAGCCCAGGGTGGGTCCAACCTCTCGGGCCCAAGCCCAGTCTAAGACCCTAGGCCTGGGTCTGGGCCATCATTTTGAAGTCCGACCCAGCCTGTGGGCTCAGCCTGTCTAGCCTGGCCCGCCAGAGGCCCAGTGTCTTTTTTAATAGAAAATAATAAAATTTTGGTAGAAAAAATTTTAAAAAATGTTCAAGCCCGCCCAGGCCTAGCCCACCGGCCCACTTAAGGCCTGAATACCCCTTGGCCCTGGGCTTAATTTTCTGACCCATGGGTCAGCCTGGATCGACCTAAATTTTGGTGGGAACCTGCGAGGCCCGACATGGGCTAGGCCGGGCCAAATTTACTCTCCTATGCGCGGTGGTCAAATCAAGGATTTGAATTTTGGTAAGATAGAGGATGCAAGGCAGAGCAAAGAATGGGAAAATAGACACCCTCCAGAATGGATTTGTGGTTTACTTCTAACCATTGTTTTCAAACCCGGACCGGACCGGCCGGTTGAACCGGGCCTTGTTCCGGTCCGGTCAACCCCCTAAACCCGGATTGGGGCCGAAACCGGGAAAAACCGGTGACCCAGTGGTCGAACTGGCCAAAGCCGGTCTGTTTGTCTTTTTTTTTTTTTTTTTTTTTTTGGGTTTACTTTTTTTTTATTTTCTTTCTTTCTTTCTTTGCTTTCTTTCTTATATATATATATATATAAATATATTTCAAAATTTTGACTAAAAATTCTTATTTCAAGAGTCTCCTCTCATAAGAAAGAGTCTCATTGAAAGCTTGAGAAGATTATGAAAGTCTATTCCTATTTATAAGAAAAGATTTTTCAAAGAGAACCTACAAAATTCTATGTCGGATTCAATCAAATTATTTGAAACATATTGATTGGAGGGAGAGTTGAAAATTTCATTTCCCTCCAAAATTAAATATAGCATTTAATCAATTTATTTGGAGGAAATGTTTAAAAAATTTAATTTCTTTGAAATAAGTGACTTTTTTTTTTATCAATTATGATTTTATTAAATATTATTAATATATACTATGCAACAATTTTATTTTTATTTGATTATTTATATATATTTTTATTTATTTATAATTTATAATTATATTTTTAATTATATAATATTAATTATGACGTCACGGTTCGACCGCTTTGACCCGACGGTTGAACCGGTGACCCGTCCACCCGGTCCCTTTTCCGGTTCGCTCACCGGTCAGGTTTTGAAAACATTGCTTCTAACGTTTAGTTTCTCTCATGTTCCAATTTCAACTTAAGACATTTTGCACTCATGTGATTTATTATAGATTTCGTTTCGATAATTTGATTTGTTAATTTTTTAGGATCCCTTGTTTATATCATTCGTGAAAAAAATTAAATTAATTCGATAATCGTAATTTTTTTATTTTATCATATTTGTCTTAAAAAAATAGACAAAAAATATGTTTTTGAAAAAAATCAACTAATTTTTTTAGTCAATTAAAATAAAATGAAAAAATCTATAATTATCATATTAATTTAATTTTTTTTCATGAATATCATACACAGTGAACCCTATAAATAAGAGTTTGGATGATTGAAATAAGTTTCCCAAATTCTCTCAAATTAAAATTAAAATTTGAGGGAAGTCCAATAATCACACGACTATCTAGGCTACCTAATGCCTAAAGTGACTAAATCAACTTTTAAACCCTCAAATATGAAAGTTTAAATGCTTCAAATCTATTTTTTTTTTCTCAAAACTCACAAAAATTAAGAAAATTACCACTTAGGCCTATTTTGGGAAGATGGTTATAATCAGTTTTTTGGTGAAAAACTGCTTATAATCAGCTTATAATCAGCTTTTTTGTGAGAGAAGATGTGGGTTATAATACAAAAATCAGATTATAACCGTGTTGCCAAAATAGGCCTTAGTTGTATTTTCACAAAATTATTATAAATTAATGGAAATATTTAAGAATTTAATTATTAATATTTGTAAACCTTATTATTGATGTGTAATTGTTTTTTTAAAATTATACACTGAATTCAAATTTCTCCCAAAATATACATACATTTCATCTTCACAAATATATATATATATATATATATATATCATTGTCAAATAGAAATACATTTTTATCTATAGAACCATAATATTTTTTATTTATTTAATTTTTTTTTTTTGGGAGTAATATGGAAACTTCATAGATAACGGCTCTGTTTGGTAAGGCTTATTTCCAGCTTATTTTAACTTTTAGCTTAATTTAAGCTATTTTGATGTATTTGGTTCAACTTAACAATACAGCTTATAGTTTTTTGTAAGTCAAAAATCAACTTATTATTTAAGTGGGGAGGAGAAGCTTAATTTATAAGTAAAAAATCAGCTTATGTTCACAGTTATAAGTTATAAGCTGTTAAACTATAAGTTATAATCATTTTTTCACAGCTCTACCAAACGGGCAACAACCACAAAAAGAAGATACGGTGAGTAAGAGTAGCGGATTACAAAAAACAAGCTTCTTCAGAAAGAAGTTATCCTTGCCGCCTCATGGCCAAGACTCGCTTCAGATCTAGATACTTTACAAATAGGAACATAATCAAAGGACTTACAAACATTCTTAATATCTGCTAATTAAACCTTAATATTCCAATCCACTGCGCGCCCGTTTGTAATTGATGTACTAACTCCTGGCCATCGTTTAGGATGGAAATAACTTTGATTCGGCTTTGGCAGCACCACTTTAATGCTTCTAGACATGCTCGAGCTTCCAACTCAAGCGCTGAGCTGGGTACCATTACAATCCAACCCAACCCATGCTGCTCAAGCTTGTAAAGATTGTTGCTGCCACAAGCTCCATCAACAAGCATCCTGTCAAAAACTTCATGCTTGGATCCTTCGTCACGAGTGGCGATCTGGGTTGTCCCTATTCTCATACGTCAATGAACTTTGCATGGAACAATTAAGATTGGCACCTAGAGTATGAATGAATCCAACAATCTCTGCAGGATGTGCCAAATGCTCCTCAAAGCAAGCTTTATTTCTGAAGATCACAGACCCCATAATACCTTAATAGCTACCACAACAGCGACCTCATCAGGCTCACTTTTAAACCAAAGTTTCAACCAATCTTGAATCAATAGTTCCTCACCCACATTGAAATTCAAACCCAACTGTGACCCTTGCCAAACATGCTTAGATATTGGGCATTGAAAACAAAAGTGTTCAATTGATTCCTCCACTTCCCTACAGAAAGGACACAGGCCTTGCAAAATGATCCGACGTCTTAAAAGTAAGGTTCTGAAAAGCGGTTGCGGTCGCCGTCACGGTGGCGGTGGCGCGGTTATGGTTGTGGGGTGTAAAGGCCGTAATGTAACGGTTGCAGTAACCGTAACCGTGAATTTTTTTATTTTTCACACAATTTAAAAAAAACTTACTAATACGCATATTTTTTTCCATGATCATATTTATTGGGTTAAAAATAAATATTAATCAATTTTTGTAAATTTTTAAGTATGATCTAATATATTTTATATTTTTAAATTACTATAAATTGAGTTTTTTACATTTTATTTTAATAATTAATGACTTTATATTATACAGAAATTCAATCACTAACTATTATTTATAAGATAAACAATGACAAAAGTAAGAGAATAAATAAAAGCCTAAATATATATATATATATATACATACATATTTTAACCAAGCCAAATAGATAATGACCACACTTATTATTATTATTATTTTCAAACAATATATAGATTGACACACACAAACAAAATGGTTGAGTGATAGCAGCTGAATAGAATAGCATAGGTCTTACAGCTTCAACAAATCAATAACATGTTCTTCATCTTCCCTCTTCTCTCTCTCTCTATCTCTTGCTCCTCTATTTTCTCTCTTTATCTTCCCTCTTCTTTCTATCCCTCTTTCGAAAAAAAACAGTTTAGAACGATTACATAACGGTGCGTAACAGGCCGTTACGGCACCGTTACGACCGCTATGGCCAACACATCTGTGAATCTCAATCACACTGCAAAAATAGCCATAACGTGTGGCGGTAACTGCCAAAACCGTTATGTAACGATATTAGGCAACGGTTGCAGCTGTTTTTTAAAACCTTGCTTAAAAGTAAAGCACGGACAGGCAAAATTCTATGGAAAATTTCCAAATAAAAAGAGGCCACTTTGGGGGAACATTAAAGTTTGCAAAGATTCTTCCAAAATTCACAAGTCTACAGCCCCAACATTTATTTAATTATTACCTGTGACACCCGAATTTTCTTTAAATTTTAATATTGTGATCAAAAAAATAAATTAATAAATAAAAATAATAATAAATAGATGCATAAAATTGGGAATTTATCGATTAAATTGTTAAGGAAATAAATTGTAAGACACCACACATTAAATAATTTAGTAAGTGGTAAGTGATGTTTTATAGTTGGGTAGTGAGGTTTTTAGACGTGAATCTAACTTATAATTATACGTAATTTAGGAATCATTATGAATCACCAAAGGAGTGATAACAATTTATAAAGCCAAACTAATTTAGGTGACTCCTGATATGGGACAGGTGGCTTCACCCCTCAAATACCAACAAAACGTGGCAGGAAGGAAAGCAACGTGGCTGCCATTGCCCTTGGTAAAAGCATGGAGATGAAAAAAAAAAAAAGAAAAAAAAAAGAAAAGAAAAACTAAGGGGTGAAACAAGTGTCAATTAGGTGTCAAACTTAGAGAGATGAAAGATCGGGTGGCATGAGAAGAATTGTCCACGTGGGTGATAATTGGCTTGGGCCTTACACTTTTGCATGTATAAATAGGAGTTGGTGTGCTGAAGCATGAAACCAAACAAAATCTGAAGCAATTAAGGAGTTCAGGTTATAAAGAAAGTCTTAGAAACGGGAGCAAGTTCAGAATAATTTAGGAGTAAATTTTTGGTGAGTTTTATTATACCTTGAGTTACTATAATATGTTTTTATATGTCTTAAGTTACCATAATATATTTTACGAATGTTTTAAGTTACCACAACTTATTTTATATAATTTATGTTTTATGGTTAGGTTAACGTTCCAATTATGTGGATTATTTTCTAAACTCTATTTGTTCAAATTAAAACCCATGGATATGTTTGTTTTATTTTTAAAGAATATTTGGCTATGATCTTATATGAAAATATGTTTTGTGAGTACCACCACGGGAGTCCCACGCCTTGGGGGACTTAAATAATCATTGGCTAGTGTTTGACCATTTTGTGGTCCCCTGTTTGTCATAGATCCATTGACCCCTGTAGTGATTGTCACCTTAGTGACCCCTGTTCTGTACCGTGGTTATAGTGATTTATTTCCATTGCTGCCACTTAATTTATTTGTGTATTCAACTCAAATTGTGTAGATGTTTTAGTTTAAATAACTACCCATGGCTATTTTGTGTCCCTATACTCACAGTATAATATTTCTCACTCTGTTATGTGCTTATAGCTGTTACCCTTTCAAGTGACGAGGTTTAGCGGGATCAAGATGGAAATTGAATCGCTGTGTTGTTGTTTTTTTTAAATCTTTTTTTTTTTTTTTATTTCTGTCTGTTTTGTTTTGAACTCTTGTAATACAATAAAGTTCAAATGACTATGTTTTGTTTCCTTTTAAATAAGCAGTTGGTACCCAATTATTTTATTTAATTTATCCGCTTGCGCTGCAACCACAAAATTATTTGAATTATTTTATTTTTATCTTGTTACGACGCCGAGCCTTTGGGTACCAGGTTTGGGTCGTGACAAAAGTGGTATCAGAGCCAAGTTTTTTTTTATAAAAAATAATAATAATAATAATAAATAGTGTTAAGTTTTTGAAATTTTTCCGTATAATTTTCACATTATTTGAATTGAAAATTATTTCCAAAAATGTGTATAAAACAAAATTGTATATGTTTTCGAAATTTTCTGTACAATTATTCACATTAATTTTATTTACATTAATTGAAATTCACATTATCTAAATTGCAAAAATATATCATATATATATATTTCAAAAAAATTATATATTATATATAATATCAACAACAAAAAAAAAAAAGGGTGGGGGGGAATGAATTAGGGGCATAGTTGAGTCAGTGATTCTATCTTTTCCCCGCTCGAGTCACCTAGTTAGTGTATTTTACCGCTCAGGGTATCCATACCAGTCAATGTATATAAATGTGTTTAGATTGTTTTGCCTCGTTTTTCTTTCGTTAAGTTATTTTGTGATTCAAGTCAGTTATGGAATCAATGTCCAATTCAGAAAGATGTGCTAGTCACGCCATTATGTATAGAACCTAAACTGTTTTTTATTGCAGTTTGGAGAGAAAAAAAAAAAAAACAAACTCAAAAAAAAAAAGTCCACTAACCATTTTCACCTTGTAGTGATGGCTAATGATGGAAATGGAACCGAATCATCGGTCAATGGTGCTGACCAAATGGAGCAAATCATGGAAAGAGCAGTTACTAGTTTTCTGCGAGCCCTACAAACCAACGTTAACAACGGATTGCCTGAACGACGAGAAGAGCCAACTACTATAAAACAGTTCCAGGACTTGAAACCTACCATATTTACCGGCAGCACAAACCCACTGGTGGCAGAAGCTTGGGTCAGAGATATGGAGAAAATTTTCCGCGCGCTGCCTTGCTCAGAAAGACAGAAGGTGACTTTCGCCACATTCACCTTCAAAGACGATGCACAAGAATGGTGGCTACTTACCTTGGCGAAAGAAGATATTGTGACTTGGGCCAGATTCTTGGAGGTATTCTATGAAAAATACTTTCCAGATTCGCTGCGGGAACAAAAGGCGTCGGAATTCATACATCTAAGGCAAGGAACCATGACAGTGGCCGAATATGAAAGCAAGTTCACGCAACTGGCCCGATTCGCGACATACGTCATCCCCACCGAAGCTCGAAAAGCCAGAAAATTTGAAGCGGGATTGGATCCTGAAATTAAAGACAGGTTGGAGGTTTTGAAACTACCAACCTATGCAGAGGTGGTAGATCGAGCATACATTGCGGAAAAAGGGATTAAAACCTTGCGTTCCGGGGAACCAAGCCAGAAGAAGCGATTGTGGGAAAGAGATAACAAAAGGCTCAGTGCCGCGCCTCCCAAGAAAATAAATACAGGCACAACCAATTCAACCGGTTCAAGTAATCAAGGTCCTACAAATCCCAGAGGTGACACCATCCCACATTGCACTACCTGTGGAAAGACTCATTGGGGACAGTGCCGCCGAGATACGGGAGCATGCTTTAAATGTGGCCAAGTTGGCCATTTGCAGAGAAATTGTCCAAAGCTCGTCAGCCCCTTTGAACCAGTCCAAAAACCCACGGTACCTGGAGGAGTGAGAAAGGACCAAAAAGGCCAAGGAATAGCCTTTGCCTTAGTACCTGGAAACCCAGAAGTTACAGAGAACGTCGTGTCAAGTACACTTTCTGTTTACGGTCACTTAGCCCATGTTCTCTTTGACTCTGGCTCAACTCATTCTTTTGTTGCACCACACTTTGCTACCAAGTTGGCATTTACACCCGAACCCTTAGGATATGTATTATCTGTGTCTTTTCCTTCTGGTAATTCTACCCTTAGTACTAATGTGTACAAATCTTGTACTATATCCTTAAAAGGTGAAACCTTACATGTAGATTTGATTCCCCTCTGCATTAGTACATTTGATGTGATCTTAGGAATGGATTGGTTAGCTGCCAACCGTGCCTCCATCGATTGTGAAGCCAAAAAGGTCTTCCTCCGGTCACCAAACCAACTCGAGCTTATCTTCGAAGGAACTGGAGCCTCTCCCCCTCCATGTATTATATCCTTCATGACAGCCCAACGACTGCTAAGAAAGGGTTGTTGTAGTTGTATCTGTTATGTGATCGATACTCAACAAGAGACCCCCACACTTGATGCAATCCCTGTGGTTCGAGAATTCCCGGATGTATTTCCTGAAGACCTGCCTGGTACCCCAGTTGACCGAGAAATTGAATTCACCATTGAAACCCAACCTGGTGCACAACCAATCTCGAAGACCCCTTACCGCATGTCCATGACAGAATTGAAAGAACTAAAAACCCAACTCCAAGAACTACTGGACAAAGGCTTCATCCGACCAAGTACCTCACCATGGGGAGCTCCGGTACTGTTCGTAAAGAAAAATGATGGTACAATGAGGCTATGCATCGATTACCGGGAGCTGAACAAAGTCACCATCAAGAACCGGTACCCTCTACCACGAATTGACGACTTGTTTGATCAACTGCAAGGCACCCAAGTATTCTAAAAAATTGACTTGCGTTCTGGTTACCATCAACTAAAAGTCAAAACAGAAAGTATTGAAAAGACTGCCTTTAGAACTCGTTACGAGCACTACGAGTTTCTCGTCATGCCATTTGGCGTCACAAATGCTCCAGCGGCCTTCATGGACCTCATGAATCGAGTGTTCAAACCCTATCTTGACGAGTTCGTCATTGTCTTCATTGACGACATTCTTATATACTCCAAATCGCCAGAAGATCATGAGGACCACCTACGAAGAGTTCTACAAACACTACGTGATCACAAGCTTTATGCCAAATTAAAGAAATGCGAATTCTGGATCACTAGTGTACACTTTCTCGGTCACGTCGTTAACAAAGATGGCATCTCAGTTGATCCCCAAAAGGTTGCAGCAATCGTGGATTGGCCACGACCTACTAACGTGTCTGAGATTCGAAGCTTTTTGGGCCTAGCCGGCTATTACCGGCGCTTTGTACAAGATTTCTCGAAAATAGCTTCACCCTTGACCCAGCTAACTCAGAAGAACAGGCCCTTTGAATGGACGGACAAGCAAGAACGTTGCTTCCAAGAATTGAAGAACAGACTCGTGACGGCTCCTATACTAGCACTCCCCGCGGAAGCAGAAGGGTTTGTAATTTATAGCGATGCCTCATACAATGGTTTGGGTTGCGTTCTTATGCAAAATGGGAAGGTCATTGCTTATGCCTCCCGCCAACTAAAGACTCACGAAAGAAACTACCCAACTCATGATCTAGAGTTGGCTGCGGTGATCTTCGCTCTCAAGATCTGGCGTCATTATCTCTACGGTGCAACCTGTGAAATTTACACTGATCACAAGAGTCTCAAATATCTGTTTACACAGAAGGAATTGAATATGAGGCAACGACGATGGCTAGAATTTATGAAGGACTATGATATAGAGATCCATCACCATCCCGGCAAAGCTAACGTAGTAGCAGACGCATTAAGTCGAAAAACGACCAAAAGTTTGGCATGTACCCTTATTCCCCGCAAGATCCATGGACTGCTCGCCAACATAATCGTGGAACCCGAGTTGATTGAAGAAATTAGAACCCGCCAATGTGAAGATAAACTTTTGAAGAAAAAGTACGAGGAACAAAGAAGCACGCCCGATCCTGATTTCACGATAAGCAATGGAATGCTAAAATTTCAGAATCGAATTTGCGTACCCGACCTTCCAGAACTCAAGAAAAGGATCTTGGTAGAAGCTCATAGCTCGAGGTTTGCAATCCACCCTGGCAATACGAAGATGTATCACGATCTGAAGGAACACTTCTGGTGGACAGGAATGAAGAAAGACATAGCAAGCCATGTCTCCAAATGCCTGCGTTGTCAACAAGTTAAAGCAGAACATCAGAGACCTGCAGGAATGTTGCAACCACTCCCTATTCCTGAATGGAAGTGGGAACACATTACTATGGACTTCGTGGTCGGACTACCGCAATCAGTCTCGAAGAATGATGCGATATGGGTTATCGTGGATCGATTGACGAAGTCGGCGCATTTTCTACCAATCAGAATCATGTACTCTCTTTCTAAGTTCGCCACTCTATACATTAAGGAAATCATTCGCTTACACGGCACCCCAGTTTCAATCGTATCCGATAGAGACCCCCGCTTCGTGTCTCATTTCTGGAACAAATTGCAAGAAGCTTTGGGAACCACTCTGAAGTTTAGCACGGCTTATCACCCTCAAACTGATGGGCAATCTGAAAGGACGATCCAGACTTTGGAAGATATGTTACGTTTGTGTGTGTTAGACCTCAAAGGTAACTGGGATGATCATCTACCTTTGGTGGAGTTCGCGTATAATAATAGCTACCATGCAAGTATTGGAATGGCACCGTACGATGTACTATATGGAAGGAGATGTCGATCACCTCTGTGTTGGACAGAAGTCGGAGACGGAAAGTTATTAGGCCCCGAGATCGTGCAAATAACAAGCGATAAAATCCAACTCATCCAGCAACGAATTCGCATTGCTCAGAGTCGCCAGAAAAGCTATGCAGATACACGAAGACGAGACTTAGAATTTCAAGTGGGCGATCATGTGTTCCTAAAGATCTCACCAACGAGAGGGGTTATCCGATTTGGGAAGCGAGGAAAGTTAAACCCACGTTACATCGGCCCATTCGAGATACTCGAAAGGATTGGTTCTGTGGCATATCGCCTTGCGCTTCCACCTGAGCTATCCAATGTGCATAATGTGTTTCACGTTTCGATGCTTCGTCGATATCTTCGAGATCCAGAGCATGTTGTCAATCATGAGAACCTGGAAATTCAAGAAGACCTCTCCTATGAAGAACAACCTGTACAGATTCTTGATCACCATGACCAGGTCCTTTGAAATAAGACTATACCTCTCGTAAAAGTCTTATGGAGAAACCATCGTGTCGAAGAAGCAACGTGGGAAATTGAAAGCCAAATGCGGGCCAAATATCCACACCTATTCAAAAACCAAGGTACGTCAAGTTTGGGGACAAACTTCTTTTAAGGAGAGGAGATATGTGACACCCGAATTTTCTTTAAATTTTAATATTGCGATCAAAAATAAATAAATCAAAAAATAAAAAATAATAATAAATAGATGCATAAAATTGGGAATTTATCGATTAAATTGTTAAGGAAATAAATTGTAAGACACCACACATTAAATAATTTAGTAAGTGGTAAGTGATGTTTTATAGTCGGATAGTGAGGTTTTTAGACGTGAACCTAACTTATAATTATACGTAATTTTAGGAATCATTATGAATCACCAAAGGAGTGATAACAATTTTATAATGCCAAATTAATTTAGGTGACTCCTGATATGGGACAGGTGGCTTCACCCCTCAAATACCAACAAAACATGGCAGGAAGGAAAGCAACGTGGCTGCCATTGCCCTTGCTAAAAGCATGGAGATGAAAAAAAAAAAAAAAAAAAAACTAAGGGGTGAAACAAGTGTCAATTAGGTGTCAAACTTAGAGAGATGAAAGATAGGGTGGCATGAGAAGAATTGTCCACGTGGGTGATAATTGGCTTAGGCCTTACACTTTTGCATGTATAAATAGGAGTTGGTGTGCTGTAGCATGAAACCAAACAAAATCTGAAGCAATTAAGGAGTTCAGGTTATAAAGAAAGTCTTAGAAACGGGAGCAAGTTCAGAATAATTTAGGAGTAAATTTTTTGGTGAGTTTTATTATACCTTGAGTTATTATAATATATTTTTTACATGTCTTAAGTTATCATAATATATTTTACGAATGTTTTAAGTTACCACAACTTATTTTATATAATTTATGTTTTATGGTTAGGTTAACGTTCCAATTATGTGGATTATTTTCTAAACTCTATTTGTTCAAATTAAAACCCATGGATATGTTTGTTTTATTTTTAAAGAATATTTGGCTATGATCTTATATGAAAATATGTTTTGTGAGTACCACCACGGGAGTCCCACGCCTTGGGGGACTTAAATAATCATTGGCTAATGTTTGACCATTTGTGGTCCCCTGTTTGTCATGGATCCATTGACCCCTGTAGTGATTGTCACCTAAGTGACCCCTGTTCTGTACCGTGGTTATAGTGATTTATTTCCATTTCTGCCACTTAATTTATTTGTGTATTCAACTCAAATTGTGTAGATGTTTTAGTTTAAATAACTATTCATGGCTATTTTGTGCCCCTATACTCACAGTATAATATTTCTCACTCTGTTATGTGCTTATAGCTGTTACCCTTTCAGGTGACGAGGTTTAGCGGGATCAAGATGGAAATCGAATCGCTGTGTTGTTGTTTTTTTGAAATCTTTTTTTTTTTATTTATTTCTGTCTGTTTTGTTTTGAACTCTTGTAATACAATAAAGTTCAAATGACTATATTTTGTTTCCTTTTAAATAAGCAGTTGGTACCCAATTATTTTATTTAATTTATCCGCTTGCGCTGCAACCACAAAATTATTTGAATTATTTTATTTTTATCTTGTTACGACGCCGAGCCTTTGGGCATCAGGTTTGGGTCGTGACATCCAATAGCAGCAAGGTATCCAGATTTAACCGAATATTCACTACTCTTATTACCAGTAAATGTTGTAAATAAACTCTCAAAATTTTTTTCCCAATAATAAATAAATTGAATACAAAAAAATTAACAAATGTTACCATTTAAACTGTGAAAACATTACCTTTCAAAAAACATTAAAAAAAAAAAAAAAAAAAAACAGTGAAAACATTGTTCACAAAATTGCTTTTATTTAGTCCTTGTTTGCCAATAATATTCTTCCAACTTTTCAGATCACCTTATTTGGCTTCAATTTTCGGAATTAGATTTTTTGAAAATTGAATTTTTATTTTTTTGTTTTTAGTGAATTTTTTTTAAATATTTTAAGTAATTTTTTTTATTTTTTAAATACACCTAACTTAGATATATCTAAAAAATAAAATATTTATAAATAAATATTTTAAAAAATTAATAAATACACAAGAATACGAAAATGAAATTAATTTTTTGTTTTTTGTTTTTTGGTATTTAATGGATTTTTTTCACAAATATTATACTTTTTAATTATATTTATATTAAGTGTATCTAAAAAGTAAAAAATTTGTTTAAATATTAAAAAAAGACAATAAAAAAAAATACAAAAACAAAAAATTCAATTTTAAGAAAATTGAATTTAAAAAATTAGAGTTAAATACCTTTTGGGTGAGATCTTTTGGACAACTAACCTGTTTCATATGAAATTATTATTTGGGAATAGGCTATTTTAGTTGACTATTTGATTTTTTTAGCTATTTTAATTAGATTAAAAAAATTGTGTTCGGAATGATAGTTGATTTTTCTATAATTAATTTGATGGTTGTGAGAGAAAAAATAAAATTATTATATATTAAATGTGCCATTTTATCTTATTAAATATTTTAACCTATTTTGTCATGGACTATTTTAGCCAAATTGCCTCTAGGCATGGCCATTTAAACAGTGAAAACACTGTTCACAAAATGGCTTCTATTTTGCCCTTGTTTGCCAATAATCCCCTTCCAACTTTTTAGATTCCAACACCTTTGGGTGAGATCTTTTGGACAATTAGGGGGGATTTGAAAATATGGTTAAAAGTTGATTTTTTTTTAAAAAAAACATGTAAAAATGTAAGAAGTGATGTGACTCAAAATGAGTTAAAAGTTGGCTTTTGACTTTTAACCCTCTTCCCAAATGAGGTCCAGGTCTCTTTTGAAAAATGATTTATAAGTTAGTTTTTTTAACTTTTTGACTTATTTAGGTTTTACCTCTCTATTTTTGTACATCTTTTTGTAATAAAAAAAATAATAATAATTCAACTTATAAGCTACTTCCCAAAACAACTCTTAATATGTTTTATATGAAATTACTTTTCAGCCCCTCTATTTATAGCAATTTTTTTTTGGATCCTTTTGTAATTTTTCACCCATGTGAGGTCTACATCGACTAATTTGAGATAATCCAATCTTATAAGTGAAAGTTAGTCATCTTAGCCTTCGTTTGCGAAGAGTTAATTTAGCCTGACTTTTTATTTTTTTATTAGTTTTTTTTTTTTTAAAAAAAAATTTAGATGTGATGGTTATGAGAGAAAAAGTGAAATGATTATGATTTAGATGTGACATTTTATCTTATTAACTAAATTGGTTTATTTTGTCTTCTTTTTTTTTTTTGTTGCTAATTAAGCCACTTAGGTCTTCCCAAATAAAGTCTTAATTTGAAAGAGTGTTTGAGGTTAGTGAGCTCATTTTGGTGTCAACCACAATGATCTGAACCGTTCATTTTTCAGTACTCATTGATTAAGATATTCATATAATTAAAAATTAAAATAATGGAGCGAGGTCGGCCCAAAATAAACCCACAAAGTCTAATCACTCTCTCAAATTGGATATATCCAACTTGGGAGAATCCAATCTCATATAATGTTTGTTTGAACGAGTTAAGGGCTAATTTGGAAATATGGTTAAAAGTTGGTTTTTTTTTTGAAAAAATGTGTAAAAAATGTGAGAGGTAATATGATTCAATGGATTAAAAGCTGAATTTTAGCTTTTTTAACTCTTCTCAAATTAGCCCTAAATATGAAGGACCACAATGCAATATCCTATGTTTTTTTTGTTATGCAATTAAATCCAAACCCACGGGATAATCCAATCAAAGAGCAGACAAGGGTGTTTGGGGAGTGGATTTAGAAACTTTTTGATTAAAATAGTTAATAATGATAAAATATGTTAAAATAGTTAATAAGATAAAATATTATATTTAAATTATAATTATTTTATTTTTTCTCTTACAATTATTAAATTAATTAAAAAAAAATTAACAATCTTTTTAAACATAATTTTTTAATTTAATTAAAATAGTGAGTTGCACACCAATCCAAGACAATCCTACCTTTTGAGTTATTTAGGCCCAACCCAACTCAACCGAACCCCTCCAAAAAAATAAAAATAAAAAAATGGAGAAAAGACAAGCAAAAGCATTGGTCCTCTACGCAGACGGGTGAGAAGAAAGAGTCCAGTTCATCTGCCATGGTTTCCTGCGGTGGTTCTTGCGATGGTCTCCAAAACGATGTCGTTTTATGTCGTTTTATTTAGTGGGTTTTTTTTTTTAATTCAAAATTTTCATTTCCCCCATTTTCTCTTCTCTGTATTGTCTTCTTCACTTTGCACCATCGATTTGAGTCAGTGAACCCTAGTACACAGAGAGAGAGAAAGAGGCATCGTGAGAGGCGATTGAAAGTCAGAGTGAGGAACTGAAAGATAACGAACGAGAATTGAGAGGAGAAAGAGATGGCGGAGATGGAGGAGCAACGCGATGGCGAGCAAAGGATCGCTGGCGACGGTGAGTCTGGCGGCGTTGTGATGGCAGGAAGGTGACATTGCGGCGACGATGAGGTCTATTTCATCATCTTGTTGTTATATGTATGTATGTATGTATGTATGTATGTATGTATAGATTTGTTGTTAAATATATGTATATATATAGATATTTATAGATTTGTTATTGATTTTGGTTTGGTTTGGTTCAGTCACTTAACCCATAAATGTTGATTTATTTAACCCATTTCACTTAATCTATATGAAATCAATTAATTCAGATTTTAATCTATTTGATTCATATTTTAACCCATGATTTAGATTTTTTTTGAAATCAATTAATTCAGATTTTTTCATATGAAATGGGTTCACTCACTGAAGTAGGTAAATTTTATGTTCTATATATATATATATAAGTTAGATTTTTTCATATGAAATTTTATGTTATATATATAGTTAATCACGTTGATCTGTTCTAGTGGATTCAGATTTGTTGTTAGATAGTTAATCACATTTACTTGTAAATATTATTTTCTTATTCATACATTTATTTGTGGATTCATATAATTTGCTCCCATTATATATATATATATATATATATAATTCAGATTTGTGCAATTGACTCCCAGAACCTGCAATTAAGTATAAATGTGGTTTATATATATGAATTGTAGGTAATGGAAGAAAATAATATTGTTGATGATTGTGGTTGGAAGCTAAAAGTGGGAATGCCATTTGACTCTGAACAAGCCGCATATGACTTTTACAATACGTATGGGGGAAAGGTGGGCTTTAGTATTAGGAAGGCCTATGCAAATAAGAACAAACATACGAAGGAGATAACATCACGGACGTTTGTATGTTACAAAGAGGGAAGTCGGGGTATTGACAAACGAGATCCACTTGTTAAAAATCCGAGACAAGAGGTAAGATGTGGTTGTGGTGCCCGATTTAGTATCAAGTTAGATAGAATTTCAGAAAAATATATTGCTTGTGATTTTGTTGAACATCATAATCATGATCTTGTGCCTCAAGATTGCATTCATATGTTGTCATCCCAAAGAAAAATATCTACCACCCAAGCAATTGAAGTAGAATTAGCTTCAGAATCTGGAATTCCTCTTAGGTCTGCTTATGAACTATTTGGTAGGGAATCTAGTGGAAGAGCATCAATTGGTTTCACCAAATTGGACCAAAAAAATTACCTAAGATCGAAGAGACAAAAACATTTGGAATATGGAGAAGCGGGTAGTGTGTCGCATTACTTTCGTAAGAAAACTTTGGAAAATCCATCTTTTTTTTATGCAGTCCAATTAGATTGTGAAGAGCAGATAAGTAATATATTTTGGGTCGATGCTCAAATGATCATGGACTATACTCAGTTTGGTGATGTAGTGACATTTGACACTACTTACAAATTAAATAACGAGCATAGACCTTTTAGATCATTTGTTGGATTTAATCATCATCGAGAAACAGTTATATTCGGTGTAGCGTTGATGTATGATGAGACTGCTGAATCTTTTACATGGTTGTTTCAAATTTTTCTGGAGGCAATGTCAAACAAAGTCCCTAAAATTATTTTCACAGATCAAGATGCTGTGATGGCTAAGGCCATTCCAATTGTCATGCCTAATACAAACCACCAACTTTGTACGTGGCATTTGATGCAAAATGTTGTCAAGCATGTAAGTTCTGTTTTCAATGATGTAGGGGTCAAGGTCGTGTTTTCAAAATTTATGCATGACATTGATAATGAAGAAGAATTCCGAATATAGTGGGACCAAATGCTTGATAAGTATGATGCATGCGACAATCATTGGTTGGAGCAGACTTTTCGCGTGAAGGAGAAATGGGGATGGCCATATATTATGAATTCTTGGGCAGCTGGAATGAGTACTACTCAACTTAGTGAATCCTTCAATGCATTTTTGAAGGATTATCTGAATTGTGACCATAACTTGATGGAGTTCTTCATGCATTTTGAAAGGGTTCTTTATGAGAAGAGGTATAAGGAATTGGAAGCCGAGTATAATTTGTCCCAAAAATTGCCGAGGGTTTCAATTCTAACTTTGATGTTAAATCAAGTGGCAGAGATTTACACGAAAATAATTTTTGAGGAATTCCAAAATGAGTACGTGCAGTCCATTGAAGCATCCATTATAGGCATTATTAATGATGGTGAGAGTACCATATTCACAATAAGAACAGTGGTAGATGGAAAAAAAAAAAAGATAAGATTGTGACAATAGATAGAGGGGGTTCTTTGAGTTGTAGTTGTAAGAAGTTTGAAGTGAAGGGCATACTATGTCGACATTGTGTAAAGGTGCTTAGAGATATATTCAATGCAACGGAACTTCCTCCACAATATATGATCAAGCGATGGACTAAAAAAGTAAGGGCTGAAAGTGTGAAAGATAAACGTGGGTATGAAGTAAAGGCTAATGTGAAACTACATCAAAGTGACCGATATCAGTCATTAATGACCATGTTTAGAGCAATAGCGAGTAGAGCCGCTGAAAGTGAAGAAACTTATCAGTTGTTAGTTTCAAAAGGTGAAGAATTGAGTGTAATGGTTGAAGACAAATTAAGTGTCCACATTTGTGGTCAAGTGGAGGTAACTGATTTGAGAAATTCGTTAAGCAGCACATGCCCAAAGAGTGATAAAGTAGATTGTCCAATCTAAGCTAAGAGACTGAAGAAAAGAGAATCAACCAGTAAGAGAAGAAGGAGGATCAAAGGCGGGATGGAAAAATCTATTACAAAGAAGAAAAGGATACAATCTATTCAGGTTTGGACATGAAAAATTACATATGATTAAAATACACTAGATTAATAAACTAAACCAATGATTTTTTTTATTAATGACCCACTTTCATTATGGTTTTTCGTTGTATGTAGGGTGCCGCTGATTATACTCCCCAATGTGAATCTCAGCCTTCTTTTGGCATGTGTAATAATTTTATTCAGGTAATATTTAATAGTAATGTGGTCTTTATATGGTTAGTTTTATGAATTCCTTTCATTAAGTCCGTTCACTATTATCAAATAATGAACTATCCAGATGGCATTTAATTTTTGTTATCTTTATTTGGTTTGCTTGGCAATGTAGTCGGGTGCTACTGTTTATACTTCCCAAGGTGAATCACAACCTCGTTTTGTCATGGGTAGTAATTCTATTCAGGTAATATGTAATAGTAATGTGGTCTTTATATGGTTAGTTTTATGAATTCCTTTCATTTAGTTTGTTTACTATTATGAAATAATGAACTATCCAGATGGCATTTAATTTTTGTTATCTTTAATTGGTTTGCTTGGCAATGTAGTGGGTGCTACTGTTTATACTTCCCAAGGTGAATCACAACCTCATTTCGTCATGGGTAGTAATTCTATTTAGGTAATATGTAATAGTAATGTGGTATTTTTATGGTTAGTTTTATAAATTCCTTTTATTGAGTCCGTTCACTAGTATGACATGATGAACTATCCAGATGGCATTTAATTTTTGTTATCTTTAATTGGTTTGCATTGCAATGCAGTCGGATGTTGCTATTTATACTTCCCAAGGTCAATCACAATCTCGTTTCATCATGGGTAGTAATTCTAATCAGGTAATATTTATTTGTGTGCAAGCTTTTAAGAAAATGTTAAATATTGTTCCTTTTTTTTTTTTTTTCAAATTTTTTGTTTACATACTTTATATTGGTTGTATTTAGGATCATGGTGTTAGTGTCTATATTTCTTAATCACAACCTCATTTCACCATGGGTAGTAATTATAATCAGGTAATATTAATGTTCAATAATGTTTCTTTTGTTTTTCAAAATTTTTGGTTACATACTTTATATTGGCTGTATTTAGGATCATCGTCATGGTGTCTACATTTCTCAATCTCAATCTCGACCTCAAGTTCTCATGGGTGGTACAAGTGGTCCTCCTTTTATGTATGGTACATATGATGTGAGTTATCATTGGTTACATAGTTTACATTAAAAATGTAGTATACATTATAATCAAAGTTTAATAGATGGTTTTGTATATTGCAGGGAAATAACACGCTTCAGTCAATGCCTTCTGTGTATCCCACTCATAGATCTTTTCAGGAGTTGCTTCGAGGTACAAGTGTTCAACACTTTGCAGTCCAAGTCTCGCAAGCGTCACATAGTCCTGCTGACAGTCATGTAGATGGACATCCCTGAGAAGTTTATTTTATCTTTATTTGTTTTGAACAGATATATTTTGTGTTGGACATATTTGGTTTGGTTTATTTTGTGTTGGACAGATTTATTATGTTGTGGACAGATTTATTTTGTTTTGGACAGATTTGGACAGATTTCTTTTGTTTTGGATAGATTTGGTCTGATTTATTTTGTGTTGGACAGATTTGGTTTGGTTTATTTTGTATTGGACAGATTTATTATGTTGTGGACAGATTTTGTGGAAAGATATTATGTTGTGGATAGATTTATTATGTTGTGGACAAATATTATGTTATGGACAGATTTATTATGCTGTCAAGCATGTAAATTTATTTTGTTTTGTACAGATTTTTGGACTGATTTATTTTTGGACAGATTATTTCTGGACAGATTACATGTTTTGGACAGATTATTCGTTTTGTTTTGTACAAATGAACTACCAAATCCCATTTGTATTGCAAACAACAGAGGGCATAGATTCATTTCACAGGTGCAGAACAAATCTTGATAATATCAAGTATGACCAACAATAACAATATAAAATAATGAATGAAAAGATTGAATCAGAAAGTAACTTCATTAGCAGAAACAAAAAAGAAGCGCATCACATTCATCAAGTGTAGGTAATTTCATTAAGCTTTACATATCAAAACTCATAGTTTAAGGTTTACTAAATTCAAAACCCAAATACAACCACCAAAAAAATAAAAAAAAAATAAAAAATAAATAACTAAAAGGTTATATTCACTTCAGTAGTGCTATTAGCATGGTAAAACCAACCAATACTATGGTTGTCAACATAATCAGTTTCATAGCTTCTTGGTTTGCCTCAACTCGTTCCAATCTAGCTGTATTTGTCCTTTGGATATTTGATGCATTCCTAGTCGGAGCCACTCCCCACGCAAAGTACTCGCACATCCTATCTACACACTTGAAATACAGCCTCCCTAGATTTTTCTTTGATTCTGATACGAACACTACAGCTTTTTTTCTACAATTGTATCTTCTATTTTGCAAATATCCAGTATCAATGTTTGAACCCATTGACATGATCCTAGTAAGAACATTTTATGACACAATCAGTCCATTACAATGATGTAAAATAAAACAATAATCAATGGGTTGTTTAGTCTATACATTCAAACAGTGTTGATAGTTCAAATAGTGTTCATAGTCCACACATTCAAACATTCAAACAGTGTTTAGTCCATACTTATCACTTGATTTGTCTACTAACCATTGTCATTTTCATGTTCATGTTCATGTTCATTCTTAACATTCTTAATGCCTCATTTTCAAGTACACCACTTGATTTGTCTAATAACCATTGTCATTTTCATGTTCATGTTCATGTTCATGTTCATTATGAACATTCTTAATGTCTCATATTCATGTTCATTCTTAACATTCTTAATGCCTCATGTTCATGTTCATTCTTAATGCCTCATTCTTAACATTCTTCATGTTCCTAATATGAAAAAGAGCATTCATGTTCATGTTCATTCTTAATGCCTCATTCTTAACATTCTTTATGTTCATGTTCATTCTTAATGTCTCATGTTCATTCTTAACATTTCATTTCATTACCTTTTGTTGATTCTCATTTTTAACATTTCATTAACATTTCTTAACATAGAGAATCAACATATTTCAGGGTCAAGAACTCTAAAAAAAATGAAGCACCAAATCAACAGATTAACATTTCATTACCTTTTGTTTCCACTTCCCCTTATATTAAAAGTCTATATTTCTGCGTCAGGAACTCTAAAAAAGATGAATTAGAACTCTATATTTTTGGATTAGGAACTCTAAAAAAGATGAAGCACCAAATCAACAAATTAATGTCATTGTTCCAGATTAATGTCATTTTGTTTTCCCTAAATTAATGTTATTATTCCAACTAAAAAAGATGAAGCACCAAATCAACAGATTAAACACAAAAAAAAAAAGGGAAAAAATTGAACAGATTAAACAAAAATCTGTTTCCCCAGATTAACTGCTATTTATTCCAACTAAAAAAGATGAAGCACCAAATCAACAGATTAAACACAAAAAAAATTGGGAAAAAATTCAACAGATTAAACACAAATCTGTTTCCCCAGATTAATGTCATTATTCCAACTAAAAAAGATGAAGCACCAAATCAACAGATAAAACACAGAAAAAAATTGGAAAAAAATTGAACAGATTAAACACAAATCTGTTTCCACAACAAACCCTAGAATTATGGCAACAAATCAACAACAACAACAAATCAACAACAAATCCATCAAACTCAATATATCTGTTTCCACAACAAACCCATCAAACTTAATAAATCAAAAGCATCTATTTCTTGGAACAACAAATCAAACTATGGCAACAAATCATACTTATATATATATATATAAGCAAAAAAAAAAAAATGAGAATGAAGACGAAAAGACGAAGGAAAAAAAATCAAAATCAACAAACGGACCTTGTTGCCGTCGCCTCACCCTTTCTGTCCATCTTTTGCCGCTTCCCCTCGCCTCACCGCTGCCTCTTCTCTCATCGTTGTAGTCGTCTCGTTGTAGTCGCCTCTCTGTTCACCTCACTAGGGTTCAAACACTAGGCCATAAAAAGAGGTTGAAGAGCAAAATATAAGAAGTGAGAGAAAAAGAAAGAAAGAAAGAAAAAAAGAAAAAAAGTGGTTCAAAACGACGTCGTTTTAAACCACCATAGGGGCCACCGTAGGAAACTATGACAGAGGATCTAGACTCGAGAAGAAAGTGGTTGGTCCCCCTTGACCTTAAGGCCTTTGTAGAGAGATACAGAGTCGGTATCATATCACTACATTACTGTGGGCCCCACTCAACATCCACTCAACGTCCGTACATCATTACAGCATCGGTATCCCACATTCTATTCTTACGGTTTTGAAATATTTCAATATATATATATACACGTCCTGTTTGGGAATGATTATTTGGATTAAAATAATCAATAAAAATTAAAAAAAATAGAAAGTAAATTAAAAATTGATTTTTTTAATTTTTTTTAAAAAAAATGTAAAAAAAAAAAAGTGATGTATTTAAAAAAAAATTAAAAAAATGCTTTTAACTAAGTTGTCAAAATGACCCAAAATAAACTAAAATAGTTAATATTCCTTTTGTTTTAAAATATTTGTATGTTATTCTATTTTTTATTATTTCAAAATATTAGTTCTTTATCAAAAATTAAGGATTAAAATAATATAAATTTCGTAATTTGTCCTTCTTTTAAATTTATTAATTAAAAAAAAATACAATTATGAAAATTGATATTCTCAAAATAATATACTATTAAAAGGTAATTTTGAAAAATTAATCAGCTTATTTGGTTTGGATTTTTAGGATTCACTTTTCAGAAAATTTAACTTTTTTGTTTTCTATATTTTTTTGTTTTCACTGAATTTTTTTAATATTCTAAGCAATTGTTTTTTTAATTTTTAGATATGCCTAACATAAATATACTTAAAAAGTATAATATTTGTGAAAAAATCTTTAGAAAATACACTAAATATCAAAAATACATATATATATATATATATATATGAGAATTCAATACATTTTTCATATTCTTTATATATCTATTTTTTTTCAAATATTTTATTTTTTATATACATCTAAGTAATGTGCATCTAAAAAAGTAAAAAAAAAAAATTGCTTAAAATTTTAAAAATATTCACTAAAAATAAAAATAAAATAAAAATAAAAAAAACGAAAAACAAAAAACAAAAAACTCAATTTTCAAAAAACTGAATTTAGAAAATTGAAACTAAACACATTGAATATTTTTAAAGTATAATAATTGTACTAACAAAAAAAAATTGGATTCCCCAAAAAGACTAATATTGTAGGACAGAGTGAGTAAGACAACATGTATAGCGATTCCGGTTTTGACACGACTTCTATTGTAATCCAGACTCGGGTTTCGTGGCTTAGCGTTGTTGTTTATCTCTTATTCCCCTTGTTTTTCCTTAATTTTGGTTATTGGATAATAGTTGTGTGTTTGGAATAGGTTGGTTACTTGTTTTTTCTAAACCTTTGTTGCCTAGATTTTTGCTCCTTCGCTCGAGCGGCCATTCTTGCGCTTGAGCGAGATTTGCAAACTCTCAGTATTTTTGCAGACCTGCAAATATTGGAGAAGTGTATTCTACGCTCAAGCGGCGTTTCCTATGCTCGAGCGAGTGGACGCTCGAGCGTCTAATCTTGCGCTCGAGCGATGTCCTTCGTCTGCAAATTTTTTGGAAGTGTGTATTCCACGCTTGAGTGTCACTTCTTGCGCTCGAGCGAAACATTGTGTTTGACGCTTGAGCGTCACTTTCTACGCTCAAGCGGACTGCGTGTATAATAGTCCGTGAAGATGACTTTTTCCATTACTTTTTCATTCCTCTCTCTTTCTCTCTCTAAAACTCTCCAAAACCCTAGATCTTGAGTTTCTCTCTCTAAAACTCACCGTCTCTCTACGATTTCACCTAGATTCATTGAGATCTTCACCCTAGTGCTTTTGAGAAAAAGGTAGAGCACGTCAAGAGCTCTGTTTTGATCCGAGTAGAAGTTGGTTTCGATGTCTTTGTAATTTCTCCTTTGTTGCTTTGGTCTTCTAAACTTCGAGGTAGGAATTTTCTACACTTTCATATGGTTTTTAACTTAGTTATTTGATGAATGTGTAACAATGGTAGGCTTGGGTATATAATGGACAAACCCAGGGTTTGGGTATTAAATCAAAAAAGGGGTTTCAAAGTGAATGAACTATAGAAGATTATGGAATTGAATATGAGGCTATATTGGGTTAACATAGTTGATTTTGGCATTTGGTTTGATATTTGGAAAGAATGAGAGTTTGCCCTAAAATGCTTCAAATGTTTATTTTGTATAAATAAATGAAATTGGTGTTGTAAATGTGAAATTGAACAAATATGGAAATAGATAGTGGAGTTGGGTACGTAATACCTCTCACCTTTGGAAATTTTGAATAATTTATCTAATGAGAAGATTGTACATCTGTTTAGAAATATCTGTATTGGGCTATCGGTGGAGGATAGCTATGATTGTTGTAGAAATTGCATGAGGATTAGGTAAATTGAAACTAATCTCTTGTTGATTGTCATTGAATATGACTATATTTAAATACATTGTATATGTATGATTGTTTGGGAGGAGATAGGGGATGAACTCCATTGAAATTAAGTTAGTCGGAGTGTCTATGGTGAAAGTCCCGAAATCTTGTGTATACATGGTTGCCGATCCCGCAGACGAAATTTCTGTAAAAGGACAGATTGAAGTGTTTGTGTGGTTAATGTGCTAATTTAATAACCATTGAGTTGTAGTCTCTTTTGGGTTGTTGAAAGATAAATGAAATTAGCTTATGAATTGAGAAAAATAAATGAAATTGAAATGAATTAAAATTTGAGCTTTGATGATTGACGTTTGTAATAAAATGTGGATATTTTGTCACCAGCATTGTGTATGCACACAGTACTTATATCCTTGTTAAATCTCATATATTGTGTTAGATTGCTTCTACTGGGTTTTGGCTCACCTTATTTGGAAAAAAAAATTTCAAGTGCTGGTGACATGCCTCCGCCGCCAAGGCAATAGATTGGAGGGGCATTTGGGAGCAAGGGATTCTTTCTTTTATGTATTTATTTTGTATGGCCAAGGGCTTTAATTGTACTGAGCTAGGCTCATTTTGTTGTAATCAAGCGATGACTTGGAAAGATGTAAGCCTATAGGGTATATGATTACTTGTTTAGTTCTTAATTCTCTTATCGTTGTAACACATGCTGTAGATTTAAGATGAATATTTGTGAATGTATATCGCATGTGTTAACTTTTGTAAACGAACTCTGATGAATGAAAGTATCTTATTTCTATTATTCTTCTGCTTATGAGTTGGTTTTATCGTATTATTTTGGGGGCGTGACAACATGTCACATCCAATCTATCATCATTTGTTTTTTCTCTCACAACCATCAAATCAACTATAAAAAAAAATCTTCTTAAACATAACTTTTTTTAACCAAACTAAAATAATCCAAAAGTCAACTGCCCAAACGAGCCCTATATATAATCTAAAAAAAATAGGAAAATTACCTAATAGTGACCAAGAAGAAGTTATTGTCGGTCAGTGAAAATCTTTCAAAATTACTATAGCAGTGAAGTGTAAAAAAAGTAATTATAAAAGTAGACAGAGAATGAATGAGATGGCATTAGGTCGGGTGTGATGGAAGAATAAGAAAAAAATATTGAAGATTGATAGAGTTACATAGGAATAATGATCACAAGAGTAGGAAAATTGCGTGGTGGCAAAGAGGGATTGAATGAGGTGGCGAAGAAGGACATGAACGGTGAAGAAGGGCATGAAGTAATAAAGAGAGATTGGCGAGGGCTGAGAGTGGCTAAAAAATGCTAAAAATGATTAGATGAAAGTAGAGAGAATGAAGCGAAGGTGACCAAAGAATGGTTAATGTGATGACCGAGTACGTAAACCGCCTCGTTCCTCTTTGATTTACGTTGGGTTTGCCTTTCTTAGAGTGTCGGGTTTAACTGGGAGTCTTGTTAACGGTTTGGGTTTGTTGTATTTGGAAGCTTTTCTCAAAGTCCATGTTCTCATTTATTTTCGTGTCTAGTTTCACATGTTTCGGATGGTTTAGGGTTGAATCCAGAGTGTCCCGAGTCAAGATGGGATGATTTTTTGGCTGGGAGGCTGAACCGCACATGCAGGGGTCTAGGCCGCACTTGCAGAGCGAGGGCCGCACGTGCGGTAAAGAAGGAAGTTGCCATGGCACATTCTGCTTTATATTCAAGTACGGAAAGGAAGTGCCGAATGTGTGGGGGAGAGAGCTGCACGTGCGGAGGGGGTTGCCGCACGTGCGGGAATGGGTGCCGCACGTGCGGAAGACACTGACACTACAACAATTCGCACTTTTGGCGACCAAATTTGGTGACTAAAATGAATTTAGTAGCCAAAAGTCAGCCCTTTGGCGACTAAAATTTGTATTGGTCGGCTTTGGTTCATATTTTAGCTACTAAAATTTTTTTGTAGCCGTATATTACTTATTGGCGACTAAAAATACAATTAGTAGCTAAAAAGTGACCCAATAGGCGACAAAAAAATAGTTAGTCGCTAAAACGTGCCCAATAGGCAACTAAAATACAATTAGTCGTTAAAAGTTACTCAATAGGCGACAAAAAAACCACTTAGTCGCTAAAAAATACCCAATAGGCGACTAAAAGACATATTAGTCGGTGTTAGTTTTGATTTTTTGCTACAAAGATTTATTTAGTCGTTGTATACTACTTTTTGCCTACTAAAACAAATTTAGTTGGCAAACATCATGCATAATATTTAATATTAATCTTTGGCGACTAAAATTTAGTCGGTAAATATTTATTTTCGGTGACCAAAAATGTTTTAGTCGTGGAATAATAATTTTTGGCTACTAAAATAGTTTAGTCGCCAAATAATTAATATTTTTTTACTTTTATTTTTAGCTACAAAAAAGTATGGTCGGCAAAGGTTATTTTCAACGATCAAAATGATTTCAGCAGTAAAACTAATTTTTTTTGGTGGGAACACAATTTTGCTGCCTGATTTTGGTTTATGTTTAATTTTTTTTATTTTATTTCTTTGTATGTATCGATACATACACCAAAGGAAAAACCAATCAACACATTGTTTGCTCTCACTTCGGTCAAACTGCTTATCGCTCTCTATTGGTACACTGTCTCATCACCACCGTCACTCACTGTCGCTCACCGTCTCAAGCCCATTGATTTTGATTTAGGTATCTCTCTCTCTCTCTCTCTCTCTCTCTCTCTCTCTTCCTCTATTTTCCCATTTCACTATAGCTCTAGGGTTTTTTTTGTTTCTTTTTTTTGATGCTGTAGGAGTTTCATTTCTAGGAAACGAGTAAATTGGTTATGATTTTTGTTCTAGATTTAGGGTTTTTTTTTTGTTTTGTATTATTATTATTATTATTATTTTTGATGCAGAGGCTTGATCTCTCTTGCTAAATAATGAATATATTCATGGAGATTTGAAATATTTTACCCTCAACTTAGAAACATAGTTCATTCCACAAACGACATTCAACCGATTGGTCTGTTCCCAAAACAACATTCAACATGCAAATTGCTGTCAATCTGGTTCAAGAAACAGACGAGGTATGCCCTTCTTCAACTTCCATATGACATTAGTTGTGCAATCCAATTCTTAATTTCATTATCCTATGGTTGCTTGATTAAGAACTGTCTTGGCTCTCTCTGTCTGAGTTTGGTTTGTCCGCATATTGAATTGGATTCATAGTTGTTGATTTGTACTTTTTATACATTTGTTCTTTCCCATGAATTTGTTCTTCCTGTTACATCTTTCGCCCTCCAAGTGTTTGATGCAATGCCCGAATCAAAAATTGCTCATCTTCTTCTTCTATTTCTTCTGTTGTATTCTGAAGTCACATATTGGTTTGCGTTTTAATATTTAATAAATTTATTTGTTATTCCTCTAGACCCAAGAAAGAATATCATGAAACAAGGGAGAATAAAATTAAGAATCCAAAAACTGCTGTATGGCTGCTAAAATGTGATTGTAAGCAAAGTTTTGATCATTTTCTTCCCCTCATGTCTGAAGAAAAAAAAAAGTAGATAAATATGAGAACAACTCATACACATTGATTGTGTATTTATTTGCATGTTTGGCTGCTAAAATGTGATTGTAAAGCAAAGTTCTGATCATTTTCATGCACTACTGTCTGAAGAAAAAAAAAACAAGTAAATTAATATGAGAACAACTCATACACAGATAGAAATATTCTTAGGGTATGTATTGGTTTTAATAGCTTTCAAAATTGCAAATGTCAAACTATACAATCAGTGGCTTTGGCTACACCTTTCATTTCTTTTCAAGATTCCAAATTTGGTTAGTGTTTTTTGGCAGGGAAGAACCATATATTGAGATAAGATTTCAATTTTAAAGTTTTAATTGAATGGATCAGACCTACATTTTTTCCATCTGGGTGGATTTTCAATAATTGTCATGAAAAGATTATATTATAAATGCAAATGTGGTGGTATCTTCTGATTATTTTCAAATGGGTTAGATAAAACTCCAAAAAAAAAAAAGAAAAAAAAAAAGAAAAAAAAAAAGGAGTTATGTCGAACCAGAAGAGAGGTAGTAGTCATATTTATACATTGATATGTAGATGTTCAAGGAAGTAAATTGCCAAATAGTTATTTTGAAGATGCATATGTTCATACTAGTTATAGATTATAAAGAGAATCAGAGATATAGTATTTTGTATTCAATGAATTCAATTATAGTGATGTTAGCCTTTTTATACAAATCTAATAATCTCTATTTAACCTAACCATAACGACCTAACCTGACTATAACTACTTAACCAAACTGTAGTTAATCTCTAACAAACTAACAACTCAATTACAACTTGCTTTGGAATACATACGTGCTTGATATTGGGACAGATGCTGATGCTACAACTGCTGTAGCTCTGTTATGAGCTGTGGCCTTGGCTGTGGTTGTTGTGGCCTTGGTTGTTGCTATAGCTACTGCAGCTCTGGTCTGAGCTGTGGTCTTGGCTGCTGCCTGAGCTGTAGCTCTTGTGACTCTTCTTATGACTCTTGCAGCTCTATTCTGAGCTGTGGCCTTGGCTGCAGTTGAGCTGGCTTATTAGATTATTGGCAAGTTGTAATGCTAACAGTAGCTTTGAAATTAATCTTTTTGAAGGATGATTAAAAGTGGCATTTTAAAGGTTATTTTGTATTTATTTGGCAAATCAAAAGACAAGCATGAGTTGCCCAAGATTGTTTGTGTGGCAAGTGATGTTGCCTCTCATTTTAGTTATTTGACGCCATGGGGTGCATGAGCAAAGTGTGCTTTTTCTTCAATATCTTTGGTGTATATCTAGCATTAAGCTACACTTTTGATTTATCTACTTTATTGACAATTTTTTTTATTGTTAAGGTTTTATTTTTTTGACTTAATTTTTGCGTTCCTATCCTAAAAAATATGTTTTGTAAAAGATTTGGTGTCCTGATAAATTGGCAGTTAAAGTTACTTTTAAGGCATCAGGACATGTCCTGTTTGATAAGTATAAGTTGAGTAAGATTATGAATTCTATAAGACTAAGAGATAGGTTAAGTAGGATTAGGTAATATAATTACTAGTACAGTGATATTAAATTAGAGATATAAAACTAATTTTTCATGTTGGTTATGTATATGAAATTCTGTAAAACACTTCACTATATAAAGGAGCTTTCGTTGTTTATAACAAGGACAAAATCATATTTTGTTACTTAATTCTATGAGATTGGATTAATAATAGCATGTACTATTTTTGAATTCACCCATTTCAAAAGATTTATGGTTCCATATATATGCAATTGTTTATCCGGTGCTACTTTTTGGGAAAAGTAACATAAAAAAAAAAAAATGAATAACATTTTGGAGCTCTTTGCATATATCTATGTAAATCACCAATACATATATCATCAAAACCTTCCATCATTTTAATCAACAATGTTCAATATTATGAACAGTGGTTTATCATCATCATCATCATTATCAACAATAAACC
This sequence comes from Camellia japonica, assembly GCA_030407325.1. Lineage (NCBI taxonomy): Eukaryota > Viridiplantae > Streptophyta > Magnoliopsida > Ericales > Theaceae > Camellia > Camellia japonica. The sequence continues at coordinate 11,499,808 of JAPPVO010000024.1, read as the reverse complement.
AATAAGAAGAAGCGATGAGCAAACATATTAAGTAGGATTAGTGAGAAACGTGGGGTGGTCCATTAGTAGCTTGGGCAGCCATGGCAAGCTCAAACTGCCTCATAGAGATTGAAGGAAAATATAGTATTTCAGGAGCTGTGAGGTTTTCCTAATTGCCTTTCATGGGATTGCTGGTGCTGTTTGTAGTAGTAGTAGTTCCATCCCATCTTATGTGTGTAATCTTCATCTCCATTTCCATCTATTCCTTATAAACTTGATTAGAAAACTCTTCATTTGTATACCCAGTTCAAAGTTTGGGGTTTTCACTCAAGTGAGACATGTCTTGTTTATTAGAAAATAGATTTTGTATATCATTTTCAATGTTGATAATGGGTTTTGTTTTCTATTGTTTTTGTTTCCAGACTTTGAATAGGTTTTGATTCGTAATATTAGAAGACTTAGTAGCAGAACACCTGGTGTTTTGATACTCTGAAGGACTTCATTATGATGTGGAAAAGGTAAGCACATGTTTTTTATGAAAAATTCACTTTCCCTGAATTGATTACAGTAAATTAAATGGTTAAACAAAGTACATAAATGATTGGGTTTCACATAGAGTGAATTAGCACAACAAGATTATGTAAATTTTGTGAAGCCTAACAAGATTACTAATGCAATTCAATTTCCTTCCAACCTGTTTTGAGACTAGTAACTACATACATTCATTTAAGTTAATTGAAAAAAAAAATTAAAAACAATCCAACTTAAATAATCCAACTTAGTTGAAAAAGGGCGTTCGAGAGGCAAAATTGTAAAACAGCCCCTGAACCGCTCTATGGATATCACGGGTAGCTTCCACATGACACATATGACCTGTGGGAACAGACGAGATGTAATTAGCACACGTAGGTTGGGAGTTGGAGTAAAAAATGCCTTAAACTTAGTTGAAAAATGGTGTTCAGGGGGCGAAAATGCAAAACAGCCCCCGAACCACTATATAGATGTCACAGGCAGCTTCCTCGTGCCAAATAGGACCTGTGACAATAGACGACATGTAATTAGCACACCTAGGCTGGGAGTTAGAGCTAAAAATACCTTAAACTTAGTCGAAAAAGGACGTTCGGGGGGTGAAAATGAAAAATAGCCCCCGAACCACTACATGGATGTTACGAGCAGCATCCTCGTGACAAATAGGACCTGTGGCAACAGACGACATGCAATCAGCATGCCTAGGTTGGAAGTTAGAGCCGAAAACGCCATCAACTTAGCCAAAAATGGGCGTTTGGAGGGCGAACACGTAAAACACCCCCGAAACCCTATTGTATGCAACTGACTTACTGAACAGGCAGCATATATACGCAACTTAAAGTGCACTTGCAAGAGCCAACATAGTGAACTCTTCTATCGTGTAAAGTATAACAGCCCCTGAACGACCGTGTGACTGTCACAGACAGCTTCCCCATGACAAATAGGACTTGTGACAACTGACGGAAACGTAATTCGGACATATAGGTAGAGAGCTAGAGCCGAATACGTCCTAAACTTAGTCGAAAAAGGGCGTTTTAGGGGAGAAAATTCTAAAGAGCCCCCAAATGACCATGTGACTCCCACGGACAGCTTCCCCATGACAAATAAGACTTGTGACAACTGATGGAACGTAATTCGGACCCGTAAGTAAAGAGTTAGAGCGGAATACGCCTTAAACTTACTCGAAAAAGAGCTTTCCGGGGGCAAAAACTCATAAAAGCCCCCGAACGACCATGTGACTCACACGGATAGTTTCACCACGAAAAATAGGACTTGTGACAACTGACGGAACGTAATTCGGACCCGTAGGTTGGGAGTTAGAGCTGGATACGCCCTAAACTTAGTCGAAAAAGGGTGTTTCGAGGGCGAAAATTCAAAGCAGCCCCCGATCCACCGTGTGACTCTCATGGATAGCTTGTCCATGACAAATAAGACTAGTGACAACTGACGGAATGGAATTCGCACCCGTAGGTAGAGAGTTAAAGCCAAATACGCCTTAAACTTACTTGAAAAAGAGCTTTTCGGGAGTGAAAATTGAAAACAGCCTCCGAACAACCATGTGACTCTCGTGGATAACTTCCCCATGACAAATTGGACTTGTGAGAACTAACGGAACGTAATTCGGACCCATAGGTTGGGAATTAGAGTTGAATACGTCTTAAACTTAGTAGAAAAAAGGCGTTTTTGGGGGGTGAAAATTCAAAACAGCCCCCTAACCATCATGTGGCTCACATGGATAGGTCCCCCATGACAAATAGGACTTGTGACAACTGACGGAATGTAATCTGGACTCGTAGGTTGGGAGTTAGAGCCGAATACGCCCTCAACTTAATTGAAAAAGGCGTTTCGAGGGCGAAAATTCAAAGCAACCCCCGATCCACCGTGTTACTCTTCTGGATAGCTTCTCCATGACAAATAAGACTTGTGACAACTGACGGAATGTAATTCGGACCCGTAGGTAGAGAGCCAATTATGCCTTAAACTTACTCGAAAAAGAGCTTTTCGGAGGTAAAAATTCAAAACAGCCTCCGAATGACCATGTGAATCTCACAGATAGCTTCTCCATGACAAATAGGACTTGTGAGAACTGACGGAACGTAATTCAGAACCGTAGGTTGGTAATTAGAGCTGAATACGCCCTAAACTTAGTAGAAAAAGGACGTTTCGAGGGAAAAAATTCAAAATAGCCCTCGAACCACCGTGCGGCTCACACGAATAGTTCCCTCATGACAAATAGTACTCGTGACAACTGACGGAATGTAATCCGGACCCATAGGTTGGGAGTTTGAGACGAATACGCCCTAAATTTAGTCGAAAAATGGCGTTTTGAGGGTGAAAATTCAAAACATCCCATGAACAACCGTGTGGTTCATACGGATAGCTTCGCCATGATAAATAGGACTTGTGAGAACTGACGGAACGTAATTCAGACCCGTAGGTTGGGAGTTAGAACCGAATACGCCCTAAACTTAGTAGAAAAAGGGCGTTTCGGGGGCGAAAATTCAAAAAAGCCCCCGAACCGTCGTGTGGCTCACATGGACAATTCCTCCATGACAAATAAGACTTGTGACAACTGACATAATGTAATCCGGACCCGTAGGTTGAGAGTTAGAGCCGAATACGCCCTAAACTTAGTCGAAAAAGGGCATTTCGAGGGCAAAAATTCAAAGTAGCCCCCGATCCACCATGTGACTCTCATGGATAGGTTGTCCATGACAAATAAGACTTGTGACAACTGACGGAACGCAATTCAAACTCGTAGGTAGAGAGTTAGAGCCGAATACGCCTTAAACTTACTTGAAAAAGAGCTTTTCGGGGGGCGAAAATTCAAAACAGCCTTCGAACAACCGTGTGACTCTCATAGGTAGCTTCCCCAAGACAAATAGGACTTGTGAGAACTGACGGAACGTATTTCGGATCTGTAGGTTGGGAGTTAGAGTTGAATATGTCCTAAACTTAGTAGAAAAAGGGCGTTTCGGGGGCATAAATTCAAAACAGCCCTCGAACCACTGTGTGGCTCACACGGAATGTAATCCGGATCCGTAGGTTGGGAGTTAGAGCCGAATACGCCCTGAACTTAGTTGAAAAAGGGCATTTCGAGGGCAAAAATTTAAAGCAGTCCCCGAACCACCGTATGACTGTCATGGATAACTTGTCTATGACAAATAAGACTTGTGACAATTGACAGAACGTAATTCGGACCCATAGGTAGAGAGTTAGAGCCGAATACGTCTTAAACTTACTCGAAAAAGAGCTTTTCATGGGCGAAAATTCAAAACAGCCTCCGAACGACCGTGTGACTCTCACAGATAGCTTCCCCATGACAAATAGGACTTGTGAAAACTGACAAAACATAATTCAGACTCGTAGGTTGGGAGTTAGAGCCGAATACGCCCTAAACTTAGTAGAAAAAGGGCGTTTCGAGGGTAAAAATTCAAAACAGCCCCCGAACCACCGTGTGGCTCACATGGACAATTCCCCATGACAAATAGGACTTGTGATAACTGACAGAATGTAATCTGGACCCTTAGGTTGGAAGTTAGAGCCGAATACGCCCTAAACTTAGTCGAAAAAAGGCGTTTCGGGGGGAGGGGGGAGGGGAATTCAAAACAGCCCCCGAACAACCATGTGGCTCACACAGATAGCTTCTCCATGACAAATAGGATGTAACAACCCTCACTATTGTCTTAGTCATGCTCACATGCATTTACATGATTTTTTTCTTGTTAAGACTTGCATTGTCAGACCTTGATTTGTTTTGTCTAAGTGTTGCTTGCATGCTTTGTTCCTTGCTTGGTGTATGTTAAGTCGAGGTCATCTTAAGCCTAGGTCACACCTTTGAACCTATTATACCTAGGACCATCTTGGAACCACCTTGGTTGACCTCCACTACCACCCTGGCATATTGGCGGAGATGCGTATCATCTAGGCCGAGATGTTATCATCTAGGCATCCTAGATCTTTGATCCTTGCACCTAGTGATCTTGTTCCTAGACTGGTATGACCTAGACCGAGGTGTGGCACATCTAGGCCGAGTGTTGTCCTTCCTAGCCGAGATCATTGAAACCTTCTTGCCGAAGCCTATGTCTTGATCCGAGATCCTCAACTTGTCAGAGTACCCTTGTCACCTTACTTGTTGTATACACTTTGTCATGCTCTTGTCTTGTCATTCTGTCACCTTTTGAGGAGATCCAACTAGTCATTGCCACGTGTCCCAGCAGAGGGTTAAGTCAACTGATAGAGAGAGAGAAAACATATCATTTGTCATATCCTTGCCTTGAGAGAGAGAGAGAGAGAGAGAGAGAGAGAAAAAAGCTCTAGGAAGAGGAAGAGAAGTTCTTAGAGTGAGAGAGCTACATTCCAAGCTTGATCCTTAGAGTTTGAACCGTTAGATTCGTATTTTGAGGTTAGAATCTTGATCTACTATTGTTGTTCTTCATGTTCATCTAACTACATTGCATGATCTAGCATGATTCATGAGCCATGCATTGCTTTAAAGTTTGGATTTAGAAAGAGAAAATGATGTTCTTGTATTCTTCAAGAAAAAACATGTTTTGATCTGAAAGTTTGTATCGAGATCCATGTTTTTGTGTTTGTTTTCATAAGATCTTCAAGTATGGGTACCCAGGTCCATGTTTTCGAACTCATCTCATGAAATCTCAGATTTTGAATAAAGGAGTTATGATTTTAGCATTTATGTTCTCCATGTTCTTATTCTTCATGTTCTTCAAAAAGGAAACCCATATTTTCTAGACTTCATTTCCTTGGATGTGGTCATCGGGGCCACATCTCGACCAAGAGGTGTGGGACCTCGACCAAGACCTGGTTGGTACCCAGTATGTTTTCCCGAGATGAAAAACAGTGTTTTAACTCCCAGCACACGTTTTGCTTTGTCTTGACCTAGTTTTGAAAGAAATACCGAGATCATTTACGCTCATGTAAAGCTTGTTTTGAAAAGTGCATTTCATAACCATCTTTGAGCATTTCTTCTTGTCTTCTTGAAGTGCATTCAATAGACTTTGCCATGTATTTGTAGGTCTTGGATTCTTGCCTTAATCCATGCACCCGAAGAGCTATGTGAGTGGTATTTTTAATAAAATCTATGTTATAATGTTTTGATAAAAGCTTTGCTTTGCTTTGTTTTGGAAAAGTATTTGTTTAAGTATGAATGATCATCCATAGTTTTGTATCAAGTATTCTCTTGTTTTGATGACATTCTTGGAAAGTCCTTAGTGCTAGGGGACTATAATGCAACTAGTACCCTTGTTTGAGATATCTCCATTGCCACCGACGGCCTTGTGCAGGTGGGTTTGTCTAATCGATTCTGGGTCGATTATTCCCTTGTTTGTCAGGAATGTCATCCCTTGTATTATATTGATGCTAGTAAGCATCCCTTAAAGCTTTAAAAGACTGGATAGATGAACTTGGTTCATCCCTTGATTTTGTACAAGATATGATATGTATTGTTTTGATAAAGATCTCGGATATCATTCATTTAAACCTTTATTACTAATATCATTCACTGAGTATCCAAGCTCACCCTCTCCTTATATATATGTAGGTGACGAGCAAGAAGGTAGTGACGCCTAGATGTGTTTTGCAAGTTGTGTTCGGATTCATATTTTGCTAGCATCTTGAAGATTATGCTTCTTAGCTTGTATTTCATGTCTTTTGTATATGTCGGCTTGAGAAGCCTTTTGATCAAGATGTAATATGCACTTTATTTTATTTGTAGTCAAGTTGTAAAACCAAGTTAAATGTATGACATTTCATTTGATCTATGCACAGCTCTTATGGACTATTTAGATTTAAATTTATTGCTTCCGCACATGTAAGCCCCATATGTATACTCTGATTGTGTGTGAACTTGGTAAGTTGGCCTTCGGTAATCTCGGATTACTGGCCATCATGGCACCATTCTACTAGGGGCGGAATGGGGTCGTGACATAGGATTTGTGAGAACTGATGGAATGTAATTCGAACTCGTAGGTTGGCAGTTAAAGCCGAATACGTCCTAAACTTGGTAAAAAAAGGGCGTTTCTGGGGCGAAAATTCTAAACAGCCCCTGAACCACCATGTGACTCACATGGATAGTTCCTCCATGAAAAATAAGACTTGTGAAAACTGACGGAATGTAATCTGAACCTGTAGGTTGGGAGTTAGAGCCGAATAGGCCCTAAACTTAGTAGAAAAAAGGCGTTTTGGGGGCGAAAATTCAAAACAGTCCCTGAACGACAGTGTGGCTCACACGGATGGCTTTGCCATGACAAATAGGACTTGTGAGAACTGACGGAACGTAATTCAGACCCGTAGGTTGGGAGTTAGAGCCGAATACGCCTTAAACTTACTCGAAACAGAACTTTCCGGGGGCGAAAATTCATAACAGCCCCGACTACGCCTTACACTTAGTCGAAAAACTCGTAACACTTTGTTTAAAAAGTGACAACTTTATGAAATTAACATCCACATATTCTAATAATTGCCTTTATATATTTATAGGACGAAGAAATTACATATTACATTGTTTGTGCAGTAGGTTGGAATAAATATTGCATGATAGATGTATATATAATATACTTTCTTTTATTTCCAAGAAGACATTTCTCAATTGTTCTACCTTAAATGCATGTTAGAACATGTTCCATATGGCTAACTGAATTGATATTTTGTAACCAATTCTAATGTTTCGTTTTTTGTTTTTCTTTGTAGATGGCTTTGTTGTGTGGATTTATGGATAATCCATATTGGTGTATGGAGAAGAATTTTCACTTTTGTGTAGAACTAATATAATACTTTTGTCGTCCTCAGCTTTTGTGTAGTTCATTATTACTGATACAGAAAACTTTTGGCAATCAACAGATAATGACTATTGTGGTACATAGATCACCTTCTGTCGTGGTACATATATACCATTTGTCGGTGTACATACAGGACGTTTTGTCATGGTCTATAGAAAACTTTTGTCGTGGTACATATATCACCTTTTGTCGTGGTACAAATTACGTTAGTAATTTGTACCATGCCAAATGGTAATTTCACTTGGTAGTAAATATATTTTTTGTATACGATTTTTGTATGATATATTTTGTATGGAATTATTATTTTAGTTTGGACAATAGTTGATTTGTATGGACTTTGACATTTAAAGTTATTTATTTTTGGTATATGGATGCATATTTTGGAATGATTGATAGTATGTATCATTTTGTTTATATATGTATTACAAGTTGCATTGAATATAGACATGTTGTGGAGAAATTATAATTTTGCGATAAAACATAATATCATGTTTTTGGCGACTAAACAATTAGTAGCTAAAAAGAAATTGGGAAAAAACATTTGGCGACTAAAAGTTTTGTAGTAAAAAAAAAAAAAAAAGAAGACATTTGGCGACTAAAAGTTTAGTAGCCAAAAGAAAATCAAACATTTGGCGACTAAAATATTTCGTAGCTAAAAACAAAAAACTAAAGGATAAAAATACTTTTGCCGACTAAAATTTTAGTAGCAAAAAATGTAGAACTTTAGGCGACCAAATATTTAGTAGCAAAAAGAGGAACTCTTTGACTAAAAATTTAGTAGCCAAAAGAAGAACTCTTTGCCGACTAAAATTTTAGTAGCTAAAAATGTGGGACTTTAGACGACTAAAAGTTTGGTCGCCAAAAAGGGTCTAATTTAATTTAATGTCCAACCTTTTGGCGACTAAAATTTTAGTCGGGAATTGTATATATTTGGCGACTAAAATAATTTTAGTCGCTAATTACCTTTACCGACAATTTTTTGGCGACTACTTTTGCGACCAAATAATTTAGTCGCTAAAACCATTCGGCGACTAAAAATTTAGTCGCCAAAAGTGAAAATTCTTGTAGTGTGAGTCCGAAAAGAATCTTCTTTTCTTCTCTTTGGGATGAGTGTATCTCACTTTTTGTATATCTTTCTCTCTCTCTAAAAACCTTTTTCTCTTCCTTCTCTCTACATTTCCCTACACCAAATTAGATCAAAACCTTGATTTCTTTAAATTCATTAGAGTTTTGCCCATAGCTCATTCATCAAAGTTGGAGAACTTTTCGAGGGCTACGTTGTGTGCGGTGGAGATCGGGTTTCGACATCATCGATGTTGAGGCTTTCTCCTCTTTTCCCTCTAAGAACTTGAGGTAGGGATTTTTCTTAGAATTATATATATATTTTTGCAAGTTTATGTTGATTTTGAAATTTCCTTTGGTTGCATTGAAAGTTTGGTTTTTGGCTCAAGAATGTTAGTGGTTTTGAAAGTGGGTTCATCCCTTGTCCCTTATAAATGATTCTCTTGAGAGTTTTGAACTACATTGATTGGAGAAAGAAGTTTTTGGTGAGATTTTTTCAAAAGATGAGGGAGTGTCAAGTTTTGGTGAAAAACCTAGGAAATTGGGGGTTTTGGAAGATGTTAAGAATTTGTGGAATTTTTTTGTGCTAAATGAATGAATGATTGGAAAATTTCTTATTGTTATATATAACAAATTTTTCTTGGAATACGAGAAATAATGGATTTTGGAACTTATTGTTAAAATTGTAGATATAGTCATGAAATGATTAATGTGTTGAGAACACATGAAGTGTGGAAATGTTGTTACTATTGATGAATTTAAATAGATATGTGGTTATCTTGTGAAATTACTTTGGAAAGGGAAATGAAAAATTGTGATCACCATGATAGAATTGTGCGAAAGAATTGAAAATGGGAGAGTATTGTATTGCATTGATAATTGTTACATGGGCATTTCGATTCATTTGGTTGTTGCAAATTTTGAATTGGGATTTAGAAATTTGTGCATTGAGAAAGGAATGTTGTGAAAGGAAATTTATTGAAATGTTTTGGGGTAAATACGTTGGTAAGTCTGGATAAGAGGTGTAAATGAAATTGATTAAGTTGGCCTGAGTGTCCAGGGTGAAAAACCGAAAACATGCGCGGAGGAGGTACCACGTGTCTTCCGGTTAGTTACCGGTAAAGTGGAGTTTTGGTAATGCTAGTTATGCTTACTTGCAGACACCAACCTAAGGATTATCTGAGTCGTATTTACTGCCCCTTGAGCTTGGTGTAAAATTATTAACTTGTTAAATTTTCAAATTTTCATGGAGCGTGACGGTTTTCAACAAGATGTTAACGTGACCTTCTTTTTTTTTTTTTTTTTAAAGCATAGCATGGCATGTGTATTTCGATCTATGAGACTTGCATAAAATGTATATACTTTGTTAAGAATTTTCCTACTAGACTTTATGCTTACCCTACGGGATTTTGATGCAGGAAAAGATGTGATGATTCCGCCAAACTAAGTGCGCGGATATACGTGTTGAGAGCACAAGGCTCTATTTTGTTGTGATTGTAATTTTTGCAAGCCAACGACTATACGTGTATGGGTTTGAGCAATCATTTTGTGTGTAAACGGGCTTATGCTTTGGACTTTGTAGCCCCTTGAGGGTGTTTATTTATTTTGACTAGATGTTTACATGCTATAGATTCATGTACCGAAGTCATTGAATGTATATTCGTATGTGAACTATTTTTGTAACACCTTATGATCATGCACTTGGATGTTGGAGAATCACTTCTATTATCATAGAGAGCGGAGGTTGATGCACTTTAATCGTTTTTTTGTTGGGGGCATTACAGTTAAGGCTTATAAATAAGAATCAAATTAAAATTTTATAGGGCAAGTTGTAATAAAATAAAAATAAAGATGGACTCCAAACATAAAAGATCCCCTTATTATCTCTTTCTCTCTTCATTAGAAGCTGTCCAAACCAAATCAGCCATCTTAGCTCTACTTTCTACCGTTTTTCACCACAACTTCCGTTGATATTTTTCCTTCATTAATTACTGAGTTAGACTCCAAAATTATCATGCCTACATTATTGTTAAATTGGTAATTTGCGCATCAGAAAAGTGTTACTTACTAAGGGTACAAAGTGCAGCCTTTTATTTTACAAGTATCAAAATGCAAATTTTACAAAATTATAATGTAAAGTATCATTTCCAATTTCATAAAGGCAAACTACAATTTCAACAAAAGTGCAAAAAGGACAAAGTGCCATTAGCCTAAAAGAATAAAAAAATTGTTTGAGTCATGAGTAGGGGCTCCACCAAATCAATCTAGGTGAGTGTGACCAAATAATGCCACAGAAAGCTAGTCACATTTTAATACCAAATCTGTCAAAATTCAATACAAAAATAATAGAGTGGTGCTATATATTTATTATTTAAATTTTTTATTTAATCATATTAAATAGAAGTTAACCTTACACAATTAAATAGTGATAAATTAAAAATTAATAAATATTTTATCATATCATTGTTATATTGTGTGAGATTTTGTGTGGATCTGAAATATTTTACAGAGTAATAAATGCTCATATGTAAACCAATCACATACTATTTGAACCGTCACATGACAATGTACCCAAAGCACCCAATAACTTCTCCTGTTAATGTCACGACAGTGTTGTCCAAATTTTTCACTCCTGCATTTGACTTCATTCCTTGAAAAGAATATATTATTTATTTAAATAAATAAATAGTCATATACTATTTTACATTGTCATAGCTACACTTTCTGTTTTGATTTCGTTTTGATATTTATTATTTTAATAAATTCTAAAACTTGATTTGATTGAAACAAATTAAAATCTGTGTTATGCATAATTTTGAAAAAGAACCAAAAATATATATTTTCAAATTAAACATAAAAAAATTTTAAATCTGTAGAAAAAAATTGTTATAATTAAATATATTTTAACTATGTTTCTTTGAATTACACTTGAGGTATTTTTATTAGGTAGTTATTAATATTGTCTGACCCCATTTGATAGGACTTAACGTTTGGTTTGGTTTGGTTTAGCTATTAATATTGTGTTTTAAGTATTACATAGTGATTGTCTACCCAAAAAAAAAATAAAGTATTACATAATGAATATGTTTGTCATAATGCAATTGGATAAATTTAAAGAAAATAAATTTGGATAATTCGTAAAAAAAAAAAAATTACATTTAGATTCCATTTGTATTGACGTAAAAAAAAAATTCAAAATTATTTTACTCATTTTTCTTTATTTGGCTGAACAAAAAGTAAGTATAACAATTTAATATTTGCCAAAAAAAAATCATAAAACTATTTATATGTAATATAGGCATATAAATAAAATATTATTTAAGAAGTCAAATATACAGTCTGTCACTACATTGTCCTTCAGGTAGTTCTCATGCAAAACAGAGAACACGTGGTACAACATCATTAGCTGCTCTAGCATTGAAGGGAGGAGCATGTCCATTCCTCTTCCATGGCAGGGATTTCGCTTCTTTCTCGTACGGAATTCACCAATTTGATAATGGCAATTAGGAATGGCAGCGGGTGGGGTGGGGTGGGGTGGGGTGGGGCAGGGCAGGGCAGGGCGGGATCGGGAATCACACTATAATAACCCGACCCTCGTGCAAGTTTCCTGATATATTTTTAGTTCTTGTTTTATGCTTTTGAATGCTTATCGTGCAATTCTATGAGAAATTATGGCTAAGTAAGTGAACTCCATGTTTAAGGCATGTTTAAGGGAGTCTATCTGTTTAACAAGACAAGTATCTGTCACATTAGAATGTTTGAATCAAGAATTGGAAGCCTTAGTGGGTTAATTATCCGAAATTGATTTCATATATGTAATCAACATAATTTTTAAGTAATATTAAGCGCTTCTATGAAATTTCAATTTGGGGATGCTTGAACGATTAATTTTCGTCCCTATTCAAGCTTTATATATATACATATTTATAAGAGTCTTATTGACCTTAAGACTTAGGAACCTTCTCATAAATATATCTCCTGAGAGAAGATGAGGAGAGAGAGGAATTGAAGGGTAGAGGGAGGAGATCATCAAAAAGGTTGGGAATTTGAGGAAGTTTAAGCACAAGGTATGTAGAAGGCTATCTCAATTAACTCCTATAACTCTTCTTCTTCTTAAGATGTGTGAAATACCCTCATGATCATGTCACTTAGGGGTTGGAATTATGATTCTATATGTGTGTAAGAGGTTAATGGACAAGATAACCTTACTTGGTTGTTTGATTCAATTGGAATTAACCATGGAGAAGTTATATTTTATCTTCTTATTTTGAACTCAAGTATGTAGGCATGGCTTTATATCAAAGTATGCTTATGGGTATGTGAAGGTAGAACTCTCATGGATTTGTGTATGTTAAACTAAAGAATATTAGTTTGATGTATGAAATTGTCATTGTATTTATATGATTTTGGGCCATGTTTTACCAATTATGAAAGTTATTTTGAGCCTTATTCATGTTCACCAAAAGGTGGGATTTTGCAAGAATTTTCGGACAATTTTGGGCAGAATTGCCGCACGTGCGAGGGTCATGGCCGCACGTACGGGAGGTGTTGCCGCACGTGCGGGAGTCATGGCCGCACGTGCGGGAAATGGTGAAAAACAGGGGTTTGGCTACTGTCTAAAAGGCACATGCGGGGCATTTTGCCGCACGTGCAGGAGAGCTTGTTGCACGTGCGGGGCTCACAGACGCACGTGCGGCTCATGCTGAAAAACACTGTCTGCTCCGTTTTGCGTGTAGAATTCTCTAATATTGTCGGAATATGTATTTGATGCCTTTTTAATATTTATACACACCTTCGAAGTGAAGTGAAACAGAAAGTTAATTGATGAGAAAACAATGAACTAATGTGTAAGTTTTGGATGTGTGCAGGACACACTCCGGGAGGAAGTAACACGTCATCGCAACACTGTAAGTAGTAGTACCATTGTACACTTTACATTAGCTAATGATTATCATTAGCATTTTGTTCACGCACGATATGTAACTATGTTAATGTTTTATGATATGTAAAGAAAGAAATGGAAAAGATGAAATACTTTCATTCTGTAAGACTCTGAGCCTATGGCCATTCAATATAAGTTGTTATGATATGAAACAAAGTGCTACACGGAACTAAGTGCTACGACGTGAGCCATCTCTAGAATCCGTGTGAGACACCTCTTGAGTTCATACAAGTATGTTTCAAGGGCTTAATGCCAAATTATCCAAGGGCGTAATGCCAAGCTATTTAAGGGCTTCATGCCACCATGTTCAAGGGCTTCATGCCATATGTTTAAGGGCTTCAACCATCATGTTTCAAGGGCTTTATGCCATTACACTCAAGGGCTTATAGCCATCATGTTTATGTTGCAAGATTGGGCCTAAGGCTGTTAAGTACTTAGCATAGAATCAGACTAACTATGTGAACTCTGCATTTTCATGTGCATTGCTCTATTATGTTTCAAGTTAAGCATTGTTTTATTTAAGTATTACTATTCACTGAGCCTGGCTCACTCTCTGTTATGTCTATTTCTGTAGGTAACCAACCAGCTGGTCAGTCCTAGCCCATGACGCCCAGTTTCTTTTGTCAACCTTTATGTGTCCAGGCACTATACGAGGCCATTTATTTTGTGAAGTTTGTTAAGATGTTGGCTTGCTTTTTGAGTGCCCATCTAGGGTTGATGTATATAACTTCCATGTCTTTTTGTTTTTGTATATGCCCAATTATAGGGCTGGGTCTGTAAGTGTGTATGTTTATAACCGATGCCCAGGGATATAGCTTTAAACTTTATCTGCTTATGGTGGTGCATGTGTGTATGAGATCCTAGCATATTAGAAGTAGCTCAATGGAGTTTGTTTGTATTAGTGTTCTTGTAATGTTTTTATGCTTCCGATAAGGCCCCATATGATATATATATATACCAGGTTATATGTCTGTTTCTGAATGGGTCATGCCCAAACTTTTAGGGGCAAGTCTGGATTGTGATACACACTTCCCGTTCCCGATCTTCGATGATAAAAATTTTTTTGTCCTTGGCCCCGATCCTTGACGGGAGACCTATCACCGTCCCCGTCCCCTCCTCTTAACGGGGATCGGGTTTCCCCGACCCCGAAAATTACTCGGACCAAAACAAAAAATCAAACCCAAACAGCAGCAACAAGAATTTAACAACATCAATGATCAACAACAACATCATCAAACGACATCAACAGCAACATTATCAACATCACAGATTCATAACAACATCATCAATATCACAGATTCACAAAGAGGGAGAGAGATCTGAGTAGAGAGAGAGAGAGAGAGAGTGTTGTGGCGGAGGGAACAAACACTAGAGGAGGTGGTGCTCGGAGGAGGAGGTGGCGCTCGGCGACGGCAACGATGACGATGTTCAGTCCTCTCTCTCTCTCTCTTTGCCCTCTGCTCTCTTTTCTTGAAGAAGGTGGCGCTGTCTAATTCGGCAGTGAGAGACGGTGAAAAGGAAGAGAGAGAGAGAGCAGAGATGGTGAAGAGGAAGAGAGAGAGAGAGAGAGAGAGAGTAGATCTAAATGAATAAAAGATGAGATGAGAAACATTGAATCATAAAATTATATATATAATATATATCATTTGGGGCACAAACGGGACGGGGTCGGGCCGGGTCCGGGACTGAAACATGTATCCCGGTCCCTGGCTCGAATATCATCGGGGATTTAATGTTTAATACCATCCCCGCCCCGTCAGGGGTATTTTTCGGGGAATAACCGCTCAATTTGGGATCTGGGGGTCGGGTCCCCGTCGGGTTGGGTCTAGATTGCCATCCCTAATGGCTATGATACACATTTTTTTTTTTTTGAAAATTGTTTGGGACCCACAAAGGAGGATTCCCACAACCTCCATTGATGTATTTGAATTTTTTTTCTATCTCTGACAATGATACGAATGGTCCAAATCATTTTGAGGCTGTGGGGATTATATTTTGTGGGGTCTCTATCATTACTATTTTTTTTTTTTTGGGTATATCGGAAAAAATGATACACACCTTTGATATACGCTCCTTCAATCGTGTACCGTATATTCTTTGGTCCCAAAATATTAATTTTTTATTATTCTAAAATATTAATTCTTTTTTAAAAATTAAGAAATAAAATAATATGAATTTACTATTTTACTATTCTTTTAAATTTATTAATAACATAAAAAGTACAATTATACCAATTGATATTCTTCAAAAAAATATACTATCAAAGAGTAATTTTAGAAAATTAATATTTTTAAAATATAATAATTATACTATAAAAAAAAAGTTAGATTCCTTAAAAGGGATCATTATTTTGAGACGGAGGGAATATATACTTTCGCAAGTAGATTATTTTAATTAGTTGTTTTAGTCTAGTTTAAAAAATTATATGTTTCAAAAAGTTGATTATTTTTTTTTAATTTTATAATTGTGAGAGAAAAAAATAAAATAATTATGAGTTGGATACGGCATTTTGCCTTGTTGATTACTTTAGAGTATTTTATCTTTTAGTGGGCTATTTCAGCCAAACGTTCTTCCCAAATCAGGCTCTTATAACTAAATGGTAAAATTACATAATTTTATATTTTTTTAATCATAACTAAAATAAAAAAATAAAATAAAAAGCATAACCAAACATCATATAACGACTCCGGTTTTGACCCATCACTCGTTGTGTTTCGGACTCGGGTTTGTATAGTTTTGAATGGTTATGCATATCTGGTTTATCTTGTTTTCCCTCTATTTTGGTTATTCGGTTATTGTTGTGTATTTGGAACAGGTTGGTTGCTTGTTTTTCCAAACCTTTGTTGTCCAGTTTTTGGCTCCTTCGCTCGAGCGGGTGTTCTTGCGCTCGAGCAGGTTTCACGGTTTTTGCTCCTCCACTCGAGCGGCCTTTCTTGCGCTCGAGCGGGCTTTGCAAACTCTCAGTACTTTGCAGGTCTGCAAAACTACTAGGAGAGTGATTTCTACGCTCGAGCGAGTGGGCGCTCGAGCGGTCTTTCTTGCGCTCGAGCGTTGGTTTGTTGTTTGCAAAATTTCTGAATGTATGTTTTCTACGCTCGAGCGTCACTTCTTGTGCTCGAGCACTGAGCGTTCATTGTGTCTTGGTGCTCGAACAACCTTTCTTGCGCTCGAACGGAACAACTTTTTTGTATTTGATACTCGAGCGTCAACTCTTCCGCTCGAGCAGACTGTGCGTATATCAGATCGCGAAAATGACATTTTACATCACTTTTTTCAGATCTTTTCTCTCAAAAACCTAAAGTTGAGACCCTCTCTCTCTAAAACACTCTCTCTCTTTCTATGTTTTCACCTAGTTCTAGTGATTTCCTCACCCCAATCCCTTTGGTAAAAAGATGGACTATCTCAATATCTTCATTTTGATCCAAGTAAAGTTGGGTTTAAGCATCTTTGGAGTTCCATTCTTGCTTGGCTCATCTTCTCTCTTTGAGGTAAGGATTTTCTACACCTTCATATGATCTTTAGTTTAGTTATTTGCTTGGCTTGCTTCTCTCTTGGCTCGTCTTCTCTCTTTGAGGTAGGAATTTTCTACACCTTCATATGATCTTTAGCTTAGTTATTTGACATTGTATAACAATGGTTGGATATGAGAGTAATTTGAGTAAACCTGGGATTTGGATATGAGGTTATCTTGTATCAAAATGGTTGGTTTTGGCCTTTGGACAAATATTTGAAAAATAAGGGGCTTCGCCCTAAAACGTCTTGAGCAATTATTTTATATAGATAATGAAATTGGTGTGGAAAATGTGAAATTGGGAGGATATATATACATGAATAGTGTTAGTGGATTTGTTTAATCACTCACCTATGAAAATTTGAATAATTTATCTATCGAAAGGATTGTATACCTGTTTAGAAATATCTGTATTGGGCTATCGGTGGAGGATAGATAGCTATGATTATTGTAAAAATTGCATGTGGATTAGGTAAATTGAAACTAATTTAATGTTGATTGTCATTGAATGTGACTATACTTTAGATACATTGTATATGTATGATGTTTAGCAAGAGAAATGAGATGAACTCCGCGTATGATTATGTGTTTAAATACATTGTATATATATGATTGTTTGGGAGGAGAAAGTGGATGAACTCCATTGAAATTAAGTTGGCCGGAGTGTCCTGAGTGAAACTCCTGAAATTATACATGGGTGCCAATCCTGTGGATGAAATTTCCATAAAATGGCAAATTGAAGTGTTTGTGTGGAAATTGTGTGATTGTAGAACCATTGAGTTGTAGTCTCAGTTGGGTTATTGAAAGATAATGAAATTGACTCGTATATTGAAATGAATTGAATGGAAACAGATTAAGACTTGAATTTGATACCTTATGATTTTATAGAAATATGAAAATTTTGTCACAGGCATTGTTTATGCATATTGTACTCATATCTTTGCTAAACCTTATATATTGTGTTATATTATTCCTATTGGGCTGTGGCTCACCCTATTTTGAAAAAACATTTTTAGGTATTGATGGCATGCCTCCACCAAGGCAATAGCTTGGAGAGACTTTGGGAAGCAAGAGCTTCTTTATTTTGTTTCACTTTTGTACAGCCAAGGGCTTTAATTGTATGAGCTAGTCTCACTTTTGTTGTAACCAAGCCAAGACTTGGAAAGGAGTAAGCCTATAGGGCATTTATTTATGCTAAACTCTTTTGTACCATTAACTCTATAAAATGAAGGAACATTATACTCTGATTTATGTAGTCATTTATATATATTGTTGATTAAATTTATGGTTGTATTTTGGGGGTGTTACACATCACATGAACTATAATCAAATATCTCATTGGTTATAACTAAAATAATGTTATAACTAAAAGAAAAAAATTAGAGATGCATATTGAAGTGCATATGTTTTAACTAGAGGTGCATATGATTCACTATTTTCAAAGAGTGTGTCTAGTAGAATTTCCATATATATATATATATATATATATATTATAACAAACAAATCGGGAGCTTTTGGAAATTTTCAACATACATGGTTACTCTACATTTTTCTCATGATATATATATATATATATATATTTTTAATCTTTTATATTTCTTTATTATAATTTTACTTTAGTTTAAAATTATTAGAAAAAAAAAAACCCTTCAAACTTAAAACAATCAAATAATTTCATAGTTCACCCACCACTACCGTTGCCACCTAACACAGTTGTCAACGCCACTATCTACTGGGGGTGTTTGGTGGGGCTTTTTTGAGCTAACTTATGACTTCTGACTTTTAAAAAGTTATTTTGGACTGTTTGGATAAACTTATTTCAAATAGCTTCTGATTCTAACAACTTATTTTAAGTAAAAAAAAGATGATTTTGAGAAGCTGCTCACCCCTTACTTCTGATTATCAGCTTCTGCTGTGGACATGTTAATTTACAGTTATACTCTTAGATTTTTTTATTTTTTATTTTTTTTTAAAAATAGAAAAAGACCCAAATGGACTATAGAATATTATTATTATTTTTTATGAGAATTGTAGACAAATAGTGAATGATAAAAAATAAAAGTTAATTGAAAAAGCTACTTCACAGCTTATTTAACAAACACTACTCAGCAACTTAAATCTATAATTCAACAGTTACACCAAACAGATTAACAACTTCTGATTAAAGTCATAATCTATAATCTGTTAAGTTATAATCTATAATCTGTTTTAACAGCTACACCAAACAGGACCACTGTCATTAGTGTTACTTCTAACTATCCCAAAATCTCTTATGTCCCATTCTGCCATCAAATTTAACGAATATAAAATCAAAAATATATATTTTTAAAAATTACTTTCATTTCACAAAAGATAAAATTATATTTTGAAATAATAGTAATGATATAAGTGAGATATTAAAAATTACAACAAAAAAGAAAGTCACTATTTGTTTCTTAAATGTCAGTAAAATTTAGAGAGAAAAAAATAGTTACAAAAAACTAGCGTAGGAGAAATTCACCCTGTTTTGTTGAATTTTCAAAATTCACCTTCTATTACTTAAAAAAATAAAAATAAATAAAAAGTAGTTGTGTAAAAATTATACAATACTACTCATAATTTTCATATGATTCTATATTTTTTGGGACGAAAATAATTTTTACAATTTAAAATTCTATTCAATATATATATTTTTAAATAAATATAAATTAATTTGACAATAATAAATATTTAAAAAATATTTGAACTTCTATATGAGTGCAAATCCACTCAATTCGTGATGTAATTCCAACATAGGCATAGGTGCAGATTCCCTATGAGTTTGTTTGGGATTTTTATTTTTATTTTTTATTTTTTTTTTTTTAGTCTAGATAACAAAGTTCTGTATAAGACAAATTTTTAATTTTTTTTGTTTTTTGTTTTTTTTTTGGTTTTTTGTAGTTAATTTGATAGTCATGAAAGAAAAAAAAAATAATTATGATTTGAATGTAACATTTTAACCTAATGCTAAAAAGTCAACTTATTAACTAGTTGGCTTATTTAGATCTCTATTTTTCTGCACGTATTTTCGTAATAAGTAAAAAATCTAACTTATAAGTCATATCCAAAACAATTCTAACCTATTTTGGCAACACGGTTAAAAATCCACTTTTTGACTTTTCTATATATTCTTTCAAAAAAAGCTATAAAAAGTAAATAAATAAAAAAAGAAAGAAAAATCAATTTTTAACCTACTTCTCTATTTTTTAAAACCTTTTTGTGAATTAAATTAGCCCAACCCATATCCCCAAGCAACCCCTATATATATGTGGTACAAATTCAACCTACACATGCATGAGTATAACCAAAATATTAACACTTATGTCAATATGTGCAATATCCCCTTTGATAGGCCTTGTTTGGAAAGAAGATTGAGCTAAAATAATTCACTAAAAGATAAAATAAATTAATAATTAATAAGATAAAATATTACATTCAACTCATAATCGTTTTATTTTTCTTTTACAAGTTACAACCATCAAATCAATTACAAAAAAAAAAAAGTCAATCAACTTTCTAAACACAACTTTTTTAACTAGATTAAAATAGTCAAAAGTCAAATAATAAACTTTTCAAACAAGGCTATTATGTGAAAAGAAACCATAGAGTAAAGATTTTTTATTTTTAATTACCAAAAATAAGATATTGAGAACTATTGAGATAAGAGAGGGGGGGTTTCAGATATAGAAGGTGGGAATAAGGTATTGTTGGGATACAAAAAATGAGGAATTAAAGATAAGTTCATAACACCACAAATTATTTCAGTGCAGATTTTCATAATCATTTCATGTGTAGGAACTAAAATGAAATTTGATATAAAATACACGAATGCAAAATGTAATTTACCCCTTTTTTTTCCTACAAAATTGCATTCAAGTTGCAATTTTCGATTTTGAATTATCAAAATAACTCAGTTTAATTAATTTATTTTCAATTTCAGCTTTATATATTTCTATTACTGAGATTCATTATAAAAAAAATATGATTCACTTAGACTATCTCCAATTTAGACTCAAATCTTTCATCAAATTTAAATCTGATAAAAATTTTGTGAAAACGGTGTTCTAACTGTTTCACCAAATTAGCATCAAATGAAGGGAGCTCTATGTTTTTTCATCAAATCAAGGGATTGTTTAACCTTTTATCAAATCTCGTAGGTGATCATTGGTGGACAATCGGATAGATGATCAGTCGGTCAACCAAGTAGACGACTGGACTGGGAAAAATTTGAAAAAAATTTACACTAGGCCGGATGATTGACCGGACATCTTCCTAGTCGTCCTCCCGGTTGACCGATTGTTTGACAAAAATTAAAAATTTAGCGGTGGAATGCTTAGTATCAGATGAAATTTTAAACCCCAAATCTTTGAAAAAAATAATAAGCGTCGGAGATACTCTTATAGTTAATAAAAGTATCAACACTAAGCGTTCGTTTGGAAAAAAAGCTTTTTTAGCCTATTTTATTTGACTAATTTAGCCTGGCTAAATTAGCTTCATTTAGAAACAATTCTTTGATTGTTTTATGAGAGGAAAAGTGAAATAATTATTTGAATATGACATTTTGTCTTATTAACTTATTTTAATCTATTTTATCTTTTTATACTTTTTTTAATCCCAACTCACTTCTAACTATGTTGCCAAACTGCAACTAAACCAACCACATAAAAAGAGCAATATGAATTAAAAAAATAAAAATAAAACTAAATTAAATGAATAAATATATCAACAATATTAAGAAACCTTATTTAAATTTATCGCATTAGACCTAAAATTGTCCCAACTCGAAAACACACACTAACCAAATTCATCTACAATTTATATTTTTAGAAGTTTGTGTAAATTTTGGTTTTCCCCAAATATATACTAGAGTGAAAAAGGAGAGATAACGGGACAAGTTTAAGAGTTTTATGTTTTTTTTAATAAAATTTTAATTTAATGAAAGAAGTTTAGATTTGGTGTTCCAGCGTTAATATCAAACTAATATCAAATTGAGGATTTTTTAAATTTTTCATCAAATTGAGGATGCTTTCAGTGTTTCATCAAACTACTGTAGAAAGTCATTGGGACTATACACCGGACGACCGGCCGGTTGTCCTCTCGAACAACCTCTTGCTTGCTACAGTTTTTCAATAAATTTACGCTAACTGATTGATTGGCCGAATATCTGCCCGATCAAATAATTTGATGAAAAATGAAAATTTTTCATTAAAATACTTAATATCAGATGAAATTTTTAATTAAATTAAACATTAGAAATACTCTAACATGTGGTATATTACTCTAGATAAACATAGCACTTTTTACATAACACCTGTTAGTTTAAGGATGGTTAAATTTTTACTTTTTTACCCTCATCCTCTCTTAGTGTGCATTTTTTTTTTTACAATTTTACCTTAACGCTAACACCAAACCTAACCCTACCCAACAGATCCGACCGAGCTAACCCAACCCTCACCATCAGCCCGCCTGGCAATTTCTCCAGCCATTTTAAGCTCCGGTGACCCTAGCATTAGGCAATCACTTCCTAGCCACTACCACCCCTCTCTCTCTATATATATATAAGTCAGAGGTTGAGGATGCTGCGGTGTAGGGATCTCGACGGTGGGAGTGAATAGTAGAAAGAGATGGAGGGTGTGACGAGGGAAAATGTGGGGCATGAGTGTTGCAGAGATCATCTTCTCTTTGCGATGGTGAGGTACACTACACACGAAGAAGCTGATATATATATATATATATATATATATATATGTGCACAATTTTGAAATAGCAAAGCCAATAAAAAATTCAAATTGTGTTTTGTTTTGTTTTGTTTTGTCGTTTTTGTTTCTTTCTTGAGCTGAGAGAATGGAAAAAGTAAGTGGGACCCACAGTAATGTCCGAGTTTGAGTCTGTCTCCCTTCACCTGCAACATCGCCTATCGCCTTTCATCTATCCTCAAACAAAATGATTGCTTTTTATTTTTTATATTCCTGGCAAACAGTCAGAAGCTGGTAGCACTACTCCAACAAAGAATAAAGATTGGGAGCTTTAATTTTTGTAACGCTCTCAACATAAACCCATAAATCATACAATCTTGACATGCTTAGACATACGAGAATAAAGCATAATTTCATTCATCAGAGTATTCATTACAAAAGTATTACATGTTGACATCAAAAGTAAATGTCCCACGGGCTTACAACTTTCCAAGCCAACACTTGGTTACAAAAAGAGAGTACTAACTCAAATACAATATACGCCATTGGCTTGATTTACATGTAATACACAAAATAATCACAAAAATAAACAAGAGAGTCTTCAACTCCCACAACCATCCAAGCTAAGACCTCAGAGGCGGCATAATACGTGAACCTGAAAATGATGTCCTATATAGGGTGAGCCAACGCCCAGTAGAGATATGCTAAACATAACATGAGCAATAACTAAAACATTAGCATTCAATAAATGTTTAACTCATATACGCCAACTTATAACACATTTCAATTCCATGACCAATATGTCTCTGTTTCATTTCATTTTCCATTACTTATCCAATTCTCAATTCATAACCGTGGCTCAGAACCTGGCCAAACAATTTGGACGAGATTACATCTCATATCAACAATACTTCCATTTCAAATGAGATAACAACTCATATTAAACACTTCTATACTTCATATATGATACACAGATTTGCTGTATCAATCTCAAATAAAGCACTTCCATACTTCATATATGATACACAGATTTGCTGTATCCATGGAGTCCATCCCCTATCTCCTCCCAAATATCCAGTTTAGGAGTCCATCCCCTATCTCCTCCCAAACCGTGGAATACATCCACTATCTCCTCCTATACAACACAATGTATATAAGCATCTATCATATACATGTTCAATCAATACACTAATTTGATGTATTATTCCATTCATCATATTCAATGACATTCAACCGATTAGTTTTAATTTGCCTAATCATCATGCAATGTCTACAACAACCAAGACTATCCCCCACCGATAGTCCAAAGCAATTATTTCTAAACAGATAATAATTATATCAACAGATAATCTATCAACATTTTCAAAGGTGAGTGATTAATGAATCCAACTCCACCATTCTACCTCATAATGAGCCAATTTCATTATTTCCACTCAATTTCACATTTCTATAATAAATGTCATTAATTACACTAATGACCCAAATATACCCAAACATGGCATTTTTCCCCTTTTCTCAACATTGACCCAAAGATCCAAATATTATCAACAACATCAATAACCTCCTTTTCAGACCCAAAACACATATGTTTGAATCAAAAGAACAAAACCCCTCTTTCCAATATAACACATTTCAAAGCCTAACTTCCCAAATCAAACCATTTATACAAAAAGCTCAACATCTATGTTAAAGCTCATAAAAATGAGTAGTTATCCCTACCTCAAAGTCGGAGCTCAAAAGAGAAGGTGAAGAAAATCGAAAGTGCTCCAAATCCCAAGATTTTCGAATTGATAGGTAGCCCAAGCCAAGCTCTACACTTCTTACAAAGACACTAAGGGGGTGGATCACCCAAACTAGATCAAACCTTAGAGAGAAGTTGAAGTTTTAGAGTGAGGTGCTCTCCAATGGAGGTTTTGAAAAGTAAGAGAGAGAAAGAAAGTGTGAAAAGTGATTTAAAATCACCCAGCTGCCACCTGATATACGACTAGTCCGCTCGAGCGGAGAATAGGACACTCAAGCGTTAAGCACAAAAACTGGACCTGCTCGAGCGCAAGAATACTCGCTCGAGCGCCAAGACACAACTGCGAAACACACCCACTCGAGCGTAGATTACCCTCTTCCAATATTCTTACAGACATTGAATACCCGCTCGAGTGCAAAAAGGCCCGCTCGAGCGCGACCCGCTCGAACATAAGGAACTCTGCTCGAGCGTGAAAAACAAACCTGCAATACTTTTGTAGAGGCACAAAATGCTGGAAGTGTGCAAACTCCGCTCGAGCGCGAAGGGATCCGCTCGAGCGGACCACCAAAAAACTGGGCAACAAGAAATGGAACCAAGGCTCAACCAACTTGTTCGAAACACGCCCAACACATTCTAAAACTCAAATATATGGAATTAAAGGATGACAACAAGACATATACAACAACCAATTCCACGGAACCTAAGTCCGGATACAACAATCAAATGAGGAAGAATCAGGATCGCTATAATTTGAAGCTCCAAAATTAGAGCTCTCTATCATTATTGCTCCAACAAATTATACGTGAATTGCATTGAGGAAATAATATATATATATATTAAATTTTTTTATCTAAAATGAGAGTATTATATGTTACGAGTTAAAAAAATTAGATATTGCATCAAATTTTTTTTTACTCATAAAATACATAATTTTTAACAAATTTTAAACATATTAATTAAAAAAATAAAAATAAAACCAATCATTAAAATTATTGTTAGTGTTGAAAAATTGTAGAAAAATGCATTATAATTCATAAAAGTATTTTTGAATATGTAAAGAACGTATAGAAATTATATATTTATTATTTGTCATTAGCAAGATCCATCAAAAAGACAGGAGAATTGCATTTCAGTAGAATTAAAAAAAAAAAAAAATTCGAGGCTCATTTGATGCCTCAAGCATTAATCTTTTGCTAATTTACTCATTATTTATTGTGTTTTTTTTTTTTTTTTTATATTAAGAGGGTGTATTTAAGAACTCGGATAAATATATAAGATTTACAATAGATTTCATTTTATTATTGAGGATATGGTTTACTATTGCAAGAACATCAATAGAGAAATTTTATTTTATTAAATATTATTAAGGGTATAATCGTTATTATAAATTTTATTAAATACAAAGTTTTCAAAGATTTTTATGCAGTGCATTTGGAAGGTCCCCTATAGATTAATATATATTGCAACAGGAAGAATCTAAACTATAAATTGAAAAAAGATTAACATCTTCTCTATGGTGGTGTTTAATAAAGCTGAAAATTGAAAATTGAATGTTTAATTATTTTAGTTGAAAAGTTGTTTGATAAAAATTTAATTACTGAATTAAAACAAATTATTTAATATATATATATAAGATAAAATTTAAAATTTAATATTAAATTATATATTTTAATTTTTTTATTGTGGTGGTGGTGGTGGTGGTGGTGGTGGAGGAGGAGGAGGAGGAGGAGTGGTATATGAGAGAAAGAGAAAATTAGGTGATGTTTGTTACAAAAAGCAACTATGCTAACATCATCTAATATCATCTTTTATAATATATATATATATATATATATGAATCTTATTCCCTAAAATTGTGTTTCTGTTTCAGAATAGTAATCAATGGGGTGTTCGCGATTTGGTTGCGGTCAGGAAACCTCCAATCTACCATCCATCTGTCGGATTGGTGGATTGAAAAAAATCAATCCACATCTGTCTACCGGATTGACAAATGCGGATTGAGCAGATTGGCGGATGGATGTGAATTGGTTTGACGGTTTAAACTTTTACAAATTTTTAACTAAATATAACAACTTGTCAACATTTTTTTTTATAACAATCCAACTCAACATAACCAAAAGATTATCAAGTAAATTGTCAAATACCAATAACAAATACATATCAGAAAACCATGCATTATCAAAACAATTTCATTACTTTTTTTTCATTTAAAAATTATTTAATTTTATTTTCGCGGTTTAGCGGTTCGGTTGCGGTCAAAGAAACCTCAAATTCGTTATTGGTCCAAAACTAGGCGGATTGGAAAAAATCAATCTACAACCGTACGCTCGTCATCACGCATCCGTTCAAAATGCGGCAGATCAATTTGGTTCGATTGGTTTTGACGAACCGGAATATCCGCTTCTCATCCTTGATAACCAATAAGAGTATTTTTTAGCAATTTTATAATTAGAAGATCTTGATGGAAAACCTCTTGAACTTGACTCATAAAATCTGTGTTCTTTAATTAAAGTGCGGTATCCCTACCATAATGCTTGATGTCAATTTCATCTTCTTCTTCAATTGCTCACAAGAAACGGTAACGTATGATACATATGAGAGCCAATATTGTGTTATTATTATACTGAAACTTGGATTTCAATTCATAACGTAAAATGAGAATCAACCCATTATTCTTCATAGGTTGCTTAAATCATAGGCAAGGTTTTAAAAATATTGTGTTATTATTATACTGAAACTTGGATTTCAATTCATAACGTAAAATGAGAATCAACCCTTTTATTCTTCATAGGTTGCTTAAAATCATAGGCAAGATTTTAAAAGCAGTTGCAACTATTACGTTACGTCGTTACGTAACGGTTGTGATGGTTACCATCACTCGTTACGGACGCTATAGTAATATGATGAAAATTCACATGTGTAATGGCCGTAGCGGTACTGTAATTGCCGTAACGGTCTGTTAGATACCGTTACACATTTTTACAATATTCTGAATAGCTTCCTTTTCCCGAAGAAAAAAAAAATAAATGAAAAGCTAACAAAAAAAGAACAAATATTTAACTGATCCAAGCCCAAAGAAAAAATCTTATATGAATTTTTTTCTTTATAATTTTTCTTTTTAATTTATGGCATAATTTTTATTTTAAAATTCTTTTATTTCATAATTGTGAATATTTTTTATTCAGTTAGTTCAAGTATTGGTAAAAAAATAATTTGTAGACATTTAAAATCAATTATTCTTAAAATCATTAACTATTGAAATAAAATGTAAAAAACTCCTTTTATAGTGATTTGAAAATATGAAATATATTGAATCATACTTAAAAATTAACAAAAATTGATTAAAATTTATTTTAAATCCCAATATATGTGATTCTTAAAAAAAAAAAAAAACATGCGTATTGGTAAGTTTTCTTCAAATTGTGCGAAAAAATAAAATAAAATAAAAAATATCACGGTTCCCGTTACCGCAACCGTTACGCTGCGGCCTTTATATCCTGCAACCATTACCATGTCATTGCAACCGCTTTTTAAAATCTTCATCATAGGTAAAATAATTAATTTTTTTTTGCCAAAAAGAGAAACCAAAATCCATTTGCATTTGATTAATAACTTATGGATGGATTATATGAACTCTTTCATGTGCGCGCGTGATACCGCCTCTTACTTTTTTTTTATCTAGCAAAATATGAATTCTTTTGTATGTTATGTATGATGATTTATTTATGGAATTGATTAATAGGTGGGCGTTATTATTTTTTCTCATATGTTTTCTTTATATTCTAGTTAGTTTGATTTATTTTTCTAACGATGCGGTTGGATCTTGGATTTGTGGGGATTTGTGTAGGGAAATGCTAATGAAATAGAAAGCTATGTTTTTTTTAGGGAAAAGTTAAAGAAACATTCCCCTACCACAAATCTGTCTCCCCCCTCCCTCTCTTTACAAAATAAGATCTAAACATAACCTAAAATGGATGATAGAAATATTCTCATTATATTTCATACTTGCGTTAAGTATGTAATTAAAAGAAAATTATTAATACCATCAAATAAAACTCAAACTACGAACATTGAGCTATAAGAAATTATGATTTGTAAAATAAAAGTAACATTTATGTTCTTCTAGTGAGAGTTAAATTGGTTCTACAATTGAGAATTTTTTTTTTTTTCCTATTTCCTAACTTAGCACTTCAGGGTAATTTGAAATATAAAATGTCAAGAGGTTGTTCAGATTTGTAATAATTGTTTTTCTTTCTTTAATCGTG
This sequence comes from Camellia japonica, assembly GCA_030407325.1. Taxonomy (NCBI): domain Eukaryota; kingdom Viridiplantae; phylum Streptophyta; class Magnoliopsida; order Ericales; family Theaceae; genus Camellia; species Camellia japonica. The sequence continues at coordinate 11,471,269 of JAPPVO010000024.1, read as the reverse complement.
TAGTGCTGCGAGACTAGACCTGGAGAGAATTGTAAATACTTTCGCAACAAGTGTCACGAATTTGAGCATGCTCCTTAATATCTTGCTGTTGTTCACTACTACTTGATCATGAATGTATGGAGCACACTAAAGTCTATAAATTATGCCTCTGATCAGACTCTGTTATATCTATGGGTGGAGTAATTATCCAGTTATTAGAGCAATGCTTCATTTTAAGTAGCTTTGCTACATTACTAAAAAAAAGTACTTTTTGCGATCGATATAAGCCGTTGCATATAATAAAAATATAGTCACAGAAGACCTTTTGCGACGGCCCATGCGACAGTAAATGAGTGTCGCAAATCTGGGAGTGACAAATACTTTTTGCGACCGCAAAATAGCAGTTGCAAACTATTTGCGACCGCCTAATCTACTCATGGCGACAGATATTTTGTTGTCGCAAAAAAGCTAAAAAAAATGCCTACAATGTATTAGCGACCATCTAGTTACTGCCCAACAAAAAAAAAAAAAAAAAACGCATTCAATCATATATATGTATATATATTTTCAAATATTATATACAATAAACGTAAAGACTATTTGTAAAAATCTTAACATTCATGCATTATTTTCCATCTTTTCCCTTAATAAAATACTCTTTCCTCAAAAAAAGAAAAAAAGAAAAAGTGCAACCATAACAAGGAGTTTCTGAAAGAATCCTACAAATGTTTTCCACCTCTTGCAATTACAAAGAACATTTGAGGTTTCAGTAGTTCTGATTCTAAGAATCCTAGCAAGAAGTAGGGTGCTCATTCACAATCTTGTTACATACATCTTCTAGTTTAAGTAGCTTTGCTACATTACTAAAAAAGTATGTTTTGTGACCGATATAAGCCGTCGCAAATAATAAAAATACAGTAGCAAAAGACCTTTTGTGACGAGCCATGTGACGACAAATGAAGGTCGCGAATGTGGGAGTGGCAAATACTTTTTTGTGACCACAAAACAGTAGTTGCAAAATATTTGCGACCGCCTAATCTACTTATGGTGATTGATATTTTGCTGTCACAAAAAAGCTTAAAAAATGCCTACAATGTATTAGCGACCATCTTGTTATTACCACAAAAATAAAATAAAATAAAAAATGCATTCAATCATATATATGTATATATATTATATACAATAAATGTAAAGACATATTTGTAAAAATCTTAACATGCATGCATTACTTTCCATCTCTTCCCTTAATAAAATTCTCTTTCCTCAAAAAAAGAAAAAAAGAAAAAAGAATAAAAAAGTATGTTTTGCGACCGATATAAGCCATCGCAAATAATGAAAATACAGTCGCAAAAGACCTTTTGCGACGGGCCATGCGACGGCAAATGAGGGTCGCGAATGTGGGAGTGGCAAATACTATTTTGCAACCGCAAAACAGTAGTCGCAAACTATTTGCGACCGCCTAATCTACTTATGGTGACTGATATTTTGCTGTCGCAAAAAAAGCTAAAAAAAATGCCTACAATGTATTAAGCAACCATCTTGTTACTGCCACCAAAAAAAAAAAAAAAAATTTGCATTCAATCATATATATATGTATATATTCAACTATTATATACAATAAATGTAAAGACATATTTGTAAAAATCTTAACATGCATGTATTACTTTCCATCTCTTCCCTTAATAAAATTCTCTTTCCTCAAAAAAAGAAAAAAAAAAAAGAAAAAAGAAAAAGTGCAACCATAACAAGGAGTTTCTGAAAGAATCCTACAAATGTTTTTCACCTCTTGCAATTACAAAGAACATTTGAGGTGGTTTCAGTAGTTCTAATTCTAAGAATCCTTGCAAGAAATAGGGCGCTCATTCACAATCTTGTTACAGATATCTTCTAGTTTAAGTAGCTTTGCTACATTACTAAAAAAGTATGTTTTGTGACCGATATAAGCCATCGCAAATAATAAAAATACAGTAGCAAAAGACCTTTTGCGTCGGGCCATGCGACGACAAATGAAGGTCGCGAATGTGGGAGTGGCAAATACTTTTTTGCGACCGCAAAATAGCAGTTGCAAAATATTTGCGATCACCTAATCTACTTATGGTGATTGATATTTTGCTGTCACAAAAAAGCTAAAAAAATGCCTACAATGTATTAGCGACCATCTTGTTACTGCCACAAAAATAAAATAAAATAAAAAATGCATTCAATCATATGTATGTATATATATTCAAATATTATATATACAATAAATGTAAAAGACATATTTGCAAAAATCTTAACATTCCTGCATTATTTTCCATCTCTTCCCTTTAATAAAATTCTATTTCCTCAATAAAAGAAAAAAAAACGAAAAAGGGCAACCATAGCAAGGAGTTCCTGAAAGACTTCAACAAACGTTTTCCTCCTCTTACAATTATAAAGAACATTTGATTTTGCAGTAGTTCTTGATTCAAAGAATCTTTGCAAGAAATAGGGCGCTCCTTCACAATCTTGTTACAAACATCTTTTAGTTTAAGTAGCTTTGCTACATTACTGAAAAAAAGTACTTTTTGCGACTGATATAAGCTGTTGCAAATAATAAAAATACAGTCACAAAAGACCTTTTGCGACGGCAAATGAGGGTCGCGAATGTGGGAGCGGCAAATACTTTTTTGTGACAGCAAAATAACAGTCGCAAACTATTTGCGACCACCTAGTCCACTTATCGCGAAAAAAAAAACCGCATTCAATAATATATATATATATATATATGTATATATATTCAAATATTATATACAATAAATGTAAAGACATATTTGTAAAAATCTTAACATTCATGCATTATTTTCCATCTCGTCTCTTCCCTTAATAAAATTCTCTTTTCTCACAAAAAAAAAAAAAAAAAAAAAAAAAAAAGAAAAAAAAAAAAGAAAAGAAAAGATAAAGAAAAAGTGCAACCATAACAAGGAGTTTTTGACAGAATCTTACAAAGGTTTTCCACCTCTTGCAATTACAAAGAACATTTGAGGTTACAGTAGTTTGGATTCTAAGAATCTTTGCAAGAAACAGGGCACTCCTTCACAGTCTTGTTACATACATCTTTTGGTTTAAGTAGCTTTGCTTCATTACTAAAAAAAGTATGTTTTGCGACGGGAAATGAGGGTTGCGAATGTGTGAGTGGCAAATACTTTTTTACGACCGCAAAACAACAGTCGCAAACTATTTGCAATCACCTAATCTACTAATGGCGACTAATATTTTGCTGTCGGAAAAAAGCTAAAAAAAAATGCCTACAATGTATTAGCGACCATCTTGTTACTGCCGCAAAAAAAAAAAAAAAATGAATTCAATCATATATATACGTATATATACTCAAATATTATATACAATAAATGTAAAGACATATTTGTAAAAATCTTAACATTCATGCATTGTTTTCCATCTCTTCCTTTAATAAAATTATGTTTCCTCAAAAAAAAAAAAAAAAAAAAAAGAAAAGAAAAAAAAAAAAAGAAAAAGTGCAACCACAACAAGGAGTTTCAGAAAGAATCCTACAAAGGTTTTCCACCGCTTGCAATTACGAAGAACATTTGAGGTTACAGTAGTTTTGATTCTAAGAATCCTTGCATGAAATAGGGCACTGCTTCACAATCTTGTTACATACATCTTCTGGTTTAAGTAGCTTTGCTACATTACTAAAAAAAGTACGTTTTGCGACTGATATAAGCCATTGCAAATAATAAAAATACAGTCACAAAAGAACTTTTGCGACGGCAAATGAGGGTTGTGAATGTGGGAGTGGCAAATATTTTTTTGCGACCACAAAACAGTAGTCGCAAACTATTTGCGACCACCTAATCTACTAATGGCGAATGATATTTTGTTGTCGCAAAAAAGCTAAAAACAATTTCTACAATGTATTAGCGACCATCTTGTTACTGCCACAAAAAAAAAATAATAAAATAAAAAATAAAAAATAAAAAATTTAAAATTTGCATTCAATCATATATATATATATATATATTCAAATATTATATACAATAAATGTAAAGACATATTTGTAAAAATCTTAACATTCATGCATTATTTTCCATCTCTTCCCTTAATAAAACTCTCTTTCCTCAAAAAAAAAAAAAAAAAAAAAAAAAATAGTGTAACCATTACAAGAAGTTCCTGAAAGAATCCTACATAGGTTTTCCACCTCTTGCAATTACAAAGAACATTTGAGGTTACAGTAGTTCTTATTCTAAAAATCCTTGCGAGAAATAGGGCACTCTTTCACAGTCTTGTTACAGACATCTTCTGGTTTCGTCAACTGCTAAGAGAGAGAGAGAGAGAGAGAGAGAGAGAGAGAGAAGAGAGCAAAGTAGCTCAAGTATCAACCCAGGGAAACAATGGAGCTTAGTAATGCTTTAAAATAGCAACAATGATCTATATAATATCTATAAATTCATTTTAAAGTCTGATAGATGATAGTTAGGTGCTAAACAGTCAAAATTCACAAGCCCAAGCATATAAAGCAACACTAGCAATTTGATTATGAGCAAAATAGAGAGAAAATGTTAAGCTATGAACAAGAAAGTGATTACTAGACACATCAACTGCCTCATGGTTTCTCCTTATCTTATCAAACCATGCGACATTAACGCTTCTTCTACACTTCTTGTTTTTCTTTCCTCGGAACTATCACAAACCTCAAAATATACTTTCCATTAAACCAAAGAAACTAAACAATCAAAAAGAATTGAAAGTGAATTAATACACTAGACAATTAAAAAATTAGACTACACTTTGTGACTCTTGTCACCCTTTGTGCCTAAATTCTTCCATTTCCTAATCAGACAACAATCTTGAAATTTAAGTCAACAACGGAAAACTCTGAACCGCACAAAAGACTATATCTAGCAATCACGTGGTCAGATAACAATTTTCAAACTATAAGAAACTAGTTAGTCAAACAAGCTACAAGTAGATGACAGGAAAATGCTCTTTTAAGTAGTTGACACTCGTTTTCTACAATAAAACAAATACCTTATTGAATACAGGAAATTAAGCCACAATAACATAAAATATGACAATGCTACAAGTAATGCTTCCCATTTCAACGTGTGATCTTGGAATTTAGAACAAGAAATTAAGAAAGGTCTTGTTTTTCTTTCAACTACTTATCAAAGATAATTCATTATTATCACACTAGTAAAATAATTTACTATATATCATTGACTATGAGTACAACACCATGATTCTACAATTGTCTTAATATATAAAATACATAGACGCTCCCAACTCTAGAATTCTTGTTGCCCTGCTCCCACTTCCACTTTGTTCAACTATTCGTCTAACAAAGATACCAATGCATAATAAAAATAAATTCCAAAACAGCCTGGTCGCACTTAGTTGATCATTTACTGAATACCAAAATTATAATTTTGCAGTTTCACAGAAGTATATCAACCTTGGCCAAATTAAAATGAAAGAATTGAATCCGTAAAGGAACAAAAACATAAAAATAAAAATCATAGAATGCAATAACTTAAAAAGTTATTTCCTTCAATCAAAACATCTTTCACAAGAGAGTGCACCATTTAAATTAATAATTGCAAAAAATAAATTGCTCACAGCCCAAATTTGGTAAATGTTCATTCAAAATATGTGATTTACCTAAAGAATTGCTATAAGACCAGAACATAACTATTATTCCAACACACAACACTATAAAATGCATGCACCTTCATCAATATTCCAACAACCCCATAAAAAACCAGAGAACAAGAACAGTGAGACCCCATGTAGAAGCCACAAATTATGCCCCCATAACATCAAGATCTGCCTAGAAGCCTCGAATTAGCTCTATTGTTTCTTGGGGTAGTTCAAACTGTAGGCCATCAAAACCACAATATAGCCGCAAATGACTATTGCCACACCTATATCTAGATTTTAACAACTCTCTTCTAATAATGTACTAGTCTCAACTCAACCTAACTTTGACCCATAAATATGATGCAGCCAAATGTTAATATATTATAAACTCATTATTTGGTGATGGGAGGAAAAAGTCACACCCACAACCAAAAACATAACCAAAAAAAAAAAAAAAAATTCCAAATATATATGGATACACGTACATCACATTCTGATCTGGTATAGGCAGCAAATACTAATCCAAAGCACCAAACAGCTAACCTAGAATTTAATATTACATCATCTATACACGATTATGAACATAAATCAAACTTTAGTAGTAAAATTACCTTGCATAAGAAATGGTGGCAACACTAGTTTGGCTTGCTGAGTGTGCGAAAGATGCTAGGGTTTTAGCTTGAATTTCGATTGAATGTTTACTACAAAACTTATAACTTAAACTCAAAGTCTGCAAACCTAAGGATGCACAGAGAGATCATAAATGATCCAAAATCATAGATAGAATATGAGAAAGCTAGATAAGTATTTATAGGTAGATTAAGAGACCGAGAGATAGAGAGAAGCAAACTGAGAGAGATTGAAGCAACCAAATACAAATATTCAAAATCACATTTTTCATTTTTTCCCTTCAATTTTTGAGGCAGAAAACAAATTAATAGAGAGATTGAAGCAACCAAATATCAAAAAAGAGCCAACACATCCAGAAATTAATCCAACATATTATCACAAACTACCTGTCACGACCCAAACCCGCTCCTATAGGTTTAGCGTCGTAACCGGCTAGTAATCTTTGGATTACCAAAGGCCTCTGAACAGAATAACATATAATTAGGGGCTGCAGAAGAAAATATATTAAACATACATAGTCCATCGAGCTATGCAGACGTACATGGGACAAATAATTTTAAACTTTATAAACATACAGGTGACGTCACAAAGATACAGTAATTACACGTCACCCCATGTATAGATAAACATATATTCGTTCATAAACCAAAAAGAGAACAAAGTCTTAAACGTTCGCAAAACATGGCCACAAGGCTTGACTTAATCCAAAACCTCCTCGGGAGGCACAAAAGGGTGGCTAACAACCCAAAACTCTTCAGGCTGCAACTTAGGCCTGGTCACGCACCTGCTCATCTACATATATAATATAAATAGTGAGCGGAAGCCCAGTGAATAATAACAGAGTAAAGGGTTAAATGAATGATATCCCATAGCCAAATCAGTACACAGAAACAGATTCATATTCATATTCTTGCTCGAGTCACAATAGAAATCAGAGTTCATACTTAATCTTACACCCGTTAGCGCTAACAGATCACAAACAGAGCATCAAAGGTCGTACTTGTCAGTTCCATAAAGGAACCTCCGGTCGGGTACTAATAACTTGTCAGTTCCATAAAGGAACCTCCGAACCGGGAAGAGATAACTTGTCAATTTCATAAAGGAACCTCCAACCGGGTACTGATAACTTGTCAATTCCATAAAGGAACCTCCGGACCGAGAACAGTTAACATACTTGTGCCACAAATACTTGTTAGAAATTGGGCAATCATTCATAGTATAGAACATAACATTTCATCAAACAGAAAATAAATAAAGTTGAACATAGCTTTACTAAGTTATTACTCACATTTAGCTCCGAAGCAAACAGACAGAGTAGACAAATTAGATATCTTGTAGTGCGTGACCTACACAGATACAGAACGGATACGTACAGAATTACACACCTGGAATCATTAGCTTAGTTCTTTCTTATCTTGGTGTGTTTCTATCTTTTATCCTCATTACTATGTCTTAATCTTGGCCTAGGAATGCCTAGGAGGCAATGAGGATGCTAAAATGTATTTGAAAACACTTAACAAAACTTGCTGAAAACAGGGGTCTCGTTCGAGCATAGTTTCTTTCACTCGAGCGGACATGCAAAAATGTGAGTGGTCGCTCGAGCGCAACTTCTACCGTTCGAGCGATCTGTAAACTCTGCAAAAGTATTGGTTGTTTGATTTTTCCGCTCGATGTACGCTCGACGCTCGCTCGAGCGTGAGACTTAGGTCCTCGCTGGAGCGCAACTTTTGTTGCTCGAGCGGTCTGCAAAAATAGTAAACTTCTGGGAGCTTGCATTTTACGCTCGAGCCAACTTTTGGTTGCTCGAGCGGAAATGCAAGATCATAGAGTGGTCGCTCAAGCTCAGGTTCTGTCGCTCGAGCGGAGAGACAGAATCTGAAATTTCCAGATTACACAATCAAACTCAAAACTCGAACAAAACACATCAAAACTCATCCCCTAGGCCCTATACTTGAGAAAACATATTTAAACTTCGAAAACATTGAGAATTCAAGATCATTTCATGAAATCAAGGCCCAAAATTATGCCAATTGTTCAAAATCCACCTAGAGACTTTAAGAACATGACATGAATGCTACATGCATGAAATGGTTTGAGCTTTAAGTGTCTAAAACATAATCAGATGAGGTGTTTAGCTCAAAAACATGTTGAATTCTTAAACCACAACCAAAATTTGAACATGCATGGAACAAATTCTTAGACAACATGCTCTAATTGTCATGTGATGCACATGTATGCATGTATCTTCTTTTTTTCTACTTCAATCAACTTAATTCTTGCTTTAATTCACTTTGTTCTTTTGAATTCATGTGGTAAGTACTCCAATTACACAACTAAAGGCTTGACTTCTTACCATAGGGGCCCAATTTTAGCTTAGATGTGTAGATGTTTCAGCTCACAAGTCAATTCTTTCCATTCCTTTCCAAGTCTCTCTAATTCTCAAGCTTAAAGTCAAATCTTCCTACTCCCTCTCTTACTCCCACGTTTTTGTCATCAAGGATGAAGATATGAGAGTGTAAAATTGCTACTAAAGGTTCACTTGAGCCTTATATAGGCTTGACTTAAGAATTGGCTAATTATACTTTTATTAGTCTAAGCAATGACCATTAATCTATTCTAATTATTTGATTCTGAATCAAAATCCAATTCAACCTTTCATAAAATTCTAAAAATCCCAAATAAGACATAAATCAAGTAAATTTTCTAATCGGATGCCGATAAGGCCTTCAATTCGTAGAACAGAACAAAATCAGAGACAAATATTCCTACGCAGAACAGATAAAAACTCATATAGCACATAATACATGTAATGAATGCAAAATTTCACCTTAATTACTTCTTAAGCATTCTTAATCATGGATTATACGTTAATTAGGGGTCGGGGTAGTTACAGTCTTCCTCCTTAAAGAGTTTGGTCATCCAAACTCGAATTACCTTCGTTGTGGAAGAATACCGGGTCTAAAGGGAACAAATCTGGGTATCTTCTCATCATATCTTCCTCTGTTTTCCAAGTTGCATAGGTCCCTCCGTGATTTTTCCAATCAACCTTTACTAATGGAATTTCCTTGTTTCTCAATCTTTTGATTCTCCGGTTAACAATTTGGATTGGCCGTTCTTCGTAGGTGTAGTCTTCTTTCAAGAGTACGTGTGTCGGCTCAAAAACGTGTAATGGATCCCTCAAATAATCTCGGAGCATTGAAACATGAAAAACGTTGTGCATATTCTCCATAATCGGAGGTAAGGCTACCCGATACGTTACCGGGTTGATTTTCTCAAGAATCTCATATGGTCCAATATATCTTGGTGCCAACTTTCCTTATACCCCGAACCGTGTCTGACCCTTCATTGGCGTCACCTTTATGAACACATGATCCCCGACTTCATATTTCCTACCTCTTCTTCGGACATCCGCATAACTCTTTTGACGACTTTATGTATTTTTCAATTTTTGTTGAATCAGTTTCACTTTTTCTGTCGTTTCTTGTACAAGTTCTGGTCCCAATAATGGTCTAGCGCCCACTTCGGCCCAAAAAATTGAAGATCGGCAGTTCCTACCATACAAAGCTTCATAAGGAGCCATTCCATACAAATTTAGCCAATGGTGAGTAAGTCTCCCAATTCCCTTGGAAGTCCAATACACACATCCGTAACATATCTTCCAAAGTTTGATTTGTTCGTTCAGTTTGGCCGTCTGTCTGTGGATGGTAGGCATTACTCAGTCTGAGTTCGGTTCCCAAAGCTTGTTGTAAACTCTACTAAAATCTTGACGTGAACTTCGAATCTCTATCAGAGACAATGGATACCGGCACACCATGTAATCTCACAATCTCATTCACATAAATGTTAGCAAACTTGTCCGCATTATAAAAAGTTATAACAGGTAGAAAATGAGCAGATTTAGTCAAACGATCAACTATGACCCAGATGGAATCCATACCTTGGGAGAAGCGAGGCAGTCCAACAATGAAATCCATGGTGATATGCTCTCATTTCCATTCCGGTATTGGGAGCAACTGTAGCAAACCGGCAGGTCGTTGATGTTCGGTTTTAACTTGTTGGCAATGTAGACATCTAGCCACAAAGTCGGCAATGCTTTTCTTCATTCCAGGCCACTAGAAGTTCTGTTTCAAGTCATGATACATCTTTGAATTCCCAGATGCATAGCAAATTTGGAATTATGGCTTCAGTCATAACATGTTTTCTCAACTCACAAGAATCCGGTACACAAAGTCTATAATGAAATTTCAGCACATCATTTTTAATCATGAATCCCGACCTTAGTTTTGATTCAATTTCATCAACAATTTTCTTCAAGAACTCATCTTTACGTTGTTTCTCTTTAATCTCTTCAACGATTATAGGTTGAGCGAAAATGGCGGCTAAGATCCCGCCCTGTTCACGCAAAACAATTTCAATCTCATTCTTCTCCAAGTCATAAAATAACTCCCTTCAACCAGTGAGCAAACATGATAAATTCCCCATAGATTTTCGACTCAATGTATCTGCAATGGTGTATGCCTTCCCTGGATAATACATAATTTACAAATCATAGTCCTAGATCAACTCCAGCCATCTTCTCTGTCTCATGTTCAGTTCTTTCTGAGTGAATAAATATTTCAATCTCTTATAATCAATATACACGTCACAAGTCACACCATACAGATAGTGCGGCCAGATTTTTAGGGCAAACACCATAGCTGCTAATTCTAAGTTATAAGTAAGATAGTTCTTTTAGTGTGGTCGGAGTTGCCGGGAAGCGTAGGCAATTACCATTCCATTTTGCATTAGCATACATCCTAAGCCTTTATACGAAGCATCACTATAAATCTGAAACCCATCGGTCCCATTAGGTAATGTCAGAATTGGTGTAGTTACCAATTTGGTTTTTAATTCTTGAAAACCTTATTCACACTGGTCAGTCCAATCAAAGGGCACGTTTTTCTGAGTCAATTAAGTCAATGGCATGGCAAGTTTGGAAAAGTCTCGCACAAATCTGCGATAGTACCCTACAAGCCCCAAAAAGTTTATGATTTCTATCACATTGGTTGGTCTTGGCCAATCAATAATAGCCTCGATTTTCTGTGGATCCACTGATATGCCATCTTTGTTGATTACATGTCCTAGAAATGCTACGCTGTCAAGCTAGAACTCAGACTTGGAAAATTTTGTATATAACTTCTTTTCTCTTAAAATCTGTAAAGCAGTTCTCAAATGGTCCTCATGCTCTTCCGTACTTTTGGAATAAATCAGAATATCATCAATAAACATGACTATAAATTCATCCGCAAATCATTTAAAAAAGCTATTCATCAGGTCCATAAAGGTTGCGGATGCATTGGTTACCCCAAATGGCATGACTAAAAATTCATAATGCCCATATCTAATTTTGAATGCCGTTTTCTCTACATCTTCTGCTTTAACCTTTAACTGGTGATATCTGGATCTAAGATCTATCTTAGAGAACACTTGTGCTACCTGAAGTTGGTCAAACATGTCATCTATTTGGGGTAATGGGTATTTTTTCTTCACGGTTACTTTGTTCAACTCACGATAGTGAACACACAGCGTTAAAACCCTGCATTTCTTTTTGACAAACAACATTGGAGCTCCCCAACGTGAGGTACTCGGACGGATGAATTTCTTGTCTAAGAGTTCTGGGAGTTGGACTTTTAACTCTTTCAGTTCAGAAGTTGACATTCTATAAGAAGTCTTGGAAATAGGTTGTGTTCCAGGTACTATGTCAATAGTAAACTCAATTTCCCTATCAATTAAGTCCCCAGGTAGATCATTAGGAAACACATCAGGAAAGTCACAAACCACAGGAATAGTTTCTACACTGGTACTATCCGAAGACATAGTCAACACACAACACAAGTAGCCCCGACAACCTTTTCTTAATAATTTCCTAACTTTCATAAATGAAATCAATTATGGCGAAGGAACCACCTAATTTCCAGTAAAAACAAATTCAGGCTTACCAGGTGTAGACACTCCATTTTTGACCAACCTTAAGACTTAGACGTCATCGTTTGTGCACGCGATGATCGCGCTTGTTTGTGCTCGTTTCGAGTTTCCGGGGCTTTCGGCTGAGCGCCTTGTCTCGGGACCTCTTAACTCTCTTCTTCTTGGTTTGTTTTTGGATCATGCCTTGGTGCCTTTGCCTGGAGGGAGAGAGAGGCCTGTAGGCCACTTTTTGTAGCTGTAGGCTACTTATGTCTCTTGTAGGCCACTTGTAGTGGCCCGTAGGCTGGTTTCGGGAGTTTTTGGCTTAGCACCTTGTCTTGTGGCCTCTTAGCTCTCTTTGTTTTGGTTTGTTTTTGTGCCATACCTTGTTACCCCTTGCCTAGAAGGAGGGGAGAAGCTGTCGGCCATTTTTGGCTCTTGTAAAGTGGCCTACACCTTTTTTTCTACTTTTTTAGATATTTTTATTGCCAGCTGTGCCAGCTGTTGGGCACAGAAGGCATCCTCCATACACGTGTGTGGAGGGATTGCACCAAGCTTCTAGCTTGTCAAGCAAGCTTGAGGCTTGGAATTCTATAAGAGGGGAGGTCCCTCTCTCTTTCCAGAGGATCAGAAATTTAAGGAGCAAAGATATCCCTCTCTCACTAGAATTCTCCCTCTCTCTCTATATATTTGTGCTATATTGCCTCAAAAGTGTTGTTTCTTCATACTTTTGTACACAAACACCTAGTAAAGCACCACCATCATTGAGCTGAGGTTCTTGGAGGTCATACTTGGGTTCTAAAAGGCTGGTTTTTACCTCAGAAGTTGCTGTTTTGCTGTGGTTCTTCAAGGGTGAGTAGTTACCCTCTTTAAGCTTTATTTTGCTTAAGTATTTGGCCATCCTTGCATGCTCTTTTAGGCCTTACTCTCAACCGCAAAAAGCTTTTTTTTTTTTAAGTGTTTAAAATGGTTGTTTGAGGATTTGTTTGCGTTAGGGGTGGTATACCCCTTTTGGTGGCTTGTTTTGCTTTGTTTTGTGCCATTTCTTTAGGCTTTTGAGACCACCTTCTCTTGGCCTTTTAACCACTGAATTCTAGAGGAATTTCAGTGGTGGCAAGTATGTTTTGAGGCCCCAAATAGGAGGGGGTCATTCCCTCTCCTTGTGTCTTAATTACTTGTGTTGTTGGCTTAACACTTTGGCATGTTTTTCTACCTCCTTGAGGCTCTATCTTAGCATGTTTTAGGCCTTATTTTAACATGATATAACTCTATTTTGGGTTGGTTTGGTTGCCTCTTGCATGCTTCACACCCTTGTAGTGCAATCCTCCTTATAGCCTTAACATGCATCATGCTTTGTGCCTCTAATTCTAGCTTGTTTTAGCTCTGCTCCAGCAGGTTCTTAGCCTTGTTTTGACCTACTTGAACTCTGTTTTGAGTGGTCTTGATCATTTGGAACTTGCTTTGTATAGCCATAGTGCAATCTTGCTCACTAGCTTTGAGTTTAAAAGTCTCTAGCATGCTTTACTTGAGTTGTGTGCATGCTTTGGCCTCATTTCTCACATGATTTCAGTGTGTGTAGTGTAGTCATACTCTCACATGTTTCACACTTTCAATGCTTTTGGAGAGTTGTGCCTTATGTCTTGATCATGGGCTAATTTGTATGCATGCTTGCCTAAGCTTTTGGGCCACCATCTCAGCATGTTTTTGGTCTTATTTTTCCATGATACAACTCTGTTTTTGGTTGGTTAGAGCATCCCTCATTTGCTTCTTACACTTGTAGTGTAATCATGCTCATTGGCCTAGCTTACTTGGTGTTTTGCCCTTTTGTTCTAGCATATGTTGGCTATGTTCAAGCACATTTTTGGCCTTGATTTGACATGCTTTAGGACTGTTTTAAGTGATCTTGGTCCTTTAGGGCTTGCTTGATATGGCTATGGTGCAAGTGCCTCAGCTAGTCTTGAGTTTGGAAGCCCTTAGCATGCCATATTTGTGATGTGCGCATGATATGGCATCATTTGGTATGAAATTTCAGAACATATACTTCCATCATATACTCATATATATTGCTGTTTAGTTGTGTTTGAGAGTTGAACCTTATGCCTCACTCAAGAGCCAATGCATGAACATCATTTTCTTGCTTTTCATGTTATCATTTCGGAGCATTTTGGCCACTATTTTGGCATGCATGAGCTCTATTTTGGGCTGGTTTGGTTGTTTGAGCATTGTATTGCATGGTCCTTGTGTTGTGCCTTTCACTAGTTTCAATGCTTGAGGACCCTAACATGCTATACTTGTGTATTTGCATGATATGTCATCATTTGGCATATGATTCCAATGCCTACATCTCTGCCATACTCTCTTATTTATCACTTCTTCATTGTGTTTGAGAGTTGTGTTTAATGTCGGGCTTGCGAACCAATGCATGAACGTGTTGTTGTAGCTTTTGGTGCCTCATTTCTAGCATGATTGTACCATTGTTGTGGCATGAGGTAGGTTTGACCATTTGAGCATTGCAGTGTATGCTTCATGTGTGATACACTTCACTTGCCTTGATGCCTTAGCTCCTAAACATGCCATGCATGCATTGCTTACATGATAAAGCCTTGTGCATGCCACTCTAGCATTGATAGATAAGTATGTTGTTTGCATGTGTGTTGTATTGCATTGTGTTTGGATCGGACGTTAATCCAAACACGAGGAACGAGGGGTGTTTCATACTTGAAGTGATAAAACGCGCCTTATTTCTTGGTCGTCGTCCCCCTTGATTGTGCATGATAGGGTGGAGGCCTCTCGAGTCTTGTGTGTTACTTATGCATTCATTAACTTGTATGAACTCGGCTTCTCGGCCATCGTGCATTGTGATGCTCGGTTGGTGGCCCGAGAGTCGAGTACCGCACCCCTTTGAGCTTGAGAAATAATAAAGGGGGTGGTTGTACACACATACCCTGCAAATGCCTTACTTTGCCCTTGTTGAACTCTGTTTGCAGCAAAACTGGAATGTGCAGCAACAACTGGCCGACCGGCCAGAGAAAGTGGCCTACAACCCTTTTAAGTGGCCGATAGGTGGCCTACAGTCTCCCCTGGTGGCCGACAGCCCACCAGCTTGAAGGTGGTTCAAAGTTATTTGGGTTCTGAAGCAGAGGCAGTCTGGGAATTGGTTCAATGTTCAGGAATCAAAGCAAACGCAAACAGAGGCAACCGGTGGCAAGGCGACGGGATTTTAGGAGGAAGCAACTGAGCATGCATACATTCCTCACTCCGAGGCTCCTTTTAACTGCTTTGCTTAGCTAGATAATTCTTTGGTTCTGTACTTAATTAGTTAACGTGCTTAGCTAATCAATTTGTGTTATAATAACTAATTAGTTAACTAGGTTAGTTAATTAGTTGTGATTTGTAATAGTTAGCTTAATTAGCATAGCTAGTTAGCTTTCATTTCATTCGGACCCTCCTGCGAGAGGACACAATGTTGTAATAAATGTGCGTGTGTGTGTGCATGTCTTCCAACCCCACGTCTTTCTCCCTTTTACTTATCAGCTTTCGATGGTTAGTTTCAGGGCATGTTTTGATTAACATCCTTATGCTTGCATGCGTGCATCATTCATTTGTCTTGCATGCACCAAGCTCAGCGCATCATACAAACTGCATTGTATTTCAATACACTTACTTAAATACGTGTTTCAAAGCATGTTCTCAAGTGTTGCATTCATATGCCATCTTAGATAGCCGAATCTACTTATTTGCATATTGTATGTGTTGCATTAGGCATCTTAACATAGCTAGGATCATGTATTGATTTCTAACTAGTTTTCTTTCTTTGGCTTGGAGTACACTGTGAGTGTTTATGCTTTAGCATCCTTGCATACGTGTAAGTGATTGCCATGACAGCATGCTTGCCATGAGGCTATCTTCTTAAATGTTTAACTGCCTGAATGCCTGTGGATGAAGGCTTCATTGCATGAATTGGAACAACTCATCAAAATGTGCATTTTAAGCCCACTTGTTTGTGGCAAATCATGTTTTAAGCCTACTTGAGGGTGGCAAATCCACACTTTAGCCTACTTGAGGGTAGCAACTTCAAACCACTTGTCAAAAAAACAAACATTTTGTTCCAACTTGAGTGATTGAGTCTATACTTGTATGCTATGCGCATCACATAGTAAGCTAGCTAATAATCAGAATAAGAACACGTGTGTTTTCAAAACAACATATCATGTTAGTAGAGGCCGATCCTTTGATCGGGCGAGCGGGGGTGCTCATTTTAGGACCTTTCCCTCTCGTACCCAAGTTCCCGAGCCGAGGCAACTTTGGTGATGACGGACACGTGGCCTTAGGCACGAGTCAGTGTTTCCTAAATTTCCTAAAACAAAATATTTAGGTGGCAACTCTGAAATCTGGCAAAGCAATCCATGTTTGGCGCTTTTTGATAAAAATCAATTTTCCAAAACGATTTCTAGATTTGGACTCTTTAGTGATTTATCAGTCTTACATTGCACTTTGTGAGATTAGATTCAGAACCGTGACAGGAGTCCGAACTGTAGTAGCTATGAACCCAAAGCCGCGCCCTCTCCAAAAAGGGGGGCCGCGCGGAGCGAGTTCGGGCGGTCTACACCAGGTGGTCTAAATATGGCAGATTTACTCACACAATCAATAGTGGCATAGTATTTCGTTCATCAATCCATGCCAAGTATACAATCAAAATGATCAATACCCAATGGTAACAAATCAACATACAATATCACATCTCCAATCACAATTTCACATACCCAGTAAACATAAGCACATACCATAGGACCTCCAAAAGGCGTAGTCACAGATAGTAAATAATTCATAGGCTCTAAGGGTCGAGTCAATTTTTGTTAAAAAGCATGCGACACAAAAGAGTGTGTAGAACCAAAATCTATCAAGACATACGCATTTTGAGCACAGATGGAAATTATACATGACACCGCAGATTTGGTGTGTTGTACATCTCTAGGCACTAATTCAAACACTCTCCCTTGCCTTAGCATTTCATTCCTGGTATTTGTAGACACCCCATTTTTGACCGACCTTGAGACTCAGACATCACTGATTGAGCGCTCGGTGATAGTGCATGTTGTGCTCGTTTCGAGGTTTCGGAGTTTCGGCTGAGAGCCTTGCCCCCGGACCTCTAAACTCTTTGTGCTTCGGCTCGATTTGCAGACCAAGCCTTGTTTTCCTTGCCTGAGGGAAGAAGAGGTCTTGTAGACCATCTCTTTGAGGTCATAGACCACTTTTCCCGTTTGGAGACTAGTTTTCGATTTTCGGAGCCTTCGGCCGCACGCCTTGTCTCGGGACCGCTTAATGTTCTCCGTTTGCCGTGGTTTTTGGACCACACCTTGTTTCCTTGGCCTAGAGGGCCACTATGGTTTGGGAGACCACTTTTGTGGTCGTAAACCACTTTTGATGCCCGGAGACTAATTTGCAAGGCTTTCGGCCGCGTACTTTGCCTCCCGATCTCTCATCTTGCATCCGTTTTGGTTTGTTTTTTATACAAACCTTGTTTTCCTTGTTTGGAAGGTGGTACAAGGTTGGGAGACCACTTTTTCTCCTTGGAGACCACTTTTCCTTCTACCAGCCAGTTTTCTGGTCGGATAACTGGCTCTCTTGGTCTTTGGGCCACCTTTTCTGGTCGGCCACCACATCACTAGCTTGCTTTCATGCTCTAGACCTCTCCCACCCATGGCCGACTAGTTTGTGTTTTGGAAGACCACTTAAAGTGGTCGGCCGACCACTTAAGTAGCTGGCCGACCACTTTAAGTGGTCTGGCACTTTTTGTCACCTTTTTGGAGATATTTTCCTCCAGCTGTGCCACTGAGAGCATCCTCCATACACGTGTATGGAGGGATTGCCTTGAAGCTTAGCTTCTCCTAGAAGCTTTGGCTTTGGTCTTCTATAAGAGAGAGGTTCCTCCTCCCTCCTTTAGGTTCAGAAAATTAGGGTTTGAGTTATAGATATAGCTTTGTATCTATCTTGCCTTAGTTCTTCATTTTTGTGCCTAAAAGTGTCATTTTGTCTTACTTTAACACACAAACACACACTCAAACACCTTAATCTTGGAGCTGAGATCCCTTGAGATTGTTTTCGGTGTTCTTGGGTTGGTTTGAGCATGAAAAACCTGCTGGAGTTGCAGCCTTGAACAAGTTCATCAAGGGTGAGTTTCTATCCCTTAAAACCCCCATTCTTGCTTAAGCTTTTGGACCCTTTTGCATGTTGTTTTAAGACTAGCTTCCTATTGAAAAAAGTTTTGATTTTTGGCCCTTAAAATGTTTGTTTAAGGTCACTTTTTCATTTAGGGTGATCTACCCCCTCTTAGGCCTTGTTAGGCCTTGTTTTGAGCCATCCCTTTAGGCTCTTGTTGAAGCCTTTGCATGATATTTCTACCACTGAAATCCAAAGGATTTTCAGTGGTGGGAAGGTGGTTTTGGAGTCCTAAATAGGAGAGGGTCATCCCCTCTCCTTGTATTGTGTTTACTAGCTTCATATGCCTCATGTTTGAGCACCTTTGTTAAGCTTATGTTGGCCATATCTTAGCTTGTATTTGTAGTTATTTTCTGAGGCATGTCACTATTTTTACTTGCTTTGGTCACTCCAAGCATGGTTTATACACTTGTAGTGTAAATCACACAAACTAGTCTTGTATGCTTCATGAAGTGGCATGTCATTCTAGCTTGTTTTCTTTCCATTTCAGCATGTTTTAGGTGTTGTTTTGCGATGTCATACCTCTATTAGGGTTTGGTTTGGTCACCTCTTTCATGCCTCATGCACTTGTAGTGCAATCCCATGAAATTGCCTAACATGCATCATGCTTTGACATGTCATTTTAGCATGCTTTTGGCTCAGCTCTAAGAAGACTTTGTTCATGTTTTCGCATATTTAAGGTCTGATTTGTGTTGTCTTGGTCATGCATGACTTGCTTTGTATAGCTATAATGCAATCTAGCTTGTTAGCTTTGTGCATCAAATCCACTAGCATGCTTTCCTTGGACTATTTGAATGATTTGGCATCATTTTTAATGTGATTTCAGTCCATGTTTCATGCTCATGCACTTGCATTTTCTTGCTCTTTCAATGCGTTGGAGGGTTTGCCCCTTTATGCCTTAACATGAATCATCGCGTATGCCTTCATGCCTTAGCTTGCAAGCCATCATTTCAGTGCTTATTTGGGGTTATTATGCCATGATATAATTCTGATTTTTGTTGCTTAAGTCATCCCATGCTTGGTCCTAATAGGTGTAGTGTAATCCACCTTATTTGCCTTGTATGCACCATGTCTTATGCCCTCCATGCTAGCTTATTTTGGCTTCCTTCCATGCATGTTTTAGACTCATTTTGACATGTTCTAGGACTGTTTTGAGTTGCCTTGGTCACATGCTTCATGTTTTGTATAGTTGTAGTACAAGTGCTCTTGCTTGCTTCAAGCTTTGAGCACTATAGCATGCTTCATTTGTGTTGTGTACATGATTTGGCATCACTTAACATGACATTTCAGAGCATTTAGGACTGCCATGTTCCCACTTCTTTCATGCTTTGAATGCCTTTGAGCATTGTGCATTGTTGCCTTACTTGTAGCCTAGTGTGTATGCTTGCATGCCTAGGTCTTTGAGCCTCCATCTTAGCATGTTTTGGTCCATGTTTTGACCTATTTCAGCTCTGTCCATGGTTGGTTCATGCATTTGTGCCATGTATTGCATGCCCGTAGAGTAATCCTCTTTGTTAGCTTTCATGCTTTAATGACCTTTACATGCCATACTTGCATTGTTTAAGTGATTTGGCATCATTTCTTACTTAATTTCAGTGCACTTAGTGTTGCTACACTTCCACTTTTGTCACTCTTTGAGCCTTCTTGAGGGTTGTGCTCTTGGGCCTAGTTGGATGGCCAATGCATTGTGCATGCATACCTTGCCTTTTGTGCCTTAATTTTATCACCAATGGCCACTAATTTGGGCATGATTGAGGTCTACCCCTTTTGGTTTAAGTCCATTGATTATGCCATGTATATTGCATTGAGTATGCCATATTGTTTCATTGCATTGAGTATGCCATCTTACATTGCATTGTGCATGCCATGTGGTTATTTGCATTGTGTATGCCAAGTTGTTTCTTTGCATTGTGTATGCATGTTCCTAACATTGCTAAGTTGCCCTTGTAGCATTGCATTGTGCATGCATGTGTTAGCATTGTTTGCATTGGTAGTTTGATCATGTTGTATTGCATGTTGTTGCATGCCTGTCCTTTGCATTGTGTATGCCATGTAGTAGCATTGTGCATGCCATGTTATGTGTTGCATTGTGTTTGGAATAGGTGTTAGTCCAAACACGGAAAAAGAGGCACGTTTTATACTTGAAGTGATGAAACGTATCTTAATTCCCGGTCGCTGACGCTCTTGATCATACATGATAAAGTTTTAGGCTTTATGTGTTTACTTGTGCATTCATTTCATATTGAATTGTACAACTTCGCCTCTCGGCCATCATGCATTGAAATGCGCGATTGGTGCCCCGAGGGTTGAGACCCTACACTTCCTTGAGTTCATGACATGATAGGGAGGGTGGCTGTGCACACATATCTTGCAAATACATTGCCATGCCCTTTCTTGCTCTCTATTGCAGCAAATTGCAGTTCAGCAGCAACAACTGGTCGGCCAGCCAGAAAAACTAGCTGGCCGACCACTTTTTCTACCTTTCTACAAGAAAAGTGGTCGGCAGGTGGCTGGAGAGACCAAAAGTGGTCGGCCACCCTCCCACAGGTCTCCCAAGGTGAAGTTTAAGCTTTCTGGAGCTTGGTGCAGAGTTCTGAGGACAATTGAAAACATAGGCAAATCGGGGCATCGCATTGGATTTCCGAATGAGGCGACCGGGCATGCATGCATTCCTCTCCCTCTAAGGCTCCTGATTTACTGCTTTATTTAGCTAATGTGTTTAGCTAGCTTATGTTTTGTTTTGTACCTTAATAGTTAATGCGTTTAGCTATTTAAATTTGTTATGTAATAATTAGTTAACTAGGATTAGTTAATTAATTTGTTGTGTAATAATTAGTTTAATTAGCTTAGATTAGCTAGTTAGCTTCTTATTCGGTCCCTCCGTCGAGAGGGCGTATTGTTGTAATAAGCGTGTGTGTGTGTGATGCATGTCTTCCAATCTCCATTTCTTTCTCCCTTTTACTTAACCGCTTACGATGGTTAGTTTTAGGGCATATTTCATTTAGCATACCTTATGCTTCACATGCGTGCATCATTCATCTGTTTTGCATGCACCGGGCTCGACGCATTATACTAACTGCATCGTATTTCAATTCTTATTTGAATACATGTACCAAGTTGCATTTCACATGACATCTTAGGATAGCCGAGCCTATCTTAGTTGCATTTCGCATGTGTTGCATTAGCCATCTTAACATGAACTAGGATCATGCATGATTTCTAACTAGTTCTCTGTTTTGGCTCGGAGTACACTGTAAGTGTTTACGGTTTAGCATACTGCATGTATGTTAATGTTTCCATGAAAGCATGCTTGCCATGAGGCTAACTGCTTATTTAATATAACTGCTGAATGCCTGTGGGTGAAGGTTGGATTACTTGAATTGGAACAATTCATCAAGTCCCTGTTTTAGCCTACTTGCGAGTAGCAAACTTCAAACTATTTTCAAATAAACGAATATGCAATGTTTTATTCCAAATTAGGCGATCTAGTCTATACTTGTTTGCTGTGCGCATCACATAGTAAGGCTACCTAATTAACCGGAATAAGAGCACATGTGTTTTCAAAAACAAAATATCATGTTTAGTACAGGCCGATCTTTGATTGAGCGAGCGGGGGTGCTCATTACATGACCTTCTTCAATCGTACCAAAGTTCCCGAGCCGAGGCAATTTTGGTGATAACGGACATGTGGCCTTAGGCACGAGTTAGGGTTTCCTAAATTCTCCCAAAATAAAATATTTAGGTGGCGACTCTGTATTTGGCAAAGCAGTCTATGTTTGGCACTTCTTTATAAAAATCTGTTTTCCAAAATGATTTGCCGGATTTGGACTCTTTGGTGATTTATCGGTTTCACATCACACATTGTGAGATTAGATTTAGAACCGTGACATTTGAGTCCGAACTGTAGTAGCTCAGAACAAAACGAGATCTCACGCCCTCGCAGGCGCGGATATCGGAGAGTTCCCGGGAGCGCGTCTACAGTATTACCCCTGGCATTAGTTCTTGCTTTGGACCTCATTACAGGAGTAGATTTGGCTGAACTTGCTGCAGGGCAGTTATCATTGTCAAATCTCAACGGACAATCTCTAATCATGTGGCCAGTCTTGCCACACCGAAAACACGCATCGGAGGCACGGTGACACGTGCCTTTATGCTTTCTTCTGTAATTGGGACAGTTTGGAGTAGAGCTACCTCTCTGGCTAGAGCTGCTGGAGGATCCCGTATTCTATCTTTTTTAAAATGAACGACCCTTCTTGAAATTGAATTCGGATCTTTTATCCTTCGATTCAGTTGTTGGGGTTGGAGCTTGTTTCTTTGCTACCAAAATGGCCTCTGCTATCAATGCTCTATCAAGTACTTCTACATATGTTGGCAACTTTAAGACGCCAACTCGGTCAAACACTTCCAACTCCAAGCCGCCTTCAAAATTTTGTGCCTTCTTATAATCAGTATCCACCATGTGTGGAGCAAACCGAGCCAACTCGGTGAATTTAGCTTCATACTTAGCTACAGACATTCTGCCTTGCTTAAGTTTTTGAAATTTTTACACTTTACAGTCTCTGAAACATTGGGGAAAATATTTCTCATAGAATATTACCTTAAACTAACCCCATGTCATAGTTCCACTACCATCTCGGATAAGCATCCATCGTCGTCTAGCTTCTTCTTTCAGAGTATTAGTGGCCAAAAGAACTTTCTATGTTTCTGAGCACAGAAATACTTCAAATATATTTTCGGTCTCTAGCAGCCATGTTTTGGCTTTCAACGGCTCAATTCCACCCAAAAAGATTGGTGGCTTCATTTTATTGAACTTCTGTATTAGTGCAATAATATCAGTGTTTTCGGGCTCAATTGGCACCGGAGGTGGTGGAGGTATCGACTGTTACCTCAATTGTTGCGTCATTGCCTCACTCAAAGCTGCAAGCTTCTGTTCCATTCTGCTCATTCGAGTTTCAAAAGACTCAGTGGCATCATTCCTTCTTGTATTTTCCATTTGCTATAGGCAAACACCGCAATAATAAACAAAGGAATAGTCTTGTTTGCTAAGTTCGGAGTAAGTTCATTTCTTTCAAATGCAAGAGTTCATAAGTTCATATTCAGGTTCAATTTGCACACTTACAAACTTTAACACACACTTACACATGTGGATATAATGTCCCTACGTCTTTTCTAGGATATCCTATAGCTCATATGGACTCATCTGTGTGGTATAACACGTGCTCTGATACCACTCTGTCACAACCAAACCCACCCCTATAGGTTTAGCGTCGTAACCGGCTAGTAATCCTTGGATTACCAAAGGCCTTTGAACAGAATAACATATAATTAGGGGCTGCGGAAGCAAATATATTAAATATGCACAGTCCATCGAGCTGTAATAATTTTAGACTTAATAAACATACAAGTGACTTCACAAAGATATAGTAATTAGACGTCACCCCATGTATAGATAAACAGAAATTTGTTCATAAACCAAAAAGAGAACAAAGTCTTAAACGTTCGCAAAATATGGCCAGAAGGCTTGACTTAATTTGGAACCTCCTCGGGAGGCACAAAAGGGTGGCTGACAACCCAAAACTCTTCAGGCAGTAACTTAGGCCCGGTCACGTGCCTACTCACCTACATACATAATACAAATAGTGAGTAGAAGCCCAGTGAATAATAACAGAGTAAAGGGTTAAGTGAATGATGTCCCATAGCTAAATCAGTACACAAAAACATATTCATATTCATATTCATATTCTTGTTCGAGTCATAACAGAAATCAGAGTTCATGCTTAATCTTACATCCGTTAGTGCTAAGAGTTCACAAACAAAGCATCAAAGGTCTTACTTGTCAATTCTATAAAGGAACCTCCGCACCGGGAATAGATAACTTCTCAGTTCCATAAAGGAACCTCCAGCCAAGTACTAATAACTTGTCAGTTCCATAGAGGAACCTCCAGACTGGGAACAGATAACATACTTGTGCCACAAATACTTGTCAGAAATTTGGCAATCATTCATAGTACAGAGCATAACATTTCGTCATACAGAAAATAAATAAAGTTGAACATAGCTTTACTAAGTTATTACTCACAGTTAACTCCAAAGCAAATAGACGGAGTAGATAAATTAGATATCATGTGGTGCGTGACTTACACAGATACAGAACGGATACGTACGAAATTACACACCCGGAATCATTAGCTTGGTTCTTTCTTATCTTGGTGTATTTTTACCTTTTATCCTCATTACTATGTCTTAATCTTTGCCTAGGAATGCTTAGGATGCAATGAGGATGCTAAAATGCACTTGAAAACACTTAACAAAACTTGTTGAAAACAGGGGTCTCGCTCGAGCACAACTTCCTTCGCTTGAGCGGACATGCAAAATTGTGAGTGGTCGCTTGAGCGCAACTTCTGTCACTCGAGCGGTCTGTAAACTCTGCAAAAGTACTGGTTGCTTGATTTTTTTGTTTGATACTCGCTCAACGCTCGCTTGAGCGTGAGACTCAGGTCCTCGCTCGAGTGCAACTTTTGTCACTCAAGAGGTCTGCAAAAATAGTAAACTTCTTGGAGCTTGCATTTCACGCTCAAGCCAACTTTTGGTCACTCGAGCAGATGTACAAGATCACAGATTGGTCGCTTGAGTGCAGGTTCTGTCCTCAAGCGGAGAGGCAGAATATGAAATTTTCAGATTACACTCCTAAACTCAAAACTTGACCAAAACACATCAAAACTCATCCCCTGGGCCCTATACTTGAGAAAACATATTTAAACTTGGAAAACATTGAGAATTCAAGATCATTTCTTGAAATCAAGGCCTAAAATTATGCCAATTGTTCAAAATCCACCTAGAGACTTTAAGAACATGACATGAATGCTACATGTATGAAATGGTTTGAGCTCCAAGTGTCTAAAACATAATCAGATGAGGTGTTTAGCTCAAAAACATGTTGAATTCTTAAACCATAACCAAAATATGAACATGCATGGGACAAATTCTTAGACAACATGCTCTAATTGTCATGTGATGCACATGCATGCATGTATCTTCTTCTTTTCTACTTCAATCAACTTAATTCTTGCTTCAATTCACTTAGTTCTTCTGAGTTCATGTGGTAAGTACTCCAATTACATAACTAAAGGCTTGATTTTTTACCATAGGGGCCCAATTTTAGCTTAGATATGTAGAAGTTTCAGCTCACAAGTCAATTCTTTCAATTCCCTTTCAAGTCTCTCCAATTCTCAAGCTTAGAGTCAAATCTTCCTACTCCCTCTCTTACTCCCACGTTTTTGTCATCGAGGATGAAGATATGAGAGTGTAAAATTGCAACTAAGGGTTCGCTTGAGCCTTATATAGGCTTGACTTAAGAATTGGCTAATTACACTTTTATTAGTCTAAGCAATGACCATTAATCTATTCTAATTATTTGATTCTGAATAAAAATCCAATTCAACCGTCCCTAAAATTCTAAAAATCCCAAATAACACAGAAATCAAGTAAATTTTGTAATCAGGTGCCGATAAGGCCTTCAATTCGCAAAACATAACAAAATCAGAGACAGATATTCCTACGCAAAACAAATAAAAACTCATATAGCACATAATACATGTAAGAATGCAAAATTTCACCTTAATTACTTCTTAACCATTCTTAATCATGGATTATATGTTAATTAGGGATCGGAGTTGTTACAGTTTTCCCCCCTCAAAGAGTTTGGTCCTTCAAACTCGAATTACCTTCGTTGTGGAAGAATACTGGGTCTAAAGGGAACAAATCTGGGTATCTTCTCATCATATATTCCTCCGTTTCCCAAGTTGCATAGGTCCCTCCGTGATTTTTCCAATCAACCTTTACTAATGGAATTTCCTTGTTTCTCAATCTTTTGATTCTCCGGTTAACAATTTGGATTGGCCGTTCTTCGTAGGTGTAGTCTTCTTTCGAGAGTACGTGTGTCAGTTCAATAACGTGTAATGGATCCCTCAAATAATCTCAGAGCATTGAAGCATAAAGAACACCGTGCATATTCTCCATAACCAGAGTTAAGGCTACCCGATACGTCAACGAGTTGATTTTCTCAAGAATCTCATATGGTCAAATATATCTCAGTGCCAACTTGCCTTTTACCCCGAACCGTGTCTAACCTTTCATTGGCGTCACCTTTATGAACACATGATCCCCGACTTCATATTCCCTATCTCTTCTTTGGACATCCGCATAACTCTTTCAACAACTTTGTGCAATTTTCAATCTTCGTTGAATCAGTTTCACTTTCTCTATCGTTTCTTGCACAAGTTCTGGTCCTAATAACGGTCTATCGCCCACTTCCACTATGAGAAATATTGGTTATGCCGGCGTTTATATAACAACATTTTTAAAAACACTGCAGAAAAGGTGGTGTTTTTTTCCAAAAAAAAACTTCATGTCATCCCGTACGAAGAGGAAGGCTTGTTGCGTTTTTCTATATATCGGATAAAAAAAATATTTTACAAAATCCCTCTCTTATAAAAAGAAGCGTAAGTGAGAGATGAGGGTTTTTACTTTTTAGTGAGAGAAAGTTTGCAAGAATGGCGTCTAGGGTTTGGATCTGCTGATTTTTCTTCGATTTCTCAATAATCATTTTATTTAGGCTTTGGATCTATGTGTTCTTCAATTTCCCTCTAATTGATTTGCGATTTGCCTTTGAAAGCGAGGAGTTATAGACGAATCGAAACTATTGGTTCGATTTCTACACTTCACCGTAACTATTAAATTGAGTTTGTTTTGATCTCACTTTGTCGTGTTTCTTGATCGATTTCTGTCATGCTAATCTATTAAAATCTGTATGTATCAATTTCTTGTTCTTGCTTGGGGTTTATATGATTAGAAACCTGATCTCGAGAACTCAAAACTTGTTAGGGTTTTCACTAATTTCTCTTAAAAATACAGGGATCTGATCTCAAAACTTGTATTTCGTGCTCTATTTGCGTCGAATCGATCTCGGTGTTCCCATGGTTCAAGAAGAAGAGGCCTCTTAGAACTAACAGGTTTGATCTCGAAACCTGTGTTCCGATGGTTCGAGAATGAGAGGTCTCTCTCTCTCTCTCTCTCTCACACATAGTTTGCATATTTGATTTGTTATAATCTGAAAAATCTAGAAACCTCCTAGATGTTGATTTGTGATTATGTATCAATTTTAAGCAGAATATAACAATCCCAATCAAACAATCAAGAGAAAGAGACACAAAGATTTTACGTGAAAAAACCACAATTGGACACCTTCCAATTGTGATCAAAAAACCACGGGCAACAGCCACAAGAACAATCCACTAAGAAGATATAAAGGAATTACACAGGTATCACTCTCAATTATCTAGCGAATTCACAACGCCTAATTGAACCAACCTCTATGTGTTTCTTCCAACCCCATCTTCAGCACGGAACTGTCTTTCTGATGAGCCACTCCGGATTCCCTCCAAAGCTTCAGGCTCGAATTCTTCAGAATTCACAACTGAAGAACAACTCTCTTTTGTATATCACAAACAAACCTTTGATGTACTCTCTTTAAACCATGAGTTGAATACTCAATAAAACATCAAAGAAAAAAATAAAATATCCCCAGATATAAACCTTTAAGAACCAAAAAGAAGATATGGAGGACTTCAATCAAATTACTTAGTTTTGGGAGAAAACCAAGTATTTATAGAGAACCAAAAGTAATCCAAGATTGGGAAGAAAACAAACTCCTTGAAAAACCCGGATTCTGAGGCTCGCTCGAGCGAAGCTTTCCTGGCTCGAGCGAGGAGAGTAATTTTCATGATTTCTACTAGTGCCCTGGCTCGAGCGACGGATCCTTGGCTCGAGCGAGAAATACACTTCTTCAGGTTTTTGTATGGACGCAATCCTTGGCTCGAGCGAGCATTCCTTGGCTCGAGCGAGAAAGTCTTAGCTCGAGCGAGCACTCCTTGGCTCGAGCGAGCAACGGCTGATATGCAATTTTGAATGCAATTTTGAATTTTGCTTCGGCCGCGAGCTGACCGGGCAGCTCGACCCCCGTAATAATCAGCGAAGTGGCAATCTTGAAAGCATTAACATCGCAAACTTCTCCGCAAAGCTCGATTCGGGTTGGATTCGCATCTAATAAACTCATAGCCTCACTGAAATAAAAATGCGAATAAAATTACAACTCAAAAGAGTTTTGTCAAATGGGATTGCCAAGAATAAAAACCTAACATAATCGACCAAATTTTTCTGATAGTTCTTCTAGCTGGAATTATTGCTTCTCAATATTTTTTTGATTTGCTATTGTAGCAGAGACTTTCCATATTTTTTTATTTTTATTTTTTATTTATTTGCAATGAGATTGGTCCCTCCAGACCTGATCTGTTCTTCCAAAAAGAGTCAAATCCACTCAAGTACCACTTTCTCTTCTTCTTCTACTATTTATTTATTTATTATTATTATTTTTGTGATAGTTGTTTTATGTTATTATTTTTCTCCCACTCTGGTTTTCTCTTTTCTTCTTGGATATTCATTAGTGTAAACTGTTTTTTTTTTTTCTTCTTTTGCAGATCGATATGGTACTTTAATTGGTTTTAGTAATGAGGTACTTATTTGGGTTGCAATTCCAAGTTGTTTCCTTATTCATTGTGTGGAAAACATTAAATGTGCTGGATGATTTCTAGTCTCTCTGATTCATTCTCTTCTCTATTCTTTATGATTTCAATGCAATATACAGTGCAGACATATTCACAACTATATATTAATGGGTTTTGAGGTTTTCTCATCTAATCGTCTGATGGAGTGTTTGATTGATTCATATTCTCGTGGGAATTTCATAATTTTTATTGGGTTTTGGGATTTGAGTTCCTTCCCCTTTTAGTTTCCCTCCATCCAAACAGAGTCTTACTATGCAATAGGCCAATTTGAACACGCATTTATTTATTCTAACATAATTTTCTCATCACATTTCTTTCTTTTCTAGGCCTTTGTTTTTGATTTTCAACCTCAAGATCCTGAAAATATATATGTAGCACTTGCAGCTCTATCTGGCAGAAAAATACCAGGTATGCCCCTTGATGTTTTTAAATTTTTTGTTTTGTTTTTCGTTTTGGTATTGATTTTTTTTATTTATTTATCTATATATATATATATATATTCATTTTAGTTGCTAACCTTTAATTATGGTTCTCAATTTTGCATAAATTGAACTGTAGATGCTAAATGATAATCAAGTCTCTCAACTTTGAACCATGTATAATGCAAAAACCATAATTCATGAATGAACTTTTTTTTCTTATGATAAATCATAAAACTAGCAAAATTTCATTGCATTGCAAACGATTACAGAAAGAAAAACAAGAGTAGTTACTAAACGCAAGTGTGCATCTTTTGCACTCAAATGCAAACGATTATTAAATGATGGTTCAATGAGGGAATGAACAAATAATCTCTGTGAGACATAGAGTAATGGATCTCTTGCACTCCGCACCTTTGTTAGGAGTTATTCTTACAAAGAAGTTGACAAAGCCGCCAACCCGTAAATGCTGGTTTGTTGGATACTCCAAAGTGGATGCTATAGATGCAACATATAAATTCAATGGGAATTGGGATACTGGTTTGAGAATGGGCCATCACGACTGTCGAAATTACACAAACGGTAATCATTAATGTATTAGAGATCTACATAATCTTTCTCTTAATATTCTTCAATTCTTACCTTTTTCCTAGCCTCTTATTTCTTTATTTCTTTTATCTCTTGAAGAATTGGTTGAGTATCTTACTGGTGAAAAATATGTACTGGAGCACTTGAGAAGGAAGTAGGATAGTTGGAGGTAAGCCATCTTCTTACTCAGAACCAGAAAATGGAACCTTGGAATCATTTTATAGAATTTTTTTGTTTTTTTTTTGTTTTTTTGGTGCTTGCCAAGCTTTGTCTGCTTCCTATGTTTTACTGGATAAAATTCAACAAGAGTATGAGGATTGGATATTTATTAGTATCATTAGCACAAGGAGAAGCAAAAAAAGGTCAACTTCACCTTGAATTCTGAGAACTCAATTCTTGAAATTTCCAAATATGCATTGTTGTATTACAATAAATAATATATTCATGGTGCTACTGTTGGTACCTAATAATTTATTAAGGATCAATTTAAATGTTGCATTTGAGATTGTTAATGTTAATTGTTTCTCTAATAATGTACTATGTGCTTATGGAAATTATCTTGGCAACATGTTTCACTTTTTTTTTATGGAAATTTTCTTGATGATGATATTAGAAATTCTGTTTCTGACGTGGGTAATCATCAGGGATATAGAAATTACTAAAGTCACGAGAAGTTAATAGACAAAACCTATTATAGATTTCTCCCGAGTGGGAACTTAAGTAACCCCCTCAAATATCATCTAATGTTGAAGGGTTCTCTACCGTTGATGTCCAATTTATAGGAGGGTAAACCATAGGAAGATTGAGTTTAATAGGAAGGAGACTTGAGTCAATTTAATGGATAATAACCCCTCTTCTTAGACTTAGAAACTGGTAATGTATCCGTATGCAACAGAACTGATGATTGAAGTGTAAAAACCAGTTTGCTTGAAAATAGGAGATCAATCAAATTTTACATGTGATGTGGTTTCATAGGGGTTTAGTCACAGTTGTATCGAGTCATATAAGGAAAAATTATACCAACATAGAATCCAATGTTTATATATAAATATGTATCCACATATACTAAGAAACAAAAAATAGTCGAATGTATATATTAATAACCTTTATTTCATTGAACCGTCATTGTCATCATTCTAAGCCTGGACTATATCTGATTTCTAGTATTGTTTGATTTTTATGTTGACATCATTGTTCTTTCTTAACAGACATTCCACAGACCGCGAAGTTGTAATCATGATGCTTCTGGCCTATTTGTCATACATGATAGTTGAGGTACCAAAGCATTCTAAAGAAAAAATATAGAAACTATATATATCCTTTAAAATTCTCCTTATGACATTCAAGAAAAATAATAATTTCGGTTATTATATTGATTGTCTTGATTACAAAAAATGTGCAATTAGACATTTTTATGTTTTTTTCTACAACTTAGACCACTTACTAAATCACCATTTGTTGTTTTTCAAGGACATTCATAGCCCTCATCTCTGCTTCAGCTGGTGTTGAAGTCTTGAATCTTTGATTGAGTTAAAAGTGAACATGCTATTTCTTTTATATTTTCATGCCAGAGAGGTGGTTTACCAATTTGAATAATTGAAATTTGCTATGACAGAAAAAGAAATGAATTTAAGTCTAAGAAAAAAAAAAATTCCACTTTTGTTCTTGAATCTTCAATGAATCCCTTTGTTTGCTTAATGTTTAAGCTTGTTGAGATTTGTATGAAATATCATTTTGTTCTCTAATCTCTAAGATCACAAGTTCATCTATTTTAATTTTAATTTTTTAGTCATGTGAGATGAGTATAAAAAGTATCCTGCTTCATCAATCCCCAATCTTTTTTATTTTTTTATGTCATTATGATTTACCTTTTGATCATGATGAATGGATAAAACTGTTTCCCATTCATCCCTGAGGCATAACCATAGTGCTTCTTTGCACTTATATTCTTGGAATTGTAGTGCTTCTTGGTATGTGGTAAAATCTTCTTGTTAGTGCTTCGTCAAGTTTTAAGTATTGTTTATAAGTATTGGGTACAAATTCTTCAAGTTGTGTTTATTTTAGTGAATCTAATTGCAATTTATATTCTGATGCAGACATGTAGACCAGCGATGACTACAACTTCTTTGCTAAAATATGATTTTTAGATATATGTTAGTTTGTGATTAATGTTAAAACATGATTTTTGGATTTTGGAAATGTTATTTTGTGGGTAATGGTGACTGGATATTAATTGAATGAAAAACTAAATTAATGCTTCATTTGTTATTTGAATGGAGTTATTATTTTATATGTTAGTTTTATTACAGGTATTTGAATGGGAGTTAATATTTTATATGTTAGTTTTATTACAGACATTTTTTAAATTCAATCAAATAAAATTAGCACAAAAGGAAAGGGATATGACGACATTTTTACAAACGCCTCCTAAACGCTAAATACTAACGGACGTATTTTTAAAATAGATACCAAGGCGTTTTCCAAACGTCGCTAAATATTGTTGGTGACGTCAGTGTGCATATAGCAGGACATTTAGCAGCATTTTTAAAAACGCCTCCTATACTAATATCACAATGTTTTTAAAACGTCACAAAGTTACAGCGACGGCCGCATCTTCGACACTTGGTATAAACGCCACAAAAAGAATTAGCGACATTTTTGATAGATTTAGTGGCGTTTTTTAAACGCCACTAAAAGTCCAATTTCCAGCAGTGTTCGGTGCAACAAATCGGAGAACGGCACCTACTACCATACAAAGCTTCATAAAGGAGCCATTCTAATGCTTGAATGGTAACTGCTGTTATATACAAATTCGGCCAATGGTAAGTAAGTCTCCAAATTTCCTTGGAAGTCCAATACACACATCCGTAACATATCTTCCCAAGTTTGATTTGTTCGTTTAGTTTGGCCGTCTATCTGTGGGTGGTAGGAACTACTCAGTCTGAGTTCGATTCCCAAAGTTTGTTGTAAACTTTGCCAAAATCTTAACGTGAACTTCGAATCTCTATTAGAGACGATGGATACCGGCACACCATGTACTCTCACAATCTCATTCACATAAATGTTAGCAAAGTTGTCCGCATTATAAAAAGTTATAACACGCAGAAAATGAGCAGATTCAGTCAAACGATCAACTATGACCCAGATAGAATCCATACCTCGGGAGGAGCGAGGCAATCCAACAATGAAATCCATGGTGATATGCTTCCATTTCCATTCTGGTATTGGGAGCGGCTGTAGCAAATCAGCGGGTCATTGATGTTCAGTTTTAACTTGTTGGCAATGTAGACATCTAGCCACAAAGTTGGCAATGCTTTTCTTCATTCCAGGCCACCAGAAGTTTTGTTTCAAGTCATGATACATCTTTGTATTCCCCAGATGCATAACAAATTTGGAATTATGGGCTTCAGTCATAACACATTTTCTCAACTCACAACAATCTGGTACCCAAAGTCTATTATGGAATTTCAGTACATGATTTTCAATCATGAATCCCGGCCTTGGTTTTGAGTCAATTTCATCAACAATTTTCTTCAAGAGCTCATCTTCACGTTGTTTCTCTTTAATCTCTTTAATGATTATAGGTTGAGCAGAAATGGTGGCTAAGATCCCACCTATTCACGCAACACAATTTCAATCTCATTCTTCTCCAAGTCATACAATAACTCCCTTCGATCGATGAGCAAACAAGATAAATTCCCCATAGATTCCTGAATGAATGCATCTGCAACAGTATTTGCCTTCCCAGGATGATACAAAATTTGCAAATCATAGTCCTAGATCAACTTCAACCATCTTCTCTGTCTCATGTTCAAATCTTTCAGAGTGAAGAAATATTTCAGGCTCTTATGATCAATGTACACGTCACAAGTCACACCATACAGATAGTGCCGCCAGATTTTTAGGGAAAACACCATAACTGCTAATTCTAAGTCGTGATTTGGATAATTCTATTCATGTGGTCGGAATTGCCGAGAAGCATAGGCAATTACCTTTCCGTTTTGCATTAGCACACATCCCAAGCCTTTATACGAAGCGTCACTATAAATTTGAAACCCATCGGTCCTATTAGGTAATGTCAGAATTAGTGCAGGTACCAATCTGGTTTTCAATTCTTGAAAAGCTTATTCACGCTGGTCAGTCCAATCAAAAGGCACATTTTTCTGAGTCAATGGCATAGCAAGTTTGGAAACGTCTCGTACAAATCTATAACACTTTGTACTTTCGGGTTTAAAATTGATATGAGGTGTAATTGAATGTTGTTAAGGATTGATAGATGTATATATTGTTGCTGTCCTACCTTATTATTAGATTGGGGATTGTTGCTATGTTTTGAGAACAGATACTATTTTGGCGACGAAATTCTCTAGGGGAGAGAGATTGTGATAGTCTGTCCAAGTGACCGCTCGAGCGTAGAAAGTGAGATTGCCCTTAACATTTTTATTAGTGTATTTGGAGTCTCCTTGTTCCATTTTGAGATGTAGATCGAAGTGGTAACATAATGGTAAAGTAAGAGTGAACCAAAAATTTTGATTCGGATAATTTTCCTATGAACAACCATCACTCTTTTGCCCTTTTCTTTTTCCACACTTTGAATTTGTATGTGAGACTAGAATCATGAGAAATTTTGTTTCCGGGGCTTCGATTTGGACAAAAGAACAACCTAAAATGGAGTTTGAATGAGAGTGTTATGCTCGTTTAAAGTTTTAGTATATGTACTGGAAGTAAGTGCGCTCGAGCATAGAAAGTGGCGCTCAACTGGACTGCACGAATTCAACAACTTAAAAAGTGCTTTTCTAGATCATTCTTTCCACATTACTTTTCTCTCTTCCTTGCCCTCATCCTAAGTCCGAAAACCCTTGATTTCTTGACCCAAATAGCTTCCAGTTTTCAAAGATTTGGCCAAGATCTCTTACCAAAGAGTGAAGAAGGCTTGAAGATCTTACTCTTCTACTGATTGAAGTTTGGATTTGCGAAGGATTTTTCTTGAAGCTTTGCTTTCTTGCTTGATCCTTGAGGTAGGGGTTTCTAGTTCTCCTTCAATACTCTTATTTATAGATAGATTTGTGGTATTTTCTTTATATAAACACAAAATTTATATTTTTAAGCATATTGTGGTAAATCATGAGATTTGGGGTTTAGGGTTTGAAATATTGGGGTTTAATTGTTTGGTTATGATTATGGGCTTATGAAATTGGGTGTATAATTAATAGAAGAGTTGGAATAAAAAGTGTTTGGAAAAAAGCTTGATTTTCTTAAAACCCTAGTTTGGTTCATGAAAATAGAATATGGTTTTGCTTAAATTGAAAGTAGTATTATGAAATTGGGGTGTTAAATTTTACATATATGTAGCACTTGTACCCTTTTTAAAACTTTTGGGAAGTGTGTTTGAATCCTTTATTATGTTTTGGGAATCTTTGGTGTTGTTGTATCTTGATTTTGGAGGAGTACAAATTAATTTAAACTTGTTGGGATTGTTCGTTCATGCTTGTTTGAATTGAAAAGTTGTTTGGAAACTTAAAAATCTTGTTCTGGGGTCAACACCGGTCTTGGTGGTGTTGACACCTTCCTTTTGTTGTTGGCCACAAGGGTTGACACCAATCTGGGAAGGGTCGACCATTGTCCAGAATTTTCTTGCTGTTTTTTGGTATCGACACTAGATTTGGAAGGGTCGACACCTGTGTTGCTGTCAAACATAAGTGTTTCAACTTTTCTTCATAAGGGTTGACACTTGTGTTGCAAGGGTTGACACCTACGACTTTTTTTTCCAGATTTCAGTCCGGTTTGGGCCTTTCTTTTTGGGGATTTTGACTTGATCTTTTGAGTTGACTTTGGGACTTCATTTTACTTTGACCTAGAACTATAAATAGGTCCCTCACTTAACATTTTCTTTACTTTTTCTTCTCTTTTCCCCTCTCCAAGCTGTAAGTCACTCTCTCCCTCTCCAAAATCACTTTTTGCTCAAAGATCTTTAGATCTACTCACCTAGAGTGATCTTTTCACCATGGTCCTCTGAGAAAGATTGTAGATCTCGTCAAGGGCTTCCTTTTAGTCCAAATAGTTCGTGTTTTCGTCGTCGGTGATTTTTGAGTTGTTTTCTCTTCGCTTCAAGAGGTAGGGATTTCCTTGCTCCTTTCCAATACTTCGTCTATAGATAGATATGTAGTAGATTTTATTGCATAAAAACCATATTCATTATGGATTTTCTTGAAAGCCTTGAAAGGGGATCTAAGGTTTGATATTTGTGATTGGAGTTGTCAAGTTGTTTGTTGTTGGGTTATTTGAGAAATGATTTATTATGTTTGTGAAAAGTAGAAGGAAAACCCTAATTTAATATTATTGATTTAATGGATTTAAAATGGAGGAAAACCTTAATTTAATATTATTGATATAATGGATTTAAAAGGGAGGAAGTTGAATAATCTCTATATTTTGCTAATATGGGTTGTATAATTGTATTTATATCAAAAGAAAATAAAAAGAGAAGTAACCACGGTGTTAGTATTATTTAAGACTAATCACGTCAAGTTAAGTTGAGTTATGGTTTTACTACCACTGGAATTGGTTTTGTAAAATAAAAAGAATGGATTTGGTTTTGGTTTTGTAAAATGACGAGAATAAATTCTTAGAAAATGGTTGAAGTTGTGTGGATTGGAAAATAAAGAAAAGTGGTCTTTTTGAAAGAAAATTAAATCATTATCTGTGGGGATATATTTTCTGAATACCAACACGTGACAAGGTGACGCCGACGTGTCAGCCGAGGTGCCACGTGTCTTGGTCATAATGCCGAGGTGATCTCGGCAAGGCCGAGGTTATCTACGAAGATATCGGAATCCGAGATAAGCGGATAAGGGACAAGAGTCCTAGAATGAGGAAAGACTTCAAGATGAATAAGGATAATGTTCTTAGGGAGTCTATCCTTATCTCTTGAGGAGTCCAAAGTAAGCACTGAATGGGAGTCCATAGAAGTCAGGCTTCTATCGGGACCAGGATTGAGTTAACTATAAAAGAGAGGCACCCCCGTGGGTCTAAGGTACGCAATTTATATTCTGAACATGGAGTTTAGAACTATTGATTATCTTTGAGAGATATACTAACTTGATTGTCGGAGTGCCCCCGAGTGGATGAACTACTGCCAGAATCTTCTCTTTCTGTTGCAAGTTAGCCAGGTGTCATCTATTCTACCAGTTCTCTCCAACTGATCACTGAGTTGGCAGTGTGGTCGGAAAATCACCCACACAATTTGGCGCCGTTTGTGGGAAGAAAAGAAGGATAGATGGCTAGTAACGGACAACAAGAAAAGATTGGGGACGACACTCCTGTTGGGAGTGGGAGACCTGGGAGTGGGAGACCTATTGACCTTGATGTCGAAGGAGACAGGTCCAACGCAGAAACTCATGAGCAAACTCACGGAGTAAAAGACGTCGGCCAGACTGGTGACGTACCAAAAAAACCTGATCGAAGCGAGTACTACAACGAAGGCGACCTAAAGGTATGGAAGGACAGGTGCCTACGAAGGGACGAAGAGATGAAAGAGATGGCAAATAAATTGGCAGACCTGCAATCGGTCGTCAATTTTATGATGCAAAATAACGTCATGCAGCCACCATATCCACTGCAAGACACATCGATTCCAGCGGCTAATACCCAGAAGGAAGGGCAAAAAACAATCCTTATAGCCCCTCAGCACACCAGGAGTGAAAGACACTCTCACCGGCCTTCAAGGGAGGTCGGGCGAGGAGAGTCGAGAAAGGAAGAGTCACGAAAGACGCACTGCACCAAGGAGGCGGACCCCAAAGAACATCAGCATGTTCAGGGGCAGGTACTATGCTTCAACACACCTAACGGAGAAAGGTCAAAAAGGGCTCGCAACGAAGCTGAGAGCAGTGCTCCGAAGAAACTGAAGTCAGGAGACAACCGAGCTCCTGGCCGGACAAAAGAGGACTTGAGAGATTACTTCAAGAGGAGGCAAGATCATGCCGAAGTAATATCCACTGTAAAGCCGAGAACTCCATTCTCGGTAGAGTTAGACAACTTTGAGGCGCCAAAGAGATTCAGTATGCCGAGGTTCCAGATCTATGATGGTAAGTCAGACCCCAACTTCCACGTTGGATTATACTTAAACTCAATGGCATTGTATAGTGGGAACAAGTCGTTGCTCTGCAAAGTGTTCCCCTCATCCTTCGGGGAGATTGCATCAGATTCGTTCCATAAACTACCAAAGGGAAGCGTGAAGACTTGGGAAGGCCTGGCCGAGATGTTTGTGGCCAGGTTTGTGACAAACAAGCTGCAGCCATTAAGGGTGGACGCATTAATGGCTCTGAAGATCAGCAAGGATGAAGACCTTAGGGCCTATGCAAAGAGATACTATGAGGTGTTCAACCGAATACCCGAGTGTAATCAAAAAGTGGCGATCGTGTCTTTCAAGAACGGCCTAAAAGACAATTGTCCTCTGCAGAAGTCTTTGGCAAAGACATTGCCAAAAAGCATGGAAGAGCTCATGGCAAGAATCGAAAAGTATGCCAGAGCTGAAGAAGACACATCGGGGACCAAGGAGACAAAGCAAGAAAAGGGAAACGGCTCACCAAAGCAAGGCCGAGATAACAATGGATCCAGTAAATAAGAAGCCGGACTAAGGGCTGCACAGGCAGTAACAACTGTGTTCCGAATTTCAATTCACAAAGTCCTGGATCAAATTCGGAACCGGCCCTATTTCAGAGCACCAGCAAGGGCACCAGGGGAATTCATGGGGAGGAACGTTGGCAGGCGTTGTGCCTACCACAATGAAGAGGGGCACATGACTCAGGGTTGTAAAGCCCTGAAAGCACACTTGGAAGACTTGGTAAGGCAAGGCCATCTGAGAGATCTGGTCAACGAGGCTAGAACAAGAGAAGAACAGGCAAGATTGCCTCAAGCACCAACAGCTCCGCCTCCCCCAGCACAGCAACCACAAGAAGGAGGACCTCGGGTGGTTAATGTAATTCACTCAAAGGTGAACGAAAACGACGTACGGGGGGAAACCCAGAGGGTGAAATACCTACAGCACGTGAACCATGTCGAACAGAAAAGACCTTGGCCTAGAGAATGCCAAAGACCGATAATAGCCTTTACTGAAGCCGACCTAGAGATGGTCCAGCATCCGCATAATGATGCCTTGGTAGTATCCCTCCAGGTTGGGGAGTGCCAAGTGAAACGCATCCTGATTGACCAAGGCAGCTCTTGTGACATCATGTACGTCCAATGTTACAAGGAGCTTGGCCTTCACCCAGATGATATGGAACAATCCAATGGCCCAATGGTTGGGTTCAATGGAACACCAACATGGCCACTGGGGGCAGTAAGCTTGGAGGTGCAGGCTGGCACCAGGAAGATCAAGACAGAATTCACCATCATCGACACACACTCCCCTTACAACATTATCTTGGGAAGGCTATGGTTGCATGCGATGGAGGTAGTTCCCTCAACATTGCATCAACTATTGCGATTCCCAACAGAGCATGGGATAGAGGAAATCAGAGGTGATCAGCTGCAGGCGAAGAATTGCTCCATGGCAGCAATGAAGTCTACTTGCAGCATACGAGAGCCAGAAAAGGCAGAAATTGAAGATGAGGACGTGGAAGTCCTAGAAGACGTCGGCAAGGAGCCAGCCGAGAAGAGCGAAGAGGCACTGAAGAAAATCCTCGTCCAGGATGGGGATGAAGAACGCTTCTTTCTTCTTGGCTCGGGCTTAGCTGAAGAAGAGGAAAAAGAGTTGGAAGCTTTTTTTAGAGCAAATATTGAGGTGTTTTCTTGGACACCTTACGAAATGCCTGGCATCGACCCCGAGGTCACTTGTCACAAACTGAATGTTGATAGGTCAGCCAAACCTGTAATTCAACGAGCCAGAAGACCGACGTTGATGCACGTCGAAGCAGTAGAGGAAGAAGTAGACAGACTTCTAGAGGCCAGGGCCATTAGAGAAGTTCACTACCCGACATGGCTATCCAATACAGTGGTGGTAAAGAAGAAGAACGGTAAATGGAGGGTCTGCGTAGACTTTACCAGCCTCAACAAAGCCTGTCCCAAAGACAGCTTTCCTCTACCCAAGATTGATCAGCTAGTAGATGCCACTTCAGGGCATGGAAGAATGAGCTTCCTAGATGCCTACAGGGGGTACCACCAGATAGCCATGTACCCCCCAGACGAAGAGAAGACCGCGTTCATCACCCCAAAAGGCCTGTACTGTTACAGAGTAATGCCTTTTGGGTTGAAAAACGCAGGAGCAACTTACCAAAGGTTGGTAACCAAAATGTTCAAACACCTGATTGGCCGAACAGTAGAAGTCTACATCGACGACATGGTTGTTAAGACCAAGGAGCCTGAGGGTCACCTCGCCGATCTAAAAGCAGTCTTTGAAATCCTTAAAACATATCGGCTCCAACTCAATGCATCGAAGTGTGCATTTGGAGTTGGATCTGGTAAATTTTTAGGATACCTGGTGACCAGAAGGGGCATTAAGGCCAGCCCAGATCAGATTAAGGCCATCTTAGAGTTGAAGAGCCCAACGTTGGCAAAACAGGTGCAGATGCTAACTGGAAGGGCCGCAGCCCTGAACAGGTTCATAAGTAGAAGCTCAGACAAGTGCAAACCTTTCTCTATTCCTATACTTGGCAGTTTCAGAACATGCGATAAGTGCAGTATTAATCCGAGAAGAAAAAAGGGAGCAAAGGGCTGTTTACTATGTAAGCAAAACCCTAGCCGATGCAAAAACGAGGTATCTACCCTTAGAAAAATTGGCACTGGCTTTAGTAATGGCTTCAAAGAAGTTGAACCATTACTTTTAGGCCCATAAAATTGTGGTACTAACAGAGCATCCATTGAAGTCCCTATTACAACAGGGAGACTTAACAGGAAGAATAGCTAGATGGGCA
This sequence comes from Camellia japonica, assembly GCA_030407325.1. Taxonomy (NCBI): domain Eukaryota; kingdom Viridiplantae; phylum Streptophyta; class Magnoliopsida; order Ericales; family Theaceae; genus Camellia; species Camellia japonica. Next base: position 11,430,343 of record JAPPVO010000024.1, on the reverse strand, counting down.
GTCGCCCTAGGCCAGTATGATCTGGAATTCAGGCCCAGAATAGCAATCAAAGGCCAGGTTTTGGCCGACTTCGTGGCCGAGTTCACGCCAGAATCCATCGAACATCGGGCTCCGTTGAGCCAAGATAAACGATGCAAGGAAAAGCCCAGCCAAAGACAAAAGAACAAAGGAAAGAGGACAAACTCCGACCCTGCAGCATTTACATCGGCGACTCTTTTCGACTGTTTGTTGATGGGAGTTCAAACCGACAATGAGCGGGGGCAGGAGTAGTACTGATATCCCTAGATGGGCAGGTATTAGAACAATCAATTCGTTTGGGGTTCAAGGCCTCAAACAATGAAGCAGAATACGAAGCACTCATTGCAGGACTAAAACTAGCAACAGCAGTATAAGCAGATGAGATAATAGTTTTTTGTGATTCACAACTGATAGTCAATCAAGCAACAGGAGAATATGCAGCCCGAGATGAAAGAATGTCGGCATATGCAAAGGAGGTCATCAGGTTGGCAGCCTTATTCCAGAACTGCCGACTACTCCAAGTAAACCGAGATGATAATAGCCACGCCAATGCGTTGGCCAACCTAGCTAGTGCAGTACAACCTGGAAAAGTAAGGACAATAATGATTGACTATTTGTCGGGCTCGAGCATAGAACCACCGACCATAGAGCATGAAGCAATGTGTGTGGACATGGGACCAAGCTGGATGGATGCAATTGTTGCATTCCTGAAAGAAGGAAAGCTACCAGAAGACCACAAGAAGGCACACAAGGTCAGATTGAAGTCGGCAAGATTCAGTCTGACAGTGAAAGGACATCTCTACAGAAGGTCCTTCACTGGACCCTTTTTAAAGTGCGTACACCCTCTGCAAGTTGAAGATTTTTTATATGAAATTTATAAAGGAATTTGTGGAAGCCACGCTGGGGGCAGATCGCTAGCTCACGGGGCCATTACCCAGGGGTATTGGTGGCCATACATGCAAAAAGATGCAGAAGCCTACGTGAAGAAGTGTGAACAATGCCAAAGGTTTGCACCTTTGATACACCAGCCAGCTGTTGACCTGAACCCTGCATCCAGTCCTTGGCCATTTGCCCAATGGGGCATGGATCTCATTGGGCAATTGCCCCAAGTAACTGGGCAAAGGAAGTACCTACTGGTAGCAACAGATTACTTCACGAAGTGGATAGAAGCAGAACCTCTTGCCAAGATCCAAGATGTGGATGTCAAGAACTTCATATGGAGAAACATCATCACCAGATTTGGGATTCCAAGAGCAATAGTTACTGACAATGGAACATAGTTTGACAGTAAGCTAATTAAGAACTTTTGTGTAAAGTTCAAGATCAAGAACTACTTTTCAACCCCAAGCTTTCCACAAAGCAATGGACAAGCAGAAGCATCCAACAAAGTAATTCTGGATGGGATAAAGAAAAGGCTGTAGGCAGCAAAAGGAAAGTGGGTAGACGAATTGCCCAATGTACTCTAGGCATATTGGACTACGCCGAGAAGATCAACAGGGGAATCCCCCTTTGCCATGGCTTATGGCACAGAAGCAATGATTCCACTGGAGGTCGGCATCCCAGGGATCAGAACCCAGGGAGTTGATAACAGGACTAATGATATGCTCTTGGCCCGAGATCTGGATCTTTTAGAAGAAAGAAGTGAGAAAGCCGCAATACAGCTTGCAGCATACCAGTAACAGCTTGCTAGAGCTTATAACAAGAAGGTTAATCCACGGGAATTTCAAGTCGACAACCTAGTCCTGAGAAAAGTCGTCGGCAACAAGAAGGATCCCAGGGAGGGCAAGCTTGGCCCAAACTGGGAAGGACCCTACATAATCACTTCGGTATTGGGCAATGGGGCATATCGGCTTGAAGATAATGAGGGCAAAGCACTGCCAAGACCCTGGAACACTTGTAATTTGAAATTTTTCTATCATTAGATATTACTTGTTTTTTACCGACGACATCAATAAAATCTTAGCAAAATTCTTCAACACTTATGACTGATAAAAATACATAATGTGGTTTCTGGAAGACATGAATAATGAGAACCCAAGTGGAACTCAGGTTCACATTAGGGGACAGAGAGAAGACAAAGTTGTTTAACCCTTGTTGAAATTTGTAGCAATTTCCAAGTTGAAGTTAAACTGAGATTATTGTTTAACACTTGTTGAAATTTGTAGCAATTTACAAGTTGAAGTTAAACCGAGATCATTGTTTAACACTTGTTGAAATTTGTAGCAATTTACAAGTTAAAGTTAAACCGAGATCATTGTTTAACACTTGTTGAAATTTGTAGCAATTTACAAGTTGAAGTTAAACCGAGATCATTGTTAACCGAGGCATGTCACCCCGAGAAGGTTGCACAAAGAAGGAAGAGTATATTAAAGACATGCAAAATATTCTAAGTATAGAATCTTGCAAAAGCAATAAAGAGAAGATAAAGATTCAAGCATTCAAGGAAAGCAGATGCATTTGTACACAAAAGAGGGCACATCGGCCATGTGAAAAGATTACATTGGTTCAAAAAACAAAGTACAAGAACAGAAGGGAAAAACGTAAGGCTAAGACTCCTCAACAGTAGCAGTTGGTTGAGTTTGGAGTTTAGACGATTGTTAGGAAGACATCTCAGCAGCCTTATCTGCCGCGAGCTCGGCATCAATTTCTGCAAGAGTTTCATCTACGCTCCTGTCGGCAAGGGGAACGATGGCTGATGTCTTCTCAGCCACAGCATCTTCATGAACCTCCTTACCATCCTCATCTTAAGTCAAGTCTAGGACTTGCTCATTTTGAGGAGAAGACTTGGTCCCAGCAACATCTTTTGATTTCCTTACCAAAACTTCCTCCTTGGCCTCATCCTCATAATCAGATTCGTTGTCAGATTGACTAGGAGGTGGAGTCAGAGGAAATGGCAGGGGGATGGCATTAGCATTCCTCAAGGAGGAGTTCTCAGGGACATCAAGTTTTTTCAGCAAAGTCATCCAACCAAGGGAGAAACCCTTGTTGCATGCTTGCTTGACTTGCTTTTCGTAGGCCTCCGTCATATTGGCCATGCCCTGAGCATACGCCTTCTCGTCGGCATCTTTGATTTCGGTCTCTTTGGTGGCCAAGGCGTCTTGAAGCTCCTTCTGGGCCTGGGCCACTTTTTTCTCGGCCTCCTTCAGCTGGGCTTGAAGGACTTTATTTATCGCTTCAGCAGCACCAACCTTCTCTTCGGCATCGTCCTTGGCTTTAATAGCAACCTCGGCCTGATCCTCCAGCATCTTCATCTTTGATTGCAAGCTTTTGTTGGTTTTCTGACGTGTGGAGACCTCCCTCTTCTTCTCGGCTAGCTTCTCACGGTTCTCAAAAGATTGCATTGAGAAAGAATGGGCATGCTGGATGACCTGAAAGGAAACAGAAGTATTAGAAAATATTCTAAGTATGAAATGAAGAGAAAGAAAGAAAATGTACCAAGCAAAAACACTTACCTGAACAGAACGCTGAAGCATCAGAGCGTAGTTCTCATACTCACTGAACTCAGCGTTTCGCTCCAGATCGCCTGGAAGAAGTAGTGCAGTGCTGAGGGCAACACCGACATTGATATCGTTGGCGCTATCACTAGCCATAACAGGCTTATCTTCCAGAGTGATTTCGGGGGCCCAGGGGGTATCAGGTTTTTTAGACCCCGAGGTCGTCGTAGAAGATGACCTCGGCCTTTTTGATTTGGTGGATTCGGATGGAAGGGTTTCAGCGGACCTCTTCGCAGGGACAGAGGCAGTCTTCTCACTCGGAGCCAGTTTGGAAATTGGCAAGGTATCCTCAGAATCGACCTGAGTTACCTTTGCCTTGGGCTGAGCATTTTTTATTCGTTTTGGCTTTGGTGGAAGCTGGGTTTGTGTTGGTTGTGCATCAACATCAGAAGGAATGCTGGCCAAAAGGTCTTTTGCAACTGTTTTTGGGCGACCCATCTCAGCAGAAGAAACTGTTCGGCGTCGACGGCGGCATTGGGATATTGGAATCAAGTATGGAGCCGAGGTTGACGGTTGCTCAGCTGGATCAGAGGTTGATCCTTGGTCTGTCCGAAATGTGGACGTGGTTTGTGGAGTTGTGGCAGAAGGTGGAGAAAGGCTTTTCTTCTTCCTCCTAGGGACATCGGGCAGAGCTGACTTGTATGTTGGAATAAAGTTGAGAAGCAGAGGAGCCTTCCGTTTTTGGACTGGCAAGTCCAAAAGTTTCTTCAAATCCTTGCTGGGAATAAAGGATTGGCGAAAGTTTTTTGGTGGCTTAGGAACAGCTGCAAGAAAAGCAGACATTAAGAAGTAGATAAAGTATGAAAGACTTCAAAAAAAAAGAAAAAGAAAAAGCAAGTAGGTATAAATGTAGGGCTCTTACTATTGCCCTCTACAAAGACTGATCGAGGGAGAGGGAAGAGATGTAGGTCTTCATCTAGGGCGAACTCCCAGTTCCCCGAAGTAATGAAATAATCATCCCCAGCTCCCTTGTTGGAGTCAGGGAGGTCGGCAACGATTTTGTATTCAGTGGACCTCGGCTTGAGGTAGTAAACGTAGCCGGTGTCTTTTTTGAGGCCACACATAGTGTAGCAATATTGGATGTCGGCTAAAGTAATCCTAGCGTTTTCTTGTTTCGCTAAGGCTATGATACCATTGATGGTTCGAAAGGAATTGATGGAAAGTTGCATTGGGTTCAATTTGTAATAATGGAGTATTTCACGAAAAAGGATGTTAAGTGGGAGCTGAAGTCCACACTCAATAAAGGCTACTACAAGGAAAGGCATGGAGTCATCAGTAGGCATGATGGAGTCATCATCCCCAACCAACCTCAGGTGGACGTCGTCTGGGATTTCAAACTCTTGTCTAAAGAATTCTAGTTTGGTTAGGGTGTCTACCCTATGTTTCCACATACCCATGATATCGGCTTAATCGAAAGGGTTGGATTTCAGAAGATGTTTTGAAAGGGTTATTGGGACCTTGGCAATCACTTAGGCAAGAGCAGGTTTTAGTTTTTTCCTAAATTGTGGGTTCTATAGACAAATCCCAAACCTAAGTCTATGAAAACGAAGATTGAAGGCACAAATCTGGCAAAGACAAAAAAAAAAAAAAAAAAAAAAAACACAGAAAACAAGAACAAGTTTCAGAACCAAGAACAAAGATGGACTATCAAGAACATAGTGAGTACAAGGGGTACAAGGTCAAGAACAATGGCAAAAGTGCAAGAAAATGGTGAACAATGCGTGTATTCAAGACATGGGCAAAGGCAAAATCGTGGAATAAACACACTCAGATATGAAGATTCACAAATCGAATGTTTAAACAAAGCAGTAATGGCAACAAGTAGTAAAGAGCATCAGAGAATTAAAAACGAAAGAAACAGTGGCTTACCAGAAAAAGTGAAGCAGGTATGAAGATCGCCGAAGTCAGGCGACGGTTACAAAAGTAGCAGAATGACGAAAGCTTCACCAGGAGAGAAGAATGAAGGCAGTTGCAGAGCTTGAAGTCTGGAACAATGGCGGATTCGAGAAAAAAAAAGTAAGAGAGAGAAAAAGCAAGAGTATCGAATGAAAAGTGAAGAAATGAAAGAAGAGGGAAAAGTTGGCAAAGAAATCATTAATGAAACCTAGAAAAACGTATACATCAAACGGCGCACGTGAGAAATAAGACGGCTTACGGGTGTGTCACAGGGACGATCCAATGAGGATAAGACGCATGAATGAAGCGACTGAATAGTGGTGCATGACAGCTCATACGAGTGAAGGAATTCACTGGAATTCTTGTTCTTTAAGGGAGACATTTCGGCCTTAAATAATGATCTCAGCTAAGGTGATTTAAGCCAACGTACTATAAGGAGGTACCGATATAGGTTTCATCACTTCAGAATGCCGAGGTAATAGAACCTAGGGGGTAGTTGTGGAGATATATTTTCTGAGTACCAACACGTGGCAAGGTGACGCCGACGTGTCAGCCGAGGTGCCACGTGTCTTAGTCATAACGCCGAGGTGATCTCGGCAAGGCCGAGGTTATCTGCGAAGATATCAGAATCCGAGATAAGCGGATAAGGGATAAGACTCCTAGAATGAGGAAAGACTTCAAGATGAATAAGGATAATGTTCTTAGGGAGTCTATCCTTATCTCTTGAGGAGTCCAAAGTAAGCACTGAATGGGAGTCCATAGAAGTCAGGCTTCTATTGGGACCAAGATTGAGTTAACTATAAAAGAGAGGCACCCCCGTGGGTCTAAGGTACGCAATTTATATTCTGAACAGGGAGTTTAGCACTATTGATTATCTTTGAGAGATATACTGACTTGATCGTCGAAGTGCCCCCGGGTGGATGAACCACCGCCGGAATCTTCACTTTCTGTTGCAGGTTAGCCAGGTGTCATCTATTCTGCCAGTTCTCTCCAGCTGATCACTGAGTTGGCAGTGTGGTCGAAAAATCACCCACACATTATCCTTTGTAAATTGATAATGAACTTGAGGTCGGATTTTGAAACATTTATATAATATCATTGTTATTGGACTGAAAGTCTTGCGAGAATTGTATTGTTGTTTTACGAGTATTTAATACTTTTACATAGAGGTTTTTTCTTTGGTCATTGGTGGAGGATGGCATTGTTATGTTGAATAATATTGTGTAGGTATTACACTTGTGTTATTATGCTTTGTAGTATATTGAGATGGTTGGGAATGTGCTTGCGCTTCGAATGAGAGGTACCATTACCTTCCAGCTAGCGCCTGGAGAATTGGTCGCGCTTAGAATGAGAGGTCCCAGTACCTTCCAGCTAGCGCCTAGAGAACTTGGCAGAGATACCATTACCTTCCAACTGGTGTCTGGTAAATTGGGATTTTGTTATGGAAAGGTGTATCCTTGACTTGGCATTTTGTTATGGAAAGGTGTATCCTTGCCTTGGGATTTCATTATGGAAAGGTGTATCCTTGGCTTGGCATTTTGTTATGGGAAGGTGTATCCTTGACTTGGCATTTCGTTATGGAAAGGTGTATCCTTAGCTTACCTTGCTTAAGGCAGATAGAGCAGAACTTATTTGTCATTATTGTCTTAGTGTATCTGTGTATATTATGGATTATGATGGTTATGGTTTTGGAAGGCCGAGTTGCCTCATTTGTTGATTAGATAGTTGTTGGTTGCTTGTTACTTTCCCTTTGTACTGAATGTATATATGTATAGACATGAATGTGTTGGAAACGGACGTAAGTACTGTATTAAGATTGTGAATAATGTGAAGAACATCGGATACATATGAACATATTTCAAAAGATAAATTAGGTGTACGTCCAGAAAGCGGGAGAAAACGTAATGGACTGTGTGAAGTTGTTTTCATGAACTTGTCATTGTCATATGAATTTTGGGGAAAATGGGGGACAACAAGAAAGAAAAGTAAATTACTTATGTTGTTGAACGAAATGAATGATTTTGAGGAAAGTTCCTATATAAGTATATTTCTGTATAAACCATCACATTATGTATATGATATGATTTGAAGCATTCATGATCATAGCTATCTGTATATTGTTATTGTTTAGGATTATATTGGGATCCCTATTTGACTTTATGTTCATCCCACGTTGCTAATCCTTTTTCAGGTGAACGTCGAGAAGAGCTTCAAGATTGAGGATCTTCTTTATGTGTTGGCCACGGGGCCTTTTATTTGTAGGCGGAATGCCATTGATGAAAAAGGGTTAAATCCTTTCTTTTAATTTAAAAGATATAAGCCTATGGGCAATTTATCTATTTTTATCTCATGTTGCATTCATTTCATATTCAAATGAGAGAACCTTTAATAATAGTACTCGTTAATGTATTAAATTTCTGCGCATGATATCTGAAATTACGTATAATGAAGGATTTGGTAATGGTATCTGTTGATATAAAAGTGGGGGCGTGACAATATACAAGTTTAATTGCATTTTGGAAGTGGTTGGAAATTTATGTAAAAGTTGCGATTGAACTCTTATTGTTGATCTTTTAAATTATGTTATAATATGAAACTAAATTTGGGTAAATAAATTTGTTAATGGTATGGATGATATGAGATTTGTGATAAAATGATGAAGTGAATATTTAAGAATTTTATTGTGTTATGTTGAATTGCATTGCGTTATGTTAAAATTGTGTTAAGTCTAGGTTGGGTTAAGATGAGTGTGAGTAATGATAAATAGAAGATTGTGAAATATGGTGGTGTTACATGAAGGAGTTGTGCCAAAGAAATTAATGTTGGAGATTTAATTTATAACATTGGGTAGTAATTGATAATCAATATGTTGTAAAAATTGAATTTGAAGACTTGATAATAATATGGAAAAGTAAAGAAATAGTTTGAACCCAAGAGTTTTGAACCCCTTTAAAGATAAATCTTTATACCTCTATAGATGTGTTGTTATATTTTTGTAACAAAAACCATGAATGATTTGATGGATAATGGATAAGGTGGTGGAACATATTGTGTACTTGTTATGTGAATGGAATTTTAATATATGGTGGATGTGTATTGAACTAATATGTTACAGAAATAATGGAAGATGTGTTGGCATTGCCCACTAATTATGATGATGGATTGTGATGTTACCTTGGGGTTCGTTTCCCACCGTATTTTGAGCCAACAAAGCGTGGCACTTGAAATAGGTTCCGCCTTCCATCCGGAGTAGTACCCGGTAAAACGTGTGGTATGTTGAGGTTCTGCGTTCCTTTCGGCTTGTGACTGGTAAAGCGTGAGGTTCTGCGTTCCTTTCGGCTTGTGACCGGTAAAGCGTGAGGTTCCGCATTCCTTTCGGCTTGTGACCGGTAAAGCGTGAGGTTCCGGTATTTGATAGTTAATGGATCCGGTAAAGCGTGTGACTCATGGAGATGACTAGTTAATGGATCCGGTATTTGATATGAAACTAATTGAAAGAATGGAAAATAAAATGGTAATTGGATTAGGGGTTGGTGATGATGAACTCAATGAATTGCTTGTGACTATAAGGGAAGATTATGAGTTTTGTTTTGTAAATAATTGAGAAATTGAATTAAAAAGGGTTTGTTATTCTTGTGTTATGTTTGAACTCCAATCCTTTGGATTTTGATGTTATGAAGTATGGTAATTGGAAGTAGTATAAGGAAAAAACGGAAATGAAATGAGGAATATTAAAATGGAAATGAAATGAGTAACCATTTGGAATTGAGTTAATAAATTTAAGATGATGTCCTTTCTAAGTGTACTTGTTTTCAAAGAGAATTTATGGCTTCCTAATGATGAGAGATAACATTTATGGCAGGGAGTTTTCTTAAAGGTTCAAGTGAAATTTTAAGAAAAGGATACTTTTCGTATAATATTTTGAACTTACAAAATGTCACCTTACTATATAGAATCACTCTGCATGCATGATCATTTCTATCTATGTGTTAGTTATTGTTGTAGAACCATGAGATTCCTACTGGGCATTAGTGTTCACCCCACGTTGTTTTATTCTTTTTTAGGAAGAGAAATTCAAATTGATTAGTCGAAGAGTTATGGAGTCCATGTATCTTTTATGTATAATTTCATCGTAGATGTGAAAGAAATGAATATTGTACATTGATATTTGTAATTATTGATTTGTAGCTCCACAGTGGAAGCTTGACATTTATTATTGTTATTGGTGTATTCATTGAGAGAGAGAGAGAGAGAGAACATCTATTATTATGTTTCTGTTACTCAAGGGTAATAGATATTTGTAAAAAATAAAAAAATAATAAATAAATAAAATTGGACCTAATTTCTAGGCTTTTGGTAATGTTTCCGAGTAATTAAAATTTGGGGGTGTGACAAATTTGCGATAGTACCCTGCAAGCCCCAAAAAACTTCTAATTTCTGTCACATTGGTTGGTCTTGGCCAATCTACAATAGCCTCGATTTTTTGTGGATCCATTGATATTCCGTCTTTGTTGATTACATGTCCCAGAAATGCTATGCTGTCAAGCTATAACTCACACTTGGAAAATTTTACATATAACTTATTTTCTCTCAAAATCTGTAAAGCAGTTCTCAAATGGTCCTCATGCTCTTCCCTGCTTTTGGAATAAATCAGAATATCATCAATAAACACGACTATAAATTCATCCAGAAATTATTTAAAAACCCTATTCAACAGGTCCATAAAGGCTGCGGGTGCATTGGTTAACCCAAATGGCATGACTAAAAATTTATAATGCCCATATCTAGTTCTGAATGCCATTTTCTATACATCTTCTGCTTTAACCTCTAACTGGAGATATCTGGATCTAAGATCTATCTTAGAGAACACTTGTGCTCCCTGAAGTTGGTCAAACATGTCAACTATTTGGGGTAATGGGTATTTGTTCTTCACGGTTACTTTGTTCAACTCACGGTAGTCAATACACAGCCTTAAAGACCCGTCTTTCTTTTTGACAAACAACACTGGAGCTCCCCAAGGTGAGGTACTCGGACGGATGAATTTCTTGTCTAAGAGTTCTTGGAGTTGGACTTTCAACTGTTTCAGTCCAGAAGTTGACATTCTATAAGGAGTCTTGGAAATAGGTTGTGTTCCAAGTACTACATCAATCGTAAAATCAATTTCCCTATCAATTAAGTCCCCAGGTAGATCATTAGGAACCACATCAAGAAAGTCACAAACCACAGGAATAGTTTCTACACTGGTACTATCCGAAGACACACTTCACACACAACATAAGTAGCCCCGACAACCTTTTCTTAATAATTTCCTAGCTTTCATAAATGAAATCAAGTATGGCGGTAAAAACGAATTTAGGCATACCAAGTGGTCTAAACATGACAGATTTACTCACACAATCAATGGTGGCATAGTATTTCGTTAACCAATCCATACCAAGTATATAGTCAAAATGATCAATACCCAATGGTAACAAATCAACATACAATATCACATCTCCAATCACAATATCACATGCTCGGTAAACATAAGCACATACCATAGGACCTCCAAAAGGCGTAGTCACAGATAGTAAATAATTCATAGGTTCTAAGGGTCGAGTCAATTTTCGTGAAAAAGCATGTGACACAAAAGAGTGTGTAGAACCAGAATCTATCAAGACATACGCATTTTGAGCACAGATGGAAATTATACCTGACACCACAAATTCGATGTTTTGTACATCTCTAGGCACTAATGGAAACACTCTCCCTTGCCTTAGCATTTCATTCCCGGTATTACCCCTGGCATTAGTTCTTGCATTGGTCCTCATTACAGGAGTAGATCCGGCTGAACTTGCTGCAGGACGGTTAGCATTGTCAAATCTGAGCGGACAATCTCTAATCATGTGGCCAGTCTTGCCACACCGAAAACACGCACCGGAGGCATAGTGACACGTGCCTTTATGTTTTCTTCCACAATCGAGATAGTTTGGAGTAAAGCCACCACTCTAGCTAGAGCTACTGGAGGATCCCGTATTCTGTCTTTTTGAAAATGACCGACCCTTCTTGAAATTGAATCCAAATCTTTTACCCTTCCATTCAATCATTGGGATTGGAGCTTGTTTCTTTGTTGCCAAAATGGCCTCTGTCATCAATGCTCTATCAAGTACTTCTACATATGTTGGCAACTTCAAGACGCCAACTTGGTCAAACACTTCCAAATCCAAACCGCCTTCGAATTTTCGTGCCTTCTTATAGTCAATATCCACCATGTGTGGAGCAAACCGAGCCAATTCGGTGAATTTAGCTTCATACTCGGCTATAGACATTCTGCCTTGCTTAAGTTCTTGAAATTCTAACATTTTACGGTCTTTGAAACATTGGGGAAAATATTTCTCGTAGAATATTACTTTAAACAGAACCCATGTCATAGTTCCACTGCCATCTCGGATAAACGTCCATCGTCGTCTAGCTTCTTCTTTCAGAGTATAACTGGCCAAAAGAAATTTATGTGTTTCTGAGCACGAAAATACTTCAAATATCTTTTCGGTCTCTAGCAGCCATGTTTCGGCTTTCAATGGCTCAATCCTACCCAAAAAGATTGGCAGCTTCATTTTATTGAACTTCTGTGTTAGTGCAATAATATCATTGTTTTCGGGCTCAATTGGCATTGCAGGTGGTGGAGGTATCGGCTATTGCCTCAATTATTGCGTCATTGCCTCACTCAAAGCTGCAAGCATCTGTTCCATTTTGCTCATTCGGGCCTTAGAAGACTCAGTGGCATCATTATTTCTTGTATTTTTCATTTGTTATAGGCAAACAAAGCAACAATAAACAAAGGAATAGTCTTGTTTGTGAAGTTCGAAGTAAGTTCAATTCTTTTGAATGCAAGAGTTCATAAGTTCATATTCAGGTTCAGTTTGCACACTTACAGACTTTAACACACACTCACACATGCACATGTAATGTCCCTACGTCTTTTCAAGGATATCCTATAGCTCATATGGACTCGCGTGTGTGGTATAACACGTGCTCTGATACCATTCTGTCACAACCCAAACCCGCCCTTATAAGTTTAGCGTCGTAACTGGCCAGTAATCCTTAGATTAGCAAAGGCCTCTGAACAAAATAACATATAATTAGGGGCTGCGAAAGCAAATATATTAAACACACACATAGTCCATCGAGCTATGCAAACATACATGGGACAAATAATTTAAAACTCTATAAGCATACATGTGACAACACAAAGATACAGTAATTATGCGTCACCCCCATGTACAGATAAACATAAATTTGTTCATAAACCAAAAAGAGAACAATGTCTTAAACGTTCGCAAAACATGGCCACAAGGCTTGACTTAATTCGGAACCTCCTCGGGAGGCACAAAAGGGTGGCCGACAACCCAAAACTCTTCAGGCAGCAACTTAGGCCTGGTCACGCGCCTGTTTACCTACACACATAATACAGATAATGAGTGGAAGCCCAGTAAATAATAACAGAGTAAATGGTTAAATGAATGATGTCCCATAGCTAAATTAGTACACAAAAACATATTCATATTCATATTCTTGTTCGAGTCATAATAGAAATCAAAGTTCATGCTTAATCTTACATCCGTTAGCGTTAACAGATCACAAACAGAGCATCAAAGGTCATACTTGTCAGTTCCATAAAGGAACCTCTGGCCGGTTACTGATAACTTGTCTGTTCCATAAAGGAACCTCCGCACCGGGAGTAGATAACTTGTCAGTTCCCTAAAGGAACCTCCGACCGGGTACTGATAACTTGTCAGTTCCATAAAGGAACCTCCGGACTAGGAACAGATAACTTATCAGTTCCATAAAGGAACCTCCGGCCGGATACTAGTAACTTGTCAGTTCCATAAAGGAACCTCTGGACTGGGAACAAATAACATACTTGTGCCACAAATACTTGTCAGAAATTAGGCAATCATTCATAGCACAGAGCATAACATTTCATCATACAGAAAATAAATAAATTTGAGCATAGCTTTACTAAGTTATTACTTACAGTTAGCTCCGAAGCAAACAGACGGAGTTGATAAATCAGATATCATGTGGCGCGTGACCTACACCAATACAGAACGGATACGAACGGAATTACACACCCAGAATCATTAGCTTAGTTCTTTTCTTATCCTGGTGTGTTTCTACCTTTTATCCTCATTACCATGTCTTAATCTTGGCCTAGGAATTTCTAGGATGTAATAAGGATGCTAAAATGCACTTGAAAACACTAAGCAAAACTTGCTGAAAACAGGGGTCTTGCTCGAGCACAACTTCCTTCGCTTGAGCGGACATGCAAAAATGTGAGTGGTCGCTCGAGCGCAACATCTGTCGCTCGAGCGGTCTGTAAACTCTGCAAAAGTATTTGTTGCTTGATTTTATCGCTCGAGGCTCGCTCGAGCATGAGACCCAAGTCCTCGCTTGAGCGTGACTCTTGTCGCTCGAGTGGTCTACAAAAATAGTAAAATTCTGGGAGCTTGCATTTCACGCTCAAGCCAACTTTTGGTTGCTCGAACGGAAGTGCAAGATCATAGAGTGGTCGCTCGAGCGCAGGTTCTGTTACTCGAGCAGAGAAGCAGAATCTGAAATTTCCAAATTACATTCCCAAACTCAAAACTCGACCAAAACACATCAAAACTCATCCCTTGAGCCCTATACTATAAGAAACACATTTAAACTTGGACAACATTGAGAATTCAAGATCATTTCATGAAATCAAGGCCCAAAATTATGGCAATTGTTCAAAATCCACCTAGGGACTTTAAGAACATGACATAAATGCTACATGCATGAAATGGTTTGAGCTCGAAGTGTCTAAAACATAATAAGATGAGGTGTTTAGCTCAAAAACATGTTGAATTCTTAAACCATAACCAAAATATGAACATGCATGTGACAAATTCTTAGACAACATGCTCTAATTGTCATATGATGCACATGCATGCATGTATCTTCTTATTTTCTACTTGAATGAACTTAATTCTTGCTTCAATTCACTTGGTTGTTTTGAATTCATGTAGCAAGTATTCCAATTACACAACTAAAGGCTTGATTTCTTACCTTAGGGGCCCAATTTTAGCTTAGATGTGTAGATGTTTAAGCTCACAAGTCAATTCTTTCAATTCCCTCCCAAGTCTCTCCAATTCTCAAGCTTAGAGTCAACTCATCCTACTCCCTCTCTTATATAGGCTTGACTTAAGAATTGGCTAATTACGTTTTTATTAGTCTAAGCAATGACCCTTAATCTATTCTAATTATTTCATTCCGAATCAAAACCAATTCAACCTTCCATAAAATTCTAGAAATCCCAAATAACACATAAATCAAGTAAATTTTCTAATCGAATGCCGATAAGGCCTTCAATTCGCAGAACAAAACAAAATCAGAGACAAATATTCCTACGCAGAATAGATAAAAACTCATATAGCACATAATACATGCAATGAATGCAAAATTTCACCTTAATTACTTCTTAAGTATTCTTAATCATGGATTATACGTTAATTAGGGGTCGGGGTTGTTACACTTCCCCTCAATCACATATAATACGTACCAAATCACTCCAAAATCTATACACAGGTATTTTTCTCATATTTGTCTTATTTAGGACATTTTATGTTTCAATTTCAAATTTACCAATTCTTGCCTTAACAAATTCAAACTTGCTGATAATCAATGAAACAGCAAATTCTAAACAAATCTAGGAATCAAAACTTTTCATTCAATCGAAACGAGTACCAATCCACAGATGCTATATATTGAACTCACAAAATAACAAAATTCACCAAATGTAGCAATAATTGAAGACTGAATGGTGACAATAGGTACTAGTTGATTTCACAAACAAGAAGAACAATATACATACAGAGCAATTCAATTTTCCAATTCAGAGTAGGTTCAAATGAACATTCGATGTAATAGAGTAACTGAATTCAAATCAACAATAAAATCTAAAAACTAGTAAAATCCATTAAAAAAAGCCCTAGCCGTAAAAATGGAGAGAAGATAAGATTACAAAAAGAGAGTGAGAGAGAACTCCATACCTATTCATTGCCCTTGGTCATTGCTCCATTTCTGAAATTGAAGCTCTAATCGAACATAACAATAACATTAGATTAGATTAAATCAGATCATCTAACGAACTAGACCAGAGTAATTGCATCAAACTATCCAGATCACGAAGACCTAAAATCGATTCAGATCAAAAGAGATCCAAATCATATGGCCTCGATCTCATTCTCTCTCTTAGATTCTCCTCTGTGCTTCGTAAAATAACTAGTGAAGGGAGAGAAGTGCGAGTGAGAGAAATCACTCTTGGATTCTCCAAATCACGATCGAGCGAAATCAAATTTGGGAAATGAGAGTCTAGGGAAAATTTTACATAATCGGGGGTTTAGTAAAATGGAAAATAAATAACAGAAAATGGGAAAAATAAATTGGGCACATTTATGACAAGTAAAAAGTGATTTTTTTTTGCTATTTTTAATTTACTTTGGCTGATTTGCTGTTGCAAATATATATATATATATATATATATTTTTGTGATGGTTAAACAATCAGTTGCAAAAAATAAATGCAAAAAATTATTTTTTCTAGTAGTGCTAGTTAAGAGTTTGCTGTGATATATTTATATAATTGTTGTCATATATATCTAAATGAACTTGAATGGGCCAAAAATTTTCCTTTTCTATTTTTAGAAGTGTGTTTTTGGGCTTAGAAATGGGCTCTTTTTTGTTGATCTAGCTGAAATACTACTCGATGGGCTTATTCGAGTGAGTCGGTGACAAAATAACTAGGCGTAAACCTGTTATTATCCCTATGGTCTATTCCTGTTTGGACCTCCACCTACTAATAAATTTTTTATTAAAATTTTACCCTAATGTAATCACCTTTGTTATTAATTCCAAACCCTAGCCCATCTCCTATGGAACCCTATCCACTTGTTCTCCCTTGGCCCTACCTTTTCCCTGTGACTCTAGAGTGAGCGACAAATAGAGTCATGCGCGAGAGAGAGAGAAGAGAAAGGAAAGAAACAGAAAAGGGGGTTGCGATGTTGGGGGAGGGTGGAGAGGAGTTGGGAGGCAACAAAGGTGGATAAGAAGTATAGAGAGGGGTTGTCGAAGGTGGGGTGGATATGAAGGGTAGAGAGGGGTTATCGGAGGTGGTGGTAGTGGAGTCCGAAAGTGGCTAGAATTAAGATTTCAAAAGCTTAGGTGCCGTTTGGTAACACTTACGTTTTCAGTTTTCAGTTTATATTTACAAAATTTTAAAACACTCAAATAAAACTTATTTGGTAAAATTTTTGATTTATAAATCAGTGATCTCAGTTTATAAATTTGGCCAAAAAATGAAAACACAAAAAACATGTTTCCGTTTTCAGTTTTCAGTTTTTTTTTTTTTACCACCCAACACTAGCCACCACCCGTCACTATTTCCACCACCGTCTTCCACCACCACCACCCACCACCCACCCACCACCACCACCTGCCACCGCCACTCACCACCCACCTGCCACCTGCCACCCACTCACCACCACCACCCACCCCTCGCCACCACCACCACCACCACCACCACCACCACCCACCACCCACCTGTTATCCACCCACCACATCCGCCACCTGCCACTACCATCCACCGCCTGCCACCACCACCCGCCACTACTCGCTACCCACCTGCCACCACCTGCCACTACCAACCACCCACTTGTCACCCACCCACCACCCCACCCCACCCACCACCACCACCCATCACCCACCACTCACTCGCCACCTGCTTGCCACCACCACACACCACCACCACCACCACCACCACTACCACCCACTCGCTACCACCTACCACCCGCCACCGTCACCCATCCACCCACCATTACCACCACCCGCCATCCGCCACCCACCTACCACCACCACCACCTACCACTCGCTACTACCACCATCACCACCACCCACTCACTACCACCCACCACCCCACCGTCACCCACCCACCCACTATCACCACCCACCTGCCACCACCTACCACCACCCGCCATCCGCCACCCACCTGGCACCACCACCCGCCATGACCACCACCACCACCACCCCACTTGCTACCGCCCACCACCTGCCACCGTCACCCCACCAACCACCCCACCACCATCTACCACCTACCCGCCACCACCCACCTGCCACCACACCCACCACCTGCTACCACACCACCACCACCCACTCGCTACCACCCACCACCTGTCACCGTCACCTACCCACCCACCATCACCCCCACCACCCACCCGCCAGCACCCGCCATCCACCACCCACCTGCCACCACCACCTGTCACCACCACCACCACCACCCACTCGCTACCACCCACTACTTGCTACCATCACCCACCCACTCACCACCACCACCCGCCACCACCCCCACCCGCCACCACCCACCACCACCCGCCATTCGTTACCCATCTGCCGCCACCACCACCACCCGCCACCACCACTACCACCACCCACCCGCCACCGTCACCTACCCACCGCTACCACCCACCACCACCACCAGCTACCCACCACCCACCGTCACTACTTTCCACCACCGTCTCCCGCCACCACTTGCCATTTCTCACTCTTTTTTATATTTTTAAAATTTTTTAAACATTTTGTCAATTACCAAACGTGTTTGTAGTTTATGTTTTTCTAAAAATAAACAAAAATAAACAAAAATCAGTTTATAAAATTTTTGTAAATATAAACTAAAAACGTAAACGTTACCAAACACACCCTTGGAAATGATGATAGAATTGGAATTAAGGTGGAAGGCCCCTATTAACAATTTTTATTTTTTACCTTTTAGGTCTAAACCTTAATCTCTCAAAACCATGCAAACACTTTGATAATGTAATTAAATTTCTCAATTGCCACTGTTAAGTAATTTTCTCTTGAATATTTTCAATTTTAGGGTTTGGGTTTATATAGTGGAATATTTCTAAATTCAATATCTGAATTAGAACTCAATTTTTTTTTTATTCTTTCACACTGGCCGCATATAGGGCATGTTTGATTCGGATATCAAAAAGTAGTTTGAGTGTGTAGAGAACATGTAAGTCCACCATCGTGCTGGGCTAGGCCAAATTTACACCCCTAGGTGAAATGATACAAAACTATAGTTTAAATCAAAGTTCACAGTATGAGTTGTTTTAAGAATATTGATTTGACAAAGTCCTTTTCACTATAAATGGTAGGCAACCTTTAAAGTGCCACTGTTAGAAAATATGTTCATGCCCTTGTATAAAAGGTTGTACTGGGTTTGTTTTGAAACTATATGTTTTATATCAAGCCTATATACTTAGCCTTGAAAATGTATACTAAAATGAAAACTATAAATGCTAAATGCCTAGGTGGTTTTTAATGGCAGTCCCAGCAAAATGAACATCATTGTTTTCCTCTGTTTAAGTTTCACTCACCTGCAAAAGTATTGGGACTTGTATTTTTTCGCTAGAGCTGCCTTTGGTGCGCTCGAGCGGAGATCGCGACCTTTCAGAAGTTTCACTCACCAGCAAAGTACTAGAAGTTCTATTTTTCCTCTCGAGTGGCCTTTCCTGTGCTCGAGCAGAGATCGCAACCATTCAGAAGTTTCACTCGTCTGCAGAAGTACTGGGATTTGTATTTTTTTACTCGAGCTGCCTTTGCTAGGCTCGAGTGGAGATCGCAGCCTTTCAGAAGTTTCACTGGCCTGCAAAAGTACTGGGAGTTTTATATTTTTTCTAAAACGGAGATCGCGACCTTTCAGAAGATTCACTTTCCTACAAAAAGTACTGGGAGCTGTTTTTCGCTCGAGCGGAGATCGCGATCTTTCAGAAGTTTCACTTGCCTGCAAAATTGCGGGGAGTTGCATTTTTTTCCTCAAGCGGCCTTTCCCATGCTCGATGGGAGATCGCGACCTTTCAGAAGTTTCACTTGCCCGCAAAAGTATTAGGAGTTGTATTTTTTTTGCTCGAGCGGCCTTGGTTGTGCTCAAGTGGAGATCGTGACCTTTCAAAAGTTTCACTCACCTGCAAAAGTACTGCGAGTTGTACTTTTCTGCTCGAGCGGAGGTCGGGACCTTTCAGAAGTTTCACTCACCTGCAAAAGTACTGGGAGTTGTATTTATCCGCTCAAGCAGCCATTCCTGCGCTCGAGCGGGGATCACAACCTTTCACAAGTTTTACTCGCTTGGAAAAGTACTAGGAGTTGTATTTTTTCCTTCGTTTGAGCAGAGATCGCGGCCTCGCAGAAGTTTCACTCGCCTACAAAAGTCCTAGGAGTTGTATTTTTCGGCTTGACCAGCCATTCCTATGCTAGAGCCAATGTCACGGAAGTATCACTCGCCAGCAAAAGTATAGGAAGTTGTATTTTTCTGCTCGAGCGGCCTTTGCTACCCTTGAGCGGAGATTGTGAACTTTCAGAAGTTTCACTCGCCTACAAAAGTATTAGAAGTTGTCTTTTTCCGCTAGAGCGGCCTTTGCTGCGGTCAAGCGGAGTTCGTGACCTTGCAAAAGTTTCACTCGCCAGCAAAAATACTGGAAGTTGTATTTTTTCGCTCGATCGGCCTTTTCCTCACCTGAGAGGAGATCACAACCTTTCAGAAGTTTCACTCGCCTACAAAAGTACTGGCAGTTGTATTTTTTTGCTCGAGCAGCCTTTGGTGTGCTCGAGTGGAGATCGCGAACTTTCAGAAGTTTCATCCACCTGTAAAAGTACTGGAAGTTGTATTTTTCCTCTCGAGCGGACTTTCCTGTGCTCAAGCAGAGATCGTAACCTTTCAGAAATTTCACTCGCCTACAAAGTACTAGATTTGTACTTTTCTGCTCAAGTAGCCTTTCAAGCACTCAAGCGTAGATCACGACCTCTCAAAAGTTTAACTCGCCTATAAAAGAACTAGGACTTGTATTTTTTCACTCGAGTGGCCTTTGTTGTGCTCTACGGGAGATCGCAACCTTTCAAAAGTTTCACTTGCCTGTAAAAGTACTGCAAGTTGTATTTTGCTGCACAAGCGTCCTTTCTACGCTCGAACGAAGGTCACAACCTTTCAGAAGTTTCACTCGCCTGCAAAAGTACAGGGAGTTGTATTTGTCCGCTTGAGCGGAGATTGCGACCCTTCAGAAGTTTCATTCACCTGCAAAAAGACTGGGAGTTGTATTTTTCCACTCAAGCGGCCTTTACCTCGCTCGAGCGGAGATCGCGACCACGCAGAAGTTTCACTCGCCTGCAAAAGTACTGGAAATTGTATTTGTCTACTCGAGCAGCCACTACTGCGCTCAAGCGGAGATCGCAACCTATCAGAAGTTTCATTCGCCTGCAAAAGTATATGGAGTTGTGTTTTTTCACTCGAGCAGCCTTTCCTGCGTTATAACGGAGATCGCGACCTTTCAGAAGTTTCACTCGCCTCCAAAAGTACTGGGAGTTGTATTTTTTTGCTTGAGCGGCCTTTGCTGCGCTCGAGCGGAGATCACAAACTTTCAGAAGTTTCACTCACTTACAAAAGTAATTGAAGTTATATTTTTCTGCTCGAGCGGAGATCGCGACCTTTCAGAAGTTTCACTCGCCTGCAAAAGTTCTGGGAGTTATATTTTTCCACTCGAGTGGCCTTTCCTTCGCTCGAGCACCTCAGGGGGCCATTTCGACTCTTGAGCAGAGATCGCGACCTTTCTGAAGTGTCACTCCCCTATAAAAGTACTACAAGTTGTATTTTTTTGCCCGAGCAGCCTTACTTGTGCTCAAGCGGAGATCGCGTCCTTTCAGAAGTTTCACTCGCCAACAAAAGTAATGGGAGTTGTATTTGTCCACTCGAGCGGCCATTCCTGCGCTCGAACAGAGATTGCGACCTTTCAAAAGTTTCACTCGCCTGCAAAAGTACTAGAGTTGTATTTTTCCACTCAAGCGGCCTCTCCCGCGCTCAAGTGGAGATCGCGACCTTTCAGAAGTTTAACTCACCGACAAAAGTACTAAGAGTTGTATTTTTTTGCTCCAGCGGCCTTTCCTGCGCTTGACCGGAGGTCGCAACCTTTCAGAAGTTTCACTCACCTACAAAAGTACTGAGAGTTGTATTTGTCTGCCCGACCATCCATTCCAGCATTCGAGTGGAGATCACAACCTTTCAGAAGTTTCACTCTCCTTTAAAAGTACTGTGAGTTGTATTTTTCCTTCCTATGCTCGAACGGAGATCGCGACCTTTCAGAAGTTTCACTAGCTTGCAAAAGTACTAGGAGTTGTATTTTTTTGCTCAATCGGCCTTTCCTTCGCTCCAGCGAATATCGCGACCTTGCAGAAGTTTCACTCGCCTGTAAAAATATTAGGAGTTGTATTTCTCCCCTCGAACAGCCATTCCTGCGCTCAAGCAAAGATCGCAACCTTTCTAAAGTTTCACTCACCTGCAAAAGTGCTGGGAGTTTTATTTTTCTGCTCGAGCGAGCTTTCCTTCACTCGAGCAGAGATCGCGACCTTGCAGAAGTTTCACTCACCTGCAAAAGTATTAGGAATTGTATTTGTCCACTCCAACGGCCATTCCTGCGCTTGAGCGGAGATCCCGACCTATGAGAAATTTCATTCGCCTGCAAAAGTATTGGAGTTATATTTTTTCCCTCGAGTGGGCTTTCCCGCACTCGAGCAGAGATCGCAACCTTTCAGAAGTTTCACTCGCCTGCAAAAGTACAAGGTGTTGTATTTTTTTGCTCAATTGGCCTTTGCTGCACTCGAGCAGATATCGCAACCTTCAAGAAGTTTCACTAGCCTGCAAAAGTACAGGAGGTTGTATTTTTTCAAAATAGTGGCCTTTACTACGCTCAAGCAAAGATCACAACTTTCAGAAGTTTCACTCACCTGCAAAAGTACCGAGAGTTGTATTTTTTCGCTCAAGCGGCCTTTCTTTCGCTCCAGCAGAGATCACAATTACAGAAGTTTCACTCGCCTGCAAAAGTACTGGGAGTTTTATTTTTCAACTCGAGCGGCCTTTCCAGCGCTCGAGAGAAGATCGCGACCATTCAAAAGTTTCACTCGCCTGTAAAAGTACTGGGAGTTGTGTTTTTCTGCTTGAGCAGCCTTTCCTTCACTCGAGCAGAGATTGCGACCTTGCAGACATTTCACTCGCACTGGAAAAGTACTGGGAGTTGTATTTGTCCGCTCGAGCAGCCTTTCCTGCGCTCGCGCTGAGATCGTGACCTTACAGAAGTTTCACTCACCCGTAAAGTTTTCAGAGTTGTATTTTTTCGCTTGAGTGGCCTTTCCTATGCTTAATTGGATATCGTGACACTTCAAAAGGTTCACTTGCCTGCTAAAGTACTGGTAGTTGTATTTGTTCTCTCGAGCAGCCATTCCTGCGCTCGAGTGGAGATCGTGACCTTTTAGAAGTTTCACTCGCCTGCAAAAGTTCTGGGAGTTGTATTTTTCCGCTTGAGCGGCCTTTCCTTCGCTCGAACGGAGATCGCGACCTTACAGAAGATTCACTTAATAGCAAAAGTACTGGGAATTGTGTTTGTCTGCTCGAACGGCCATTCTTGTGCTCAGGTAGAGATCGCGACCTATCAGAAGTCTCATTCACTTGCAAAAGTACTAGGTGTAGACACCCCATTTTTGACCGCCCTTAAGACTTGGGCACTACTGATGGTTTGCTCGGTGATGAAAGATGTGCAGGGCAAATGTTCAATTTCTTCGGCAAGGAGAGGGTCAAATCTCAACTTCACACCCCATTTTGGACCAAATCTATTTTGAATGGTTTTTAGACCATAAAACCCTCTCTTTCAAAACTTTTTTGAAATAAAGTTTCTGCGATGTTCCGAGGCTCGCATTTTGTCAAACGTTGTACTTTTCGGTAAACCGAGCAAGGACAAAGTGGAAATGAATGAAAGAGAGATGAAATCTTTGAAAAATCTTTCAAAACACCTTGCGTAGGGGTTTGAAGTTGAAGAAAAGGGGAAAGGAGAGAAGAACCAAGTTGGAGAAGAAGATAGGCAAGAAACGCTAAGAGAGGGACAAGTAGTCCTCGCTAAATCAATGTTATCTATCTATACACTTGGAGTTAAGCTATGAGGCCACCACCGTTGGAAAGAAGACTTCCGGAGCTTCATTTTTCATTCAAGAATCTCTTAAATCCGAGTCCGGAGAGCGGAGATATGATTGGTTGAAGTTGGGCATCATCCCGGTTGGACCGAAACTGAGCAGCCTTCACCAAAACAAGCATAACTTTTTTTACAGTTGGAATTTTTATACAAGGCTGGTGCCATTGGAAATCTTACTTTCGGGGCTTCAATTTTGACACAAGAATGACCTGAAAAGGAGTTCATATGAAGAAGTTATGCCCGTTTGAAGTTGGACCTGCAGAGCAGATTTTTCTTGCCGACCGACCAGTTAAAGTGGCCGGCCGACCAATTTTGCTGGCCGACGACCTTCCGGAGTATTCTACAGATTGAATGCATGCCAGCTGTGCCAGCTGGAGTGCATAGACTCTGCTCCCCCGTGCATAAGTATGGTTGTTTTGCACCTTTAACCCCTTATTTTGCACCCTTTGCTCAGAGCTTCTTGAGGAAGCTTTGACCCCTTGTCTTAGCTTCCTTTGGAAGCTTGCACCTTTAGGGATAGCTTACATTGGAAGCTTGATCCCTTTGACCCTTTCACTTAGCTTCCTTGAGAAGCTTTACATAATTCCTTTGCCTATATAAGAGAACCATCCCCTCCTTTGTCTTGGTTCAGCAAAAATCCAGACCTAATACACATATATATCTTATATACACCTTCTCTCTCTATATCTCCCTCTCTCTCTCTTCATTTGTGTGTGTTTGAGGGCCTAAAAGGGTGATTTGTTCTTACTTTTGCACTAAGACACACACCATTACACCACACTTCAACTTTGGGAGGTGTTGAGGGTTTGTTCTTGAAGTTTTGGGCTGGTTTTGATCAGGAGAAGGTGGCTGGACCTGCTATTCTTGAGGTGTTCTTCAAGGGTAACACTTTTGCTTTATTTTCCTAATCTTACACTAGCTTTTACCCTATCTTGCATACTGATTCAAGCTTTGTGTATAACTGAAAAAAGTCTTGTTTTGAGTCCCTCTTGAAGTTTGATTAAGGGCACATTTCTGTTTGGGGTCATCTTCCCCTTTGCATGCTTCATTTCCTCATGATTAGGGTTATGCATTAGAGCATTTGTATTGGCCTTGTTTTGGCCTCTTAGCCACTGAAATCCAGTGGATTTTCAGTGGCTTTGATGTGTCTTTGAGCTCAAAAATCATAGAGAGGTGACCCTCTCACCCCTCATTCTCTTTACTAGCTTTGTTGACCTTCCAAAGGGGCTCCATACCATGTCTACTAGCCTAGGTTGCATGTTGCTTTAGCCCTTCATGTTGGCACTTTTTGGCCATGCTTTGAACTAATATTGTGCATATTTTGGGACTGCCTTGGCTCTGTTCTTGTACGTCATGATCAAATAATGCTTGCTTTGCATAGTTATAGTTCAATGCATTGGACTAGTTTTGAGTTTCGGGGCTTATTTCATGCATTGGGTACCATATTTCCATGATTCGGGACCATTGTGCATCATTTTCCAGTGCTGGAAATTACATGTTTGTATGCCATCTTGCATCCCTTGCCATGCTTTGGTAGAGTGGCATTTGATGCCTTAGGTTCGGTCCATTGCATTCGCGAATGTGTGCACGCATTTCCGTTGTCTCATTTCCATCACATGGCCACTGATTTTGGTATGCTTGCGAGCTATCCATGTTAGTTTAAGTCCATCATCGCATGTTGTTGCATGCCATGTTTGTTTACATGTCTAGGTTGTGTGCCTATTGCATATTAGATGCATTGCATAATCATGTTGCATTAGCCTTGCTTGCATGCTTAGGTTGCATTACATTGTGCATGCATCCCTTGCCTCTTGATCAAGCATGATAGAGGTTGGGGCCTTTGATGTGTTTTGTGTGTGCATTTCATTTGATATTGAAGTTGCACACTTGGCTCTTGGGCCATCATGCATTGAAATGTGTGATTGATGGCCCGAGGGTCGAGAGTCATACTCCCTTGAGTCCATAACGTGATAAACGAGTGTGGTTGGTGCATACATTGCTTGAAATGCATTGCCATGCCTTGTTTTGCCCTCTGCTACTGTCAAAACAGGATTCTGCAGGAAGCTTTGGCCGGCCAGCCATCTGCAGTGCCGACCGGCCATCCATCAGTGGCCGATAGCTTAATCAGTGGCCGGTGAGCATTCCCCATGGCCGGTGGCCATTCTTCTCAGCCGGTGGTGTTCCCCAGTGTCCATGGAGCATACCTTAGGAGTTGTGCAATTTTTAGAGTAGAGTAGGGAAAACAGAGGCAACTTGTGCATGGCAGTGGCTTTCCGAGCGGAGCCGAGCACGCATTGCATTGGGCCCTCTTCCCGAGGCTGTTTACTGCTTTATTAGATTAGTTAATTAGCTTAACTAGTTTAATTGGTCTGTAATATTTAATTAGCTTGCAGGTTAATTAATTCTATTATTCTTTCGGTCCCTCCGAGTGAGGGTGAATTTGTAATAAGTGTGGGTGCGTGTGTGCATGTCTTCCAACCCCCACTTCTTTCTCCCTTTTACTTACCTGCTTTTGATGGTTAGTATTAGGGCATATTTAAATTAGCATCCTTATGCTATGCATGCGTGCATTCATTCATTTGTCTTGCATGCACCGGGCTCGGCGCATCATGCTAACTGCATTGTATTTCAAATTCCAAATTGAATACGTGTTATTTGTAGCATCTCACATGCCATTCTTAGATTAGCCGAGCCTATCATAGTTGCATCTTGCATGTGTTGCATTAGCCATCTTAACATGAACTAGGATCATGCATATGATTACTAACTAGTTTCTGTTTTGGCTTGGAGTACTCGGTAAGCATTTATGTTTTAGCATCCTTGCATGAATGTGAGTGTTACCATGACAGCATGCTTACCATGTGGCTAGTTGTTTATGTGATATTACTGCCTGAATGCCTGTGGGTGAAGGTTAGATTGCTTGAGTTGGGACAACTCGTTGAAATCCGTGTTTTAGCCTACTTGCGAGTAGCAAAATCTCAAAACGTTTTCCAAACGAACGGATATGCAATGCTTTATTCCAAATTAGGCGATCTAGTCTATACTTGTTTTGCTGTGTGCATCATGTAGTAAATCTAGGCTAATAACCGGAATAAGAATGCATAATATTTTCAAAACAAGATATCACGGTTAGTAGAGGCCGATCTTCGAATCGGGCGAGAGGGGGTGCTCATAGCTGACCTTCCCCAATCGTACCCAAGTTCCTGAGCCGAAGCAACTCTGGTAATGACGGACACGTGGCCTTAGGCAAACGAGTCAGGGTTTCCTAAATCCCCCATTAAAAATATTTAGGTGGCGACTCTGTATCTGGCAAAGTAGTCCATGTTTGGCACTTCTTTCAAAAAACTCTATTTTCTCAAAACGATTTGCCGGATTTGGACTCTTTATTTCAAGATTAAGAACCGTGATGATTCGAGTCCGAACTGTAGCACGGAGGCCCTCACGCGGGGCGCGTCTACAGTTTCTGGCGACTCTGCTGGGGAGTTTAGAGAGCTTGACTCGAACTCATGATATCTTGTTTTGATTTCACTTATGTGTTTCTTTGCATTACATGTGCATTGGTGCGCTTAGGACACCGTGTTGGCCATCTGCTATTCCTGAGCGATTTGCTGAAGACTTGACTTTGTCAAAGCATGCTATAAGGCTGACCGGTTGCGGGCTCTGCCAATATGGGAACACAAACCCCGGTTTTACCGGGGCACCCTTTTGACCATTCGACCTAGTGCATGTTCGGAATCCATAGTGACCATTCCAAACTAGGACAGGTTGTTTACCCGATATAGGTTGTTTGAAACCACTGCGTGCGTAGTGAAACTCTAGCTCCTGACAAAATAGGACAGGGAACCCTACCCCAACATAGGGGTGTTTTGGCTCTCACTTATTTGCTATGTGCTTTTAGAGTGTATCTCTACATGAATGCATATATCAGTTTGCAAGTTTTAGTGTCAGGCCTGCGGGCACTAGCATCAGTATTTTGGGGCAATCAGTTTTACCTGAGGGTATCAGTTTACAGGCATAATTTTGGAGCAAAATTCAGTAAAGAGCACAGTCGTTCAGTTTTGCTCGAATCTGTTTTGGTGAAATCAGGCTGAGATGCTCTCTGTTTTCTCTTTTATTAGGGTAGTCCTGGAACCATAGCTTCAGAAGGCTCCGATATCCCCCGGGTACATTGGACTAGTACTGATAGACTTTGTTAGGTCAGAGATTCAATTCAAGGGCAACCAGTTTTCCTTCACCAGTGGTAAAGTAAAGAAAGGCCAATTAGGGCTCACCGGTTCATCTAATCCGTCAGTCGCCAGTCACATCACCTTTGTTCGAACTCAGCAGACCGTGATGGCACAAGGTTCGAAAGAATTTGTGGCCGTGATAGCAGTGTTAACTCAGGGAACTGCCATGCAGGCTGAGACCAGTATTAAAACACAGCGCCCATCTGGGGCATCTGCCTCACATCCAGCTTTGGGACCCCAGCCGAACTTTGACCCACTTCTGCCAGTTGAAGATTTACAGTGTCCGAATCCTCGAGAAAGGTTGACTCAAGGTCAGGTGCAGCCTAATGAGAGACTTTATTCCCTTGATGTTAATGAGCACAACCCGGCTGCAGTGAAGATTGCGAACCTTGAGAAGCAATTTAAAAAGGCACAAGGCCTTAACTCCATTCTCGACATTGAGGATGGGCACACCGAGGCTGCCATTCGGCTCCCAGACAGATTCAAAATGCCATATATTGACCGTTTCGACGGGTCTGGAGATCCAATGGTACATATCCGACTTTTCTTGGATGTCCTGAAGCCGATGGGTCTGACTAAGCCACAAAAACTCTCTTTGTATGGAAGAACCCTGTCGGGTGTAGCAACCACTTGGTACGCTAAGTTGGAAGATAAAGTGAAGCAAAACTGGCAAGAACTGGCTGAGGCCTTTGTCGATCAGTATTCGTACAACACCCAAGTTGAAATGACCATGCAAGAGCTTGAAACAACTCGCCAGAACCCAAAAGAGCCTTTTGTGGTATTTGTTGCAAGGTGGAGAGCAAAGGTAGCACAGATGACAGATTGGCCTTCCGAGAAAGATCAAGTACAGATGATGGTGCGAAACCTCGAGCATGATATGCTGCAAAAGTTGATAGTCGCTCCGCTATTCACTTTCAAGAGTTTGCATGAACTGGGGGTTCAGGTCGAGAATGCGTTCAACACAAGGATCATTCCCAGAATAAGTGAACCAACAAAAAGGGTGATTTCCAGGAGTACCAATGCTGGAAGTAGCACTATTCCCGAACCCACTGAAATTAATACAGTCGCCACAGCCAACCCTTTTGCCAAACCAAGCCTACAAACAGCCGGCCCAGCCCGAGCTCAGAGCAGAACTTTCACCGCCCTCTATATGAGCCTGACTAGCGCACTAAAAGCCTTGATGGAAAGAGGGTATCTCAAACCCCTCGACCCTCAACCTCTGCCTGACCCACTCCCAACCAGACATAACCCCTCCAAGTACTGTGTGTACCATCAGCAGCGCGGTCATGGCACCGACCGTTGCTACCGCCTTCGTCATGAGATCCAAAATCTCATCGACAACCGGACGATAGCTCCACCTTCAGCCCCCAATGACCAAATACCTCATCCACATCTCAATCTAATCCACACACTGGCCGTCCTTTACGACCCCAGCGTATACATCACCCCAGTCCATCTACCCAAGCCTAATGTGTTTATCCCCGAGAGCCTGGACTTATGCATGATGGGTGCATCTGACTCCCAATCATCTCAAACCCATGAGCCCACTACTTCTGAGCTGATGAGAATGATCAAAGATCTTCAGAGAATTGTGGCAGATTTAGCTTTTGGGGTTTTGGCCCCATCATCGACCACATCACGTACTAGGGAGTTCATGTCCAAAGGCTCCCCAACCTTGGGACGAGCTGCATTGGAAGAAGGCCACTCCCTTGGCAAAGTGAAAGCAACTGGTAAGAACAAGGTAGGGGTAGGCAATGGTCCCAATGAACACCTTCGGTGGGATATTGAGGTTTTGAAAGCTGAAGGACTGAACAAAGAGCAAGTCCTCACGGTTGTTGCAAAGGCTATAGATGACACTTTCGCCACTCAAGTTGAGGGAAGTTTGAATCAAGGGGCAAGCCAGGAGAAGGGCCGTTGTACCAGGAATGTTCCTTTCAGCCCTAATCCTGTGCTCGAAAGAGATTAGCAAACCCAGTCAACGCCTATCAATCCCTTTGCTGGTGCCTCCAGCAAAAAGCCACAAACCTCAAAACACCCACCTCAGGTCCAGAGGGTGTTCACCCCACTGTACATGTCTCTATCAGCTGCCTTGAGGGTCCTGATTAGAAAGGGGGATCTGAAACTCCTGGAGCTGCAGCCACTACCGGATAAACTTTCCCCTTCCCATGATCCGGCCAAGTACTGTGCATTCCATCAACAAGTTGGCCACGTCACTGATAGTTGTTTCCATCTTTGCCATGAAATACAAGATCTGATTGACAACAAGATCATCACCGTACCAGTCTTGCAAAGTCTATCAGCACTGGATCAGTGAACTTGTGGGGGATAATGTGATTATGTGATCAGGGGATGAACCACCTGCGGGCAGCGCTCAGTTTACTCCAGATGTGGCGTTTGGCACGCACTGTTTTGAGCATTTGCGAATGCTAGTTTTGTAGTTTCTGACTTGGGTGTTGAGTCAGTTCTGTAGTTTTGTTTTGAGTCTGTCTCTTTGTTTTGAGTCAGTCTTTTTTATTAAGGGTTTGTCCTGTTGTATCGAGTCAGTCCTGTTGTACAAAGGTCGGGTGATTCCGGGGGTGTCACCATGGGAGTCACCATTTTGTTTTGCGTTTGCCTTTTCATTTTGTTTTGAGTCTATTTTTGCCAGGGAGCCAGTTGTGCCAACAGATTTTGAATGAAACAGCAGTGATTTTCACGCTCTCGCGTTTGCTTTTGCCTTGTGCCAGTTATGTAGGAAGTTCTGAATGAGATGACAGTATTTGACTAAGAACTCTGTCTTTTCTGTGCCTTGAAGTCATTGTAATGACCTGAGTTTTTCAAAATTTTTTGAACACTGCGGTGAAAACAAAGATGGAGGAATTCCTCGGTATTTGCAAAACTTTGATCAAACTGAGAGAAAGAGAGGCGTGCTAAATGAAATCATGCTTGTTAATGTGAGTACTAAGAAGGATCCTAGCTTGATCCAGATTGGTTCTACACTGTCTTTAGCGCGAGCGACTAGTCACTTTCTTAAAATTTTTCAAAAAATGTTTTGCGCCGTCCTGCGAAGACCCATGTGTAATCGCTCTTGAGATTATGCAGCCTAGGATCACTCTCAGCCTCGAGACTCGACCCCCTCTGCTCTCAAACCTTGAATCCCAATGTTCAAACGGTTAACCACAATGTGAGGCCTGCGTGGCCAAATTCAAAGCAACCCTCGAACTAGGGGCAAGAAAGTCAAATCAAGAAGATCAAGTGTTTTCAAAAGAAGCTTGCAAAGCTAGATCAGGAACACCCCTCAAACTAGGGGCAAAGGAATTTCAAATGTGCTCGAATAGTCAAAGATGAAGATTGGCAAGAATGCCAAATCCCAGAAGGAAGGAAAGAAGAATTTACTGTTGAAGGAGAACTGAGTTCCGATCCACGACACTAGGGGCAAATTCAGCCCCTCATTGGATGGACTCTTACATCATCAGCGAACAGCAGCCACTCTCTTGGATTCAGATGACTCCAGGATCTCAAAACCATTTGACATGGACAAAGCTACACTTTTACCCCTTTGAGAGGCTCGTTGGGCCGAAAACCCGGAAGGGCGACCCAGGCAAAAGTTAGAGCAAGAAAAGAAAAGAAAAAAAAAACAACAAAAAAAGAAAAATGCGAAAAGAAATTAAAAAAAAATGCAAAAAAGGAAATGAAAAGAAAAGAAAAAATGAAAAAGAATGAAAAGAAAAGAAAAACAAAGCTCGCAAGGTTGAAAACCCAAAAAGGGCGACCTTGGCAAAAGTTAGAGCGCAAAAGGAGAGGTTAATACCCGAGTGTACCTTAACCCCGAACTACGTAAGGCTTGATTCCCATCTTTGGGATACGTAGGCAACTTCATTCTGAAGTCCAGCCGTAAAACAATTCAAATTCGATTGTGTCCATGCGATGGTTCTGGTCATCTTTGTGTTCTCTGTATCTGAGGATTTGGTTGTGTTTGTTACTCTGAGGGCTGACTACAATGCGTTGTGGTGCCGTTCAAACAAGGGGCAACTTTCTGTTGTCATGCAGCTCTCTTCAAGCAAGGGGCAGTTTTCCTTTGGATCCGAGGTTGTGCATCTCAGGAGTAGGTTTCATGCTCGTTGAGCAAGTTTGCAAAAGTAGTTTTTGAGAATTTTTACTAAGGTTGACTAATTTTCTCGGAAATTATTTCATTTTCCAAAACTGGACCATATCTTGGACCCAAAAAGGAAAATTTTCAGTGCTCATAACCTGACTCGCATGATTTCAAATCAAAAATCGAATAAGCATGTTAATCTAACTCTCATTTTTGTCAAAATTGTTTTAGTAGAAAGCCAAAAACAAAAAATGGTCAAAATGATGAAATAAGGGCACAGTTGAGTCAGGTTTTCTGTCCTTTCCCCTTTATCAATGCACTTGCCGAAAGGGCACCGTATTCGCCAGAAAAAGGCACCACTGAAGCTGACCGCAAAAAGGCTGAAAGCTCTCTCATCCTCCAAGCAACGAGGTATCAAGCTAAGTGCGAAGCACGAACCGGAATGGGACAAGATATTCCACTCCCTCATCTGGACAGATCTGATTACGTCCAAACTCCCCAGCAAAGCATCGTCAACCGATGTCAGCTGCAGATTTGCTACACACCTAGTTGTAGCGCAACCCCTCTGTGGGAGAAACTCACTGTTGTGAACAAGATTGAGAATCTGGCAGAATACAAGGGGCAAGAGACCACAATTTCCAATTTATCCATCAACCACCCAGGGAAGGGATAAAAAAATGAGAGATTGAAGAATAGAGAGATGTTAGTTGAGAGAAAAAGTGAGAAAAGGGCTTTTTCGTGAAAAACAGAGCTTGAGGGCCGAGTGATGTGAGAATCACAAATGAGAAAGGGTGGGAAACAATACCTGGAGAAACTGGCTCCTCGTGCACTGAGAGGTCTCTCGTCTTTGTAACACGTTTGTGTGTCGTGTCTTTTGTTTTGTTTGTCTCGATTCTTGCTTTGAGTTGTTCCGAGCGTGTCTCGATGTGTTTAGATTGTTTACCTTTTGTTTTTCGTTGTTGAGTCTTTCTCGCTGTGTTCAGTCGTAGGCTCAATACCCGATTAAAAACTCATTTCTTAATTTCAAAAATAAAATCGTTTTGTGCTTAGAATGCTGTGTCATTCTTCACGTTTGTGCAAAACAAATTCTTTCTTTCATAAAACCGCAGGGTTCAACCCAGGTCATGTGAGAACAGTAGAACAAGGACCTATCTGAAGCTATATAGGTTTCAAACTGCAAAGCAAAAGAAAGGAGGGAAAATTTGGAGCATCTTAGTGTGTTTCAACTTCAGCAAATTTCGAGACTGCATTCCAGGTGCACCTTCTCAGGCCTCGCCATTTCTCTGGAGTATGAGTGTATCTCCACCCCAAGTGTAAGCTTGCTTCAAGTCAGAATGGCAGTCCAAGCAGCATCTGTGGTTTTCACATGCAAATGTCATCTCTTGCTAATATACACAGGGTGTCCCCTTTGTGAGTTGAGCGTTTTGCCAAGTCCTCTGAGAGGTAAATCAGAGGCACCAGAGTACATATTTGATGCTCCTCTATTGTATAGAATGTGAACTTTCATATACACTTCTGTTGCATGCGTGCCACGCATCGTTGTGATTTCTGCATAGAATATGCTTGCTTTCGATTCTGCATAGAAAATGCTCGTATCTTTCGCATGGAAAATGCCCCCATACTTGCATAGAAAATGCATTTTATCGCACTTACACTTTGTATCTGCATCGCACTGTCTTGTGCATTACATCTCATTCGCTCTATTTTGCGCATCTCATTGTATTTTGCATGCATTCAATCGCGCTATTTTGCGCATCTCATTGCATTTTGCATGCATTCAATCGCGCTATTTTGCGCATCTCATTGCGCTTTGCACGCATTCAATCGCGTTATTTTGCGCGTCGCCGCTTATCGCACTATTTAGTGCATTTCAAATCATTCGTGCTATTTTGCGCATCTCATTGCATTTTGCATGCATTCAATCGCGCTATTTTGCGCATCGCATTGTCTTGTGCATTCAATCGCACTATTTTGCACATCGCACTGTTTTGTGCACTTACACTTTGTATCTCACTCGCACTATCTTGTGCATTGTATATCACTCACGCTGTTTAGTGTATCGCACTGTTTAGTGCCTTTCAAATCAATCGCGTTGTTTAGCGTATCGCACTGTTTAGTGCATTTCAAATCAATCGCACTGTCTTGTGCACTCGTGTTGTCTAACGCATCGCGCTGTCTAGCGCATCGCACTATCTTGTGCATTCGCATTGTCTAAACGCATCGCGCTATTTTGCGCACCTCTTTCGCACTGTTTTGTGCAGTTTACATTCGCGCTATTTTGCGTATCGCACTGTCTTGTGCATTACATTTCATTCGCACTATTTTTCCGCTAGAGCGGCCTTTGCTGCGGTCGAGCGGAGTTCGTGACCTTCCAAAACTTTCACTCGCCAGCAAAAGTACTGGAAGTTGTATTTTTCCGCTCGATCGGCCTTTTCCTCACTTGAGAGGAGATCACAACCTTTCAGAAGTTTCACTCGCCTGCAAAAGTACAGGCAGTTGTATTTTTTTGCTCGAGCAGCCTTTGGTGTGCTCGAGTGGAGATCGCGAACTTTCAGAAGTTTCATCCACCTGTAAAAGTACTGGAAGTTGTATTTTTCCTCTCGAGCGGCCTTTCCTGTGCTCGAGCAGAGATCGTAACCTTTCAGAAATTTCACTCGCCTACAAAAGTTACTAGATTTGTACTTTTCTGCTCAAGCAGCCTTTCAAGCACTCGAGCGTAGATCGCGACCTCTCAAAAGTTTAACTCGCCTGTAAAAGAACTGGGACTTGTATTTTTTCACTCGAGTGGCCTTTGTTGTGCTCTAGGGGAGATCGCAACCTTTCAAAAGTTTCACTTGCCTGTAAAGTACTGCAAGTTGTATTTTGCTGCACAAGCGTCCTTTCTGCACTCGAATGAAGGTCACGACCTTTCAGAAGTTTCACTCGCCTGCAAAAGTACAGGGAGTTGTATTTGTCCGCTCGAGCGGAGATTGCGACCCTTCAGAAGTTTCATTCACCTACAAAAAGACTGGGAGTTGTATTTTTCCACTCGAGCGGCCTTTACCTCGCTCGAGCGAAGATCGCGACCACGCAGAAGTTTCACTCGCCTGCAAAAGTACAGGAAATTGTATTTGTCTGCTCGAGCGGCCACTACTGCGCCTATCAGAAGTTTCATTCGCCTACAAAAGTATATGGAGTTGTGTTTTTTCACTCGAGCAGCCTTTCCTGCGTTATAAGGGAGATCGCGACCTTTCAGAAGTTTCACTCGCCTCCAAAAGTACTGGGAGTTGTATTTTTTCGCTCGAGCGGCCTTTGCTGCGCTCGAGCGGAGATCACAAACTTTTAGAAGTTTCACTCGCCTACAAAAGTAATGGAAGTTATATTTTTCTGCTCGAGCGGAGATCACGACCTTTTAGAAGTTTCACTCGCCTGGAAAAGTTCTGGGAGTTATATTTTTCCACTCGAGTGGCCTTTCCTTCGCTCGAGCACCTTAGGGGGCCATTTCGACGCTTGAGCAGAGATCGCGACCTTTCTGAAGTGTCACTCCCCTATAAAAGTACTACAAGTTGTATTTTTTTGCCCGAGCAGCCTTACTTGTGCTCAAGCGGAGATCGCGTCCTTTCAGAAGTTTCACTCGCCAACAAAAGTAATGGGAGTTGTATTTGTCCACTCGAGCGGCCATTCCTGCGCTCGAACAGAGATTGCAACCTTTCAGAAGTTTCACTCGCCTGCAAAAGTACTAGAGTTGTATTTTTCCACTCAAGCGGCCTCTCCCGCGCTCAAGTGGAGATCGCGACCTTTCAGAAGTTTAACTCACCGGCAAAAGTACTAAGAGTTGTATTTTTTTGCTCCAGCGGCCTTTCCTGCGCTTGACCGGAGGTCGCAACCTTTCAGAAGTTTCACTCACCTGCAAAAGTACTGAGAGTTGTATTTGTCTGCCCGACCATCCATTCCAGCATTCGAGTGGAGATCACAACCTTTCAGAAGTTTCACTCTCCTTTAAAAGTACTGTGAGTTGTATTTTTCCTTCCTATGCTCGAACGGAGATCACGACCTTTCAGAAGTTTCACTAGCTTGCAAAAGTACTAGGAGTTGTATTTTTTCGCTCAATCGGCCTTTCCTTCGCTCCAGCGAATATCGCGACCTTGCAGAAGTTTCACTCACCTGTAAAAATATTAGGAGTTGTATTTGTCCCCTCGAACGGCCATTCCTGCGCTCGAGCAGAGATCGCAACATTTCTAAAGTTTCACTCACCTGCAAAAGTGCTGGGAGTTTTATTTTTCTGCTCGAGCGAGCTTTCCTTCGCTCGAGTAGAGATCGCGACCTTGCAGAAGTTTCACTCACCTGCAAAAGTATTAGGAATTGTATTTGTCCACTCCAACGGCCATTCCTGCGCTTGAGCGGAGATCCCGACCTATGAAAAATTTCATTCGCCTGCAAAAGTATTGGAGTTATATTTTTTCCCTCGAGCGGGCTTTCCCGCACTCGAGCAGAGATTGCAACCTTTCAGAAGTTTCACTCGCCTGCAAAAGTACAAGGTGTTGTATTTTTTTGCTCAATTGGCCTTTGCTGCACTCGAGCAGATATCGCAACCTTCAAGAAGTTTCACTAGCCTGCAAAAGTACTGGAAGTTGTATTTTTTCACAATAGTGGCCTTTACTGCGCTCAAGCAAAGATCACAACTTTCAGAAGTTTCACTCACCTGCAAAAGTACCGAGAGTTGTATTTTTTCGCTCAAGCGGCCTTTCTTTCGCTCCAGCGGAGATCACAACCTTACAGAAGTTTCACTCGCCTGCAAAAGTACTGGGAGTTTTATTTTTCAACTCGAGTGGCCTTTCCAGCGCTCGAGAGGAGATCGCGACCATTCAAAAGTTTCACTCGCCTGTAAAAGTACTGGGAGTTGTATTATTCTGCTTGAGAAGCCTTTCCTTCACTCGATCAGAGATTGCGACCTTGCAGACATTTCACTCGCCCTGCAAAAGTACTGGGAGTTGTATTTGTCCGCTCGAGCGGCCTTTCCTGCGCTCGCGCTGAGATCGTGACCTTACAGAAGTTTCACTCACCCGTAAAAGTTTTCGGAGTTGTATTTTTTCGCTCGAGTGGCCTTTCCTACGCTTAATTGGAGATCGTGACACTTCAAAAGGTTCACTCGCCTGCTAAAGTACTGGTAGTTGTATTTGTCCTCTCGAGCAGTCATTCCTGCGCTCGAGCGGAGATCGTGACCTTTTAGAAGTTTCACTCGCCTGCAAAAGTTTTGGGAGTTGTATTTTTCCGCTTGAGCGGCCTTTCCTTTGCTCGAACGGAGATCGCGACCTTACAGAAGATTCACTTAATAGCAAAAGTAATAGGAATTGTGTTTGTCCGCTCGAACGGCCATTCTTGTGCTTAGGTAGAGATCGCGACCTATCAGAAGTCTCATTCTCCTGCAAAAGTACTAGGTGTAGACACCCCATTTTTGACCGCTCTTAAAACTTGGGCGCTACTGATGGTTTGCTCGGTGATGAAAGATGTGCAAGGCAAAGGTTCAATTTCTTCGGCAAGGAGAAGGTCAAATCTCAACTTCACACCCCATTTTTGACCAAATCTATTTTGAATGGTTTTTAGACCATAAAACCCTCTCTTTCAAAACTTTTTTGAAATAAAGTTTCTGCGATGTTTCGAGGCTCGCATTTTGTCAAACGTTGTACTTTTTGGTAAACCGAGCAAGGACAAAGTGGAAATGAATGAAAGAGAGGTGAAATCTTTGAAAAATCTTTCAAAACACCTTGCGTAGGGGTTTGAAGTTGAAGAAAAGGGGAAAGGAGAGAAGAAACCAAGTTGGAGAAGAAGATAGGCAAGAAACGCTAAGAGAGGGACAAGCAGTCCTCTCTAAATCAAGCTTATCTGTCTATACACTTGGAGTTAAGCTATGAGGCCACCACCATTGGAAAGAAGACTTCCGGGCTTCATTTTTCATTCAAGAATCTCTTAAATCCGAGTCCGGAGGGCGGAGATATGATTGGTTGAAGTTGGGCATCATCCCGGTTGGACCGAAACTGAGCAGCCTTCACCAAAACAAGCATACATTTTTGCACAGTTGGAATTTTTATACAAGGCTGGTGCCATTGGAAAGCTTACTTCCGGGGCTTCAATTTTGACACAAGAATGACCTGAAAAGGAGTTCATATGAAGAAGTTATGCCCGTTTGAAGTTGGACCTGCATAGCAGATTTTTCCTGCCGATCGACCAGAATAGATGGCCGACCGACCAGTTAAAGTGGCCGGCCGACCAATTTTGCTGGCCGACGACCTTCCGGAGTATTCTACAGATTGAATGCATGCCAGCTGTGCTAGCTGGAGTGCACAGACTCTGCTCTCCCGTGCATAAGTATGGTTGTTTTGTACCTTTAACCCCTTATTTTGCACCCTTTGCTCAGAGCTTCTTAAGGAAGCTTTGACCCCTTGTCTTAGCTTCCTTTGGAAGCTTGCACCTTTGGGGATAGCTTCCATTGGAAGCTTGATCCCTTTGACCCTTTCACTTAGCTTCCTTGAGAAGCTTTACACAATTCCTTTGCCTATATAAGAGAACCATCCCCTCCTTTGTCTTGGTTTAGCAAAAATCCAGACCTAATACACATATATATCTTATATACACCTTTTCTCTCTATATCTCCCTCTCTCTCTCTTCATTTGTGTGTGTTTGAGGGCCTAAAAGGGTGATTTGTTCTTACTTTTGCACTAAGACACACACCATTACACCACACTTCGACTTTGGGAGGTGTTGAGGGTTTGTTCTTGAAGTTTTGGGCTGGTTTTGATCAGGAGAAGGTGGCTGGACCTGCTGTTCTTGAGGTGTTCTTCAAGGGTAACACTTTTGCTTTATTTTCCCTAATCTTGCACTAGCTTTTACCGTATCTTGCATACTGATTCAAGCTTTGTGTACAACTGAAAAAATTCTTGTTTTGAGTCCCTCTTGAAGTTTGATTAAGGGTACATTTCTATTTGGGGTCATCTTCCCCTTTGCATGCTTCATTTCCTCATGATTAGGGCTATGCATTAGAGCATTTGTATTGGCCTTGTTTTGGCCTCTTAGCCACTGAAATCCAGTGGATTTTCAGTGGCTTTGATGTGTCTTTGAGCTCCAAAATCATAGAGGGGTGACCCTCTCACCCCTCATTCTCTTTACTAGCTTTGTTGACCTTCCAGAGGGGCTCCATACCATGTCTACTAGCCTAGGTTGCATGTTGCTTTAGCCCTTCATGTTGGCACTTTTTGGCCATGCTTTGAACTAATATTGTGCATATTTTGGGACTGCCTTGGCTCTGTTCTTGTACATCATGATCAAATAATGCATGCTTTGCATAGTTATAGTTCAATGCATTGGACTAGTTTTGAGTTTCGGGGCTTATTTCATGCATTGGGTGCCATATTTCCATGATTCGGGACCATTGTGCATCATTTTCCAGTGCTGGAAATTACATGTTTGTATGCCATCTTGCATCCCTTGCCATGCTTTTGTAGAGTGGCATTTGATGCCTTAGGTTCGGTCCATTGCATTCACGAATGTGTGCACGCATTTCGGTTGTCTCATTTCCATCACATGGCCACTGATTTTGGTATGCTTGCGAGCTATCCATGTTAGTTTAAGTCCATCATCGCATGTTGTTGCATGCCATGTTTGTTTACATGTCTAGGTTGTGTGCCTATTGCATATTAGATGCATTGCATAATCATGTTGCATTAGCCTTGCTTGCATGCTTAGGTTGCATTACATTGTGCATGCATCCCTTGCCTCTTGATCAAGCATGATAGAGGTTGGGGCCTTTGATGTGTTTTGTGTGTACATTTCATTTGATATTGAAGTTGCACACTTGGCTCTTGGGCCATCACGCATTGAAATGTGTGATTGATGGCCCGAGGGTCGAGAGTCATACTCCCTTGAGTCCATAACGTGATAAAGGAGTGTGGTTGGTGCATACATTGCTTGAAATGCATTGCCATGCCTTGTTTTGCGCTCTGCTGCTGTCAAAACAGGATTCTACAGGAAGCTTTGGCCGGCCGGCCATCTGCAGTGCCGACCGGCTATCTATTAGTGGCCGATAGCTTAATCAGTGGCCGGTGAGCATTCTCCATGGCCGGTGGCCATTCTTCTCAGCCGGTGGTGTTCCCCAGTGTCCATGGAGCATCCCTTAGGAGTTGTGCAATTTTCAGAGGAGCAGAGCAGGGAAAACAGAGGCAACTTGTGCATGGTAGTGGCTTTCCGAGCGGAGCCGAGCACGCATTGCATTGGGCCCTCTTCCCGAGGCTGTTTACTGCTTTATTAGATTAGTTAATTAGCTTAACTAGTTTAATTGGTCTGTAATATTTAATTAGCTTGTAGGTTAATTAATTCTATTATTCTTTCGGTCCCTCCGAGCGAGGGCGAATTTGTAATAAGTGTGGGTGCGTGTGTGCATGTCTTCCAACCCCCACTTCTTTTTCCCTTTTACTTACCTGCTTTTGATGGTTAGTATTAGGGCATATTTAAATTAGCATCCTTATGCTATGCATGCGTGCATTCATTCATTTGTCTTGCATGCACCGGGCTCGGCGCATCATGCTAACTGCATTGTATTTCAAATTCCAAATTGAATACGTGTTATTTGTAGCATCTCACATGCCATTCTTAGATTAGCCGAGCCTATCATAGTTGCATCTTGCATGTGTTGCATTAGCCATCTTAACATGAACTAGGATCATGCATATGATTACTAACTAGTTTCTGTTTTGGCTTGGAGTACTCAGTAAGCATTTATGTTTTAGCATCCTTGCATGAATGTGAGTGTTACCATGACAGCATGCTTACCATGTGGCTAGTTGTTTATGTGATATTACTGCCTGAATGCCTGTGGGTGAAGGTTAGATTGCTTGAGTTGGGACAACTCATTGAAATCCGTGTTTTAGCCTACTTGCGAGTAGCAAAATCTCAAAACGTTTTCCAAACGAACGGATATGCAATGCTTTATTCCAAATTAGGCGATCTAGTCTATACTTGTTTTGCTGTGTGCATCATGTAGTAAATCTAGGCTAATAACCGGAATAAGAATGCATAATGTTTTCGAAACAAGATATCACGGTTAGTAGAGGCCGATCTTCGGATCGGGCGAGAGGGGGTGCTCATAGCTGACCTTCCCAATCGTACCCAAGTTCCCGAGCCGAGGCAACTTTGGTAATGACGGACACGTGGCCTTAGGCAAACGAGTCAGGGTTTCCTAAATCCCCCATTAAAAATATTTAGGTGGCGACTCTGTATCTGGCAAAGCAGTCCATGTTTGGCACTTCTTTCAAAAAAATATGTTTTCTCAAAACGATTTGCCGGATTTGGACTCTTTGGTTCAAGATTAAGAACCGTGACGATTCGAGTCCGAACTGTAGCACGGAGGCCCTCACGCGGGGCGCGTCTACACTAGGAGTTGCATTTGTCCACTCGTGCGACCATTCTTACCCTCGACCGGAGATCGCGACCTTTCAAATGTTTCACTCGCCTGCTAAAGTTCTAGAAGTTGTATTTTTCTGCTTAAGCGGTCTTTTCTTTGGTCGAGCAGAGATCGTGACCTTACAAAAATTTCAATTGACTGCAAAAGTACTGTGAATTATTTTTGTCCGCTCGATCGGCCATTCCTATGATCGGTCGGAGATTGTGACCTATTAGAAGTTTCATTATCTCGCAAAAGTACTGGCATTGTATTTGTTCGCTCGAGCGGAGATCACCACCTTGCCGAATTTTCACTCACCTGTAAAATTACTGTGAATTGTATTTGTCTGCTCCACCGGCTATTCCTATGCAAGAGCGGAGATCGCGACCTTTTAGTAGTTTCGCTCGCATGCAAAAGTACTGGGAGTTGTACTTTTATGCTCGAGCGGCCTTTTCTTCACTCAAGCGAAGGTTACGACCTTTCAGAAGTTTCACTCACTAGCAAATGTACTGGGAGTTGTATTTTTCCACTCTAGCGGCCTTTTCTTTGCTCGAGCCAAGGTCGCGACCTTTATGAAGTTTCACTTGCCTGCAAAAGTACTGGGAGTTGTATTTGTCCGTTTGAGCGGCCATTTTGGTGCTCTAGTGGAGATCGCGATATTTCAGAAGTTTCACTCTCCTGTAACAGTACTAGGAGTTGTATTTTTCCACTCGAGCAGCGATTCCTGCACTGGAACGGAGATCGCAATTTTTCAGAAGTTTCACTAGCCTGTAATAGTACTAGGAGTTGTATTTTTCTGCTCGATCGACCATTCCTTCACTCGAGCGGAGATCGAGAACTTGTAGAAGTTTCACTCCCCTATAAAAGTACTGGGAGTTTTATTTGTCCGCTCAAGCGGCCATTCCTGCGCTCGAGCGGAGATCGCGACCTTTCAAAAGTTTCACTCCCCTGCAAAAGTACTAGGAATTGTATTTGTCCGCTCCAGCGGCCATTCCTCCACTCGAGCAGAGATCGCGACCTATTAGAAGTTTCATTCGCCTGCAAAAGTACGAGGAAATGAATTTTTTGGCTCGAGCGGAGATCTCGACCTTTCAAAAATTTCACTCGCCTGCAAAAGTACTAGGATTTTGTATTTTTCCGCTCAAGCTGCCTTTCCTGTGCTCGAGCGGTGATCCCGACCTTTAAGATGTTTCACTCGCCTGTAAAAGTATTTGGAGTTGTATTTGTCTGCTCAAGCGGCCATTCCTATGCTCGAGCGGAGATCACAACCTTTCAGAAGTTTCACTTACCTGCAAAAGTACTGGGAGTTGTATTTCTCCGCTCGAGCGGCATTTCCTTCACTCAAGCGAGATCGTAACCTTGCTAAAGTTTCACTCACCTACAAAAGTACGGGGAGTTGTATTTTTTTGCTCGAGCAGCCTTTGCTGCACTCGAAGAGAGATCGTGACCTTTAAAAAGTTTCACTCACCTACAAAAGTACTGGAAGTGTATTTTTCCGCTCAAGTGGCCTTTCCTGCGCTCGAGCAAAGATCGCAACTTTCAAAAGTTTCACTCACCTGCAAAAGTACCGGGAGTTATATTTTGTTTCACTCACCTACAAAAGTACTGGAAGTTGTATTTTTTCCGCTCAAGTGGCCTTTCCTGCGCTCGAGCAAAGATCGCAACTTTCAAAAGTTTCACTCACCTGCAAAAGTACCGGGAGTTATATTTTTCCGCTCGAGCAGAGATCGCGACCTTGCAAAAGGTTCACTCGCCTAAATAAGTATTGGGAGTTGTCTTTTTTCATCTGAGCGCCCTTTCCCGTGCTTAAGAGGAGATCACGATCTTTCAGAAGTTTCACACCCCTGCAAAAGTTCTAGAAGTTGTATTTTTCCGCTTAAGCAGCCTTTCCTGAGCTCAAGTGAAGATCCCAACTTTCAGATGTTTCACTCACCTACAAAAGTACTGGGAGTTGTGTTTGTCCGCTCGAGTGGCCATTCCTATGCTCGAGCAGAGATCATTACCTTTTAGAAGTTTCACTCACCCACAAAAGTATTGGGAGTTGTATTTTTCCACTTGAGCGGGCTATCCTTTGCTCGAGTGGAGATCGCGACCTTGCTAAAGTTTCACCCACCTACAAAAGTACTGGGAATTGTATTTGTCTGCTCGAGTGGTCATTCCTGCACAGCAGCGGAGATCGTGACCTATCAGAAGTTTCACTCGCCTGCAAAAGTTCTGGAGTTATATTTTTCCACTAAACCGGCCTTTCCCGTGCTCGAGCTGAGATCGTGACCTTACAGAAGTTTCATTTGCCTACAAAAGTTTTGGGAGTTGTATTTTTTCGCTCGAACGGCCTTCCCTGCGCTCGACCGGAGATCGAGACCTTTCAGAAGTCTCACTCGCCTGCAAAAGTATTGGGAATTCTATATTTTCACTCGAGCGACCTTTGCTGCGCTCAAATGGAGATCGCTACCTTTCAGAAGTTTCATTGGCTTGCAAAAGTTCTGGAAGTTTTATTTCTCTACTCGAGCAGCCTTTCCTGCACCTGAGCGAAGATCGCGACCTTTCAGAAGTTTCACTCGCCTACTAAAGTACTGGAAGTTAATGTTTTTACCGCTTGACCGGCCATTCCTTCGCTCGAGCGGAGACCGCAATCTTGCAGAAGTTTCACTCGCCTGCAAAATTACTGGGAGTTGTTTTTTTCCGCTCGAGTAGCCATTCCTGCGCTCCAGCAGAGATCGCGACATTTCAGAAGTTTAACTCACCTGCAAAAGTATTGGGAGTGGTATTTTTCCGCTCGAATAGACTTTGTTGTACTCGAGCGGAGATCACGACCTTTTAGAAGTTTCACTCACCTACAAAAGTACAGGGCGTTGTATTTTTTCTGCTCGACTCGAGCAAACTTTGTTGCACTCGAGCGGAGATCATGACCTTTCAGAAGTTTCACTCCCCTGCAAAAGTATTGGGAGTTGTATTTTTTCACTCAATTCGCCTTTCCTTTGCTCGAGCGGAGATCGCGCCCAAGTAGAAGTTTCACTCGCTA
Source organism: Camellia japonica (assembly GCA_030407325.1). Lineage (NCBI taxonomy): Eukaryota > Viridiplantae > Streptophyta > Magnoliopsida > Ericales > Theaceae > Camellia > Camellia japonica. The sequence continues at coordinate 11,386,136 of JAPPVO010000024.1, read as the reverse complement.
CAAAAGTATTGGGAATTATATTTGTCTGCTCGATCTACCATTCCTATGCTCGGGTGGTGATCGCGACCTATTAAAAGTTTCATTCGCTTGCAAAAGTACTGGTAGTTGTATTTTGCCGCTCGATCGGCCTTTCCTTCGCTCGAGCAGAGATCGCGAACTTTCAGAAGTTTCACTCACCTGCAAAAGGACTGAAAGTTGTATTTTTTCGCTCGAGTGGCCTCTCCTATCCTCAAGCAGAGATCGCGACCTTTTTGAAGTTTCACTCGCCTCTAAAAGTAGTAGGATTTGTATTTTTCCACTGGTGCGGCCTTTCCCGCGCTCGAGCAGAGATCGCGACCTTTTAGAAGTTTCACCTGCCTACAAAAAAGTACTGGGAGTTATATTTGTCCATTCCAGTGGCCATTCCTGCGCTCGAGCAGAGATCCTAACCTTTCAGATGTTTCACTTGCCTACAAAAGTACTGGGATTCATATTTGTCCGCTCCAGCGGCCATTCCTTCGCTCGAGCAGAGATCATGACCTTTCATAAGTTTCACTCGCCCGTAAAAGTACTGGGAGTTGTAGTTTTTCGCTCGAGCGGCCTTTGTTGCGCTCGAGCGGAGATCGTGACCTTTCAGAAGTTTCACTCGCATGCGAAAGTACTGGGACTTGCATTTTTTTGTTCGAGCGGCCTTTCCCATGCTCAAGTGGAGATCGCGACCTTTCAAAAGTATCACTCACCTCCAAAAGTACTGGTAGTTGACTTTTTCTCTCGAGTGGCCTTTGCTGCACTCAAGCAGAGATCGTGACCTTTCAGAAGATTCACTCACCTGAAAAAGTACAGAGAGTTGTATTTTTCAGCTTGAGTGGCCATTCCCACGCTCGAGGGGAGATCGCAACCTTTCTGAAGTATAACTAGCCTGCAAAAGTACTGGGAGTTGTATTTTTCTGTACGATTGTCCATTCCTACGCTCGAGCGAAGATCGCCACCTTTCAAAAGTCTCACATCCCCACAAAAGTACTAGGAGATCGCGACCTTTCAAAAGTTTCACTAGCATGCAAAAGTACTGGGAGTTGTATTTTTCTGCTCGAGCGAACTTTGTTGCACTCGAGTGGAGATCGCGACTTTTCAGAAGTTTCACTCGACTACAAATGTACTTGGAGTTGTATTTTTTCACTCGATCGGCCGTTTCTTCGCTCGAGCAGATATCGCGATCTTGCAAAAGTTTCACTCACCTGCAAAAGTACTGGGAGTTGTATTTGTTAGCTCGAGCAGCCATTCATGTGCTTGAGCGGAGATCATGACCTTTCAGAAGTTTCACTCGCCTGCAAAAGTACTAGGAGTTGTATTTTTCTGCTCAAGCAGCCTTTTCTAGGCTTGAGCGGAGATCGTGACATTACAAAAGTTTGACTTGCCTACTAAAGTACTGGTAGTTGTATTTGTATGCTCGAGCGGCCATTCCTGCGCTCTAGTGGAGATTGTGACCTTTCAGAAGTTTCATTAGCCTGCAAAAGTTCTGGGAGTTGTGTTTTTCCGCTCGAGCAAAGATCGCGAACTTGTAGAAGTTTCACTTGACTACAAAAGTACTGGGAATTGTATTTGTCTGCTCGAGTGGCCATTCGTGTGCTCGGGCAGAGATCGTGACCTATTAGAAGTCTCATTCTCCTGCGAAGGTACTAGGAGTTGTATTTGTCCGCTTATGCGGCCATTCCTATGCTCGAGCAGAGATCGCGACCTTTCAGAAGTTTCACTCGCCTGCTAAAGTACTAGAAGTTGTATTTTTCCATTCGAGCGGCCTTTCCTTTGCTCAAGCGTAGATCGCGACCTTACAGAAGTTTCAATCGACTGCAAAAGTACTGGGAATTGTATTTGTCCGCTCGATCGGCCATTCCTATGCTCAGACGAAGATCGCGACCTATCAAAAGTTTCATTCTCTCGCAAAAGTACTGGGCGTTGTATTTGTCCGCTCGAGCGGCCTTTTCTACGCTCGAGCGGAGATTGCGACCTTGCAGAAGTTTCACTCACCTGCAAAATTACTGGGAATTGTATTTGTTCACTCCAATGGCCATTCCTCTGCGAGAGCGGAGATCGTGACCTTTCAAGAGTTTCGCTCGCATGCAAAAGTACTGGAAGTTATACTTTTCTGCTCGAGCGGCCTTTTCTTCACTCGAGCAGAGGTCGCAACCTTTCAGAAGTTTCTGTCACGACCCAAACCCGCCCCTAAAAGTTTGGTCCATGACTGGCCTGTACTTAGGCCTCAAAACAAAATTTCAAAATAATATTTATTTAAATACGGAGCCTTAAGCAGAAGTAGGTACCAAAAATAATAACAGGACATCCATTGAGTAGTACTTAAATGCCAGGATCTTAAACATTATATCATATATACAAATGTCACATACGCAGTTCATGTATATACAGTCCAAGACATATAGGTATAGGCAAAAGTTCACTACCCAAAATTTACATATGAACCTAATGCGCCACAAAAGCCATCATAGCCTGAACAAAACTAAGCTTGGCAAATTATACTACGTATCTACACTGAGACACTTCCTGGGTGGCTTGACAGAGAAGCGAACCTCGATACAGCTCTAGTGTTGATCCCCAATGGCTCACCTACATATATATAAAAAATAAAAGGGTGAGCTAATGCCCAGTGAGTAATATTAAAGTAAAGAGGTTAATGAATGATGTCCTTAACATTAAGAAAACATGTCACAATTCTGAAATGTATCTTAAATCATGTTAAAACAAACATTTATCATATCAAAATCCATGCTTTTGCAAATGGGATACATATCAGCAACCTTTACAAAACATTTTACGTGGTACGTGGTATGCCCACTTATACAAATGTTCGGAATCATCTTTCAATATAGGACATCCATTCATTCATATAAAATAACATTTTGTAACATGATTCATATAGTAATGCAAAAACATTTGAATTCATATCATATTTCCTAAACGACCTCAGGTCCACATATAACAAAACCGCCTCGGGCCCAATCATATATCAAAACGACCTTAGGTCCAAACGTATCATATCATATTACTGTATCTTGTTGTGGAATATATGGAGCATCGACATGTCTCCACCTCTCCTTGAGCCCAATTCATGTATGTATGGATCCAAGAGATGACTCATATGGATTCTAGAGGTGACTCCCACTGTAGCACTTAGTTCCGTATAGCACTTTGTTCCATGCCAAGAATCAATAGGTCTTAAATATATCATGTTATAAATAATTCACATTCCTTGTTCATAACTTATTTCACATTTCTTGGAAGCTTGTGCATTTTGATAAAATGTAACATTTAGAGAATCATGTCATACGTAAATCAAGATAGATAATGAAAACATATCTTTACTATACTATTACTCACAGTGATGGGCTTCTGATAGCAGTTGGACGATGTCCTCGTCTTAACCTACAACCACAATTACGTAACACAACATATGAATATAACCGATCCCTTTCTTTGCTCTTTAATCAATTAGTTATGTTGGTTCTAAACTCATTAGTCCTCAATAGGTCATAATCTGTGTCTAGAAAAATAAGAGGAAAAAGTACTAGGAGTTATATTTTTCGCTCGAGCGACCTTTATTGCGCACGAGCGGAGATCGCGACCTTTCAAAAGTTTCACTTGCCTACAAAAGCATTGGTAATTGTATTTGTCCGCTCAAGTGGAGATCGTGACCTTTCAGAAGTTTCACACGCCTACAAAAGTACTGGGAGTTGTATTTTTCCGTTCGAGCAGAAATGGAGACCTTTCAGAAGTTTCACACGTCTATAAAAGTACTAGTAGTTGTATTTTTCCACACTAGCGGCCTTTCCTATGTTCAAGTGGAGATCCCGACCTTTCAGAAGTTTCACTAGCCTACAAAAGTATAGGAAGTTGTATTTTTCCGCTCGAGCGGCCTTTCCTGCGCTCGAGTGGAGATTGCGACTTTTTAGAGGTTTCACTCACCTGCAAAAGTACTAGGAGTTGTATTTTTCCGCTCTAGCTGCCTTTCCTACGCTCGATCGGAGATCCCCACCTTTCAGAAGTTTCACACGCTTGCAAAGCTACTAGGAGTTGTATTTTTCCACTCGAGCAGACTTTGTTGCGCACAAGCAGAGATCGCAACCTTTCAGAAGTTTCACTCGCCTGCAAAAGTACTGGGAGTTGTATTTTTCTGCTCGTGAGAGATTGCAACCTTTCAAAAGTTGACACGTCTACAAAAGTACTCATAGTAGTATTTTTCTGCTGGAGCTGCCTTTCCTGCACTCGAGCAGAGATCCCTACCTTTGAGAAGTTTCTCTCGTCAGCAAAAGTACTAGGATTTGTATTTTTTTGCTCGAACGGCCTTCGCTGCACTCGAATGAAGATCGCGACCTTTCAGAACTTTCACTAGCCTGCAAAAGTACTGGGAGTTGTATTTGTTCGCTCGAGCGGCCATTCCAGTGCTCGAGCAGAGATCACGACCATTCAAAAGTTTCACTCGCCTGCAAAAGTACTGGGAGTTGTATTTTTGTGCTCAAGTGGCCTTTCCTGTGCTCGAGCAGAGACCCCGACCATTTAGAAGTTTCACTCGACTACAGAAGTTCTGGGACTTGTATTTGTCCGCTCGAGTGGAGATAGCAACCTTCGAGATGTTTCACTCACCTGCAAAAGTACTAGGTGTAGTATTTTTCCGATCGGGTGGCCTTTGTTGTGCTTGAACGAAGATACGACCTTTAAGAAGTTGCACACTCCTGCAAAAGTACAGGGAGTTGAATTTTTTTGCTCTAGCAGCATTTCCTACGCTCCAACGGAGATTGCGACTTTTTAGAAGTTTCACTCGCCTGTAAAAGTACTAGGAGTTGTATTTTTTCATTCGAGCAGCCTTTCCTGCACTCGGTCAGTGTGGTGGCCGAATAATTGCAGATGCGGATAGGCAACGTATAAATTCCCAATCGGTGTATAGTATGCATTCAGCCCCGTCCCTGCCGTTTTTAGATACCGAATAAGTCGAGCAGGGGGCCAATTAAATGGGGAGGGCCGAGTGGGTAAGTACATGATAGATCAAGAGCGGGCCCTACCTAGAAGACCAGGAGCGTATATAAATAGAAGAACAACAACCAAAGAGAGGTATGTGAGAATTAATATGCTTAACTTAAGACACAAGCAATCTAGAGAGTATACACTAACTTATTTGTTGGAGTGCTAATTTCGGCACTCCCGACCGGAGTGTTCATTCCATTTCAGGTGACTAGCTGAAGATCACGAGTGTCCCCTAGGATCAGAAGAGCATTTCCAAACCACTTCTCCACAATTGGCGCCGTCTGTGGGAATACTCAAGCACATCCATAGCGGGCATGACGGAAGATTCTCCGGCAATCGCTGTCGACCCTACGCCGCAAGATGAAACCACTCCAAGCAATATGCTTAGGCCAGAGAACATTACCGTAAGAAGGGCCTTGAACTTTGGTTCACCCTCGACATCAGCACATGAGGCAATGCAAGCGATTATGGAGCAAGCAAAGCAAAACGAACAGAGGTTGGAGAACATGATCGCTGAGAACGAACGTCTCCGTCAGGATTTGGCCTTGGAAGTGGCGAAGTCCAAACAAGATGTACGCTAAGATCCAGAACAACCTCTGAGGGCAGGTGGTCGACGACCTCGAGCCCGACAACAAGACACTGATAGTGACTCTGACTCACTATCTTTGGAGCCCAAAAAGAAGGGTCGACTCAAAGCTACCAGTTTCTCTAAAGAGAGTGTACGTATAAGGCATAAGCGAAGAAGAAACAGTTCAGACGAAGAAGATCAGTATGATCCCTTTGTGCGACCGATCGCAAGGGCAACTCTGCCCAAAAAGTTCAAAGCTCCGTCGTTCACTCTCTATGATGGAAAGTCAGACCCCACCGATCACATCCATCACTACAAGCAAGCCATGACATTGCATGCAGACGACGAGGCCCTCATGTGCCCAATATTTCCCAGCAGTTTGGGACCATTGGCTGTCAGGTGGTATTATAAACTGGAGTCGGCTTCGATCAAGAGCTTCCACCAACTCCAAATATCCTTCAGGGCAAGGTTCATCACTAATGAGGTCCAACCAAAGCAAGTCGATTCTCTGTGGGCAATGCAAATCCAACTGGGGGAAACCCTTCATTCATATTCGGCGCGATATTGGGAATGTTTTAATCTGGTAGATGATGCTTGCAATGACTCCACGGCCATCACCGCCTTCAAAATGGGGTTACATCCAAATAGTGCCCTCCGCAGCTCTTTGACCAGACGGCCCCCAAAAACAGTCTGGGCGCTGATGAAAAAAGTTGAGGAATACTGCAAGGTAGAAGACGATGCCCTCCGGGTCAAAGATGGGCATAAAGCCGCTAAGTCGGCCCAGCCTGAAGTCGTGCAGCTGATAAACGCTGTACCACCACGGAGCCCTAAATCACGGAATCGGGCTAAGCGAGATAGAAGACAGGATTCACACCGATCAAATGGCCAGTGTCCACACCGAACTAATGAGCAGCTTCAAGTGGATAGTAGGCGCGCAAGGCGCGCCAACAAGAAATACACGAAGTTGTCGGACCCAATCAGTGTGGTTGTGGCTAAGGTACAACACCTTCCGTTCTTCAAATGGCCATAAAAAATGATGGGACCTCCCGATACGAGAAGACGGGATAGGCGATGCGAATATCACAAAGATCACGGTCATGATACTGACAGTTGTTATGCTTTGAAAGATCACCTTGAGGAGTTGGTACAAGACGGTCGGCTCTAGCAACACGTCCAAAAGAACTCAACCAAAAACAGTTGCCCTTCGGCAGGATTCACCTCCGCTCAGTGTCATTCATATGATATATAGCCTGCCAACAGCCCCAACCGTGCACGCGATTCAGTCGCACCTAGTCCCCCAAAAGCAAATCACACCAGCAAAACGGCCACATGAAGCTCCGAATATTACCTTCGACGATTCTGATTTGATCGGCGTGACACTCCCCCACATTGATCCATTGGTCATTGAACTACGCATAAATCGATTTACCGTTGAACGCGTTCTCATAGACCAGGGGAGTACTTCGGAGGTTATGTATTACAAGACCTTCATCAAACTCGGGTTCAACGAGTCAGACCTGTCTCCGGCTCCTTATCCATTATTCGGCTTCAACGCAAATCTAGAGTACCCGTTGGGAAAAATCACACTACCAATTCGAGTGGGCACCCGAACAGTGGATGTGGAATTCTTAGTCATCAAGTTGCCTTTGTCGTATAATATTATCATGGGGCAAACTTGGTTGCATGCTATGTAGGTCATGCCAAGCACCTATCATCAATTGCGCCACTTCCCAACAGAACGCGGCATTGAGCAAATCTGTGGTTCCCAAAAATCGACACAAGCGTGTTATCTCCTTGCTGCAAAAACACTAAAAGAGTTGGAAGTAAATTCTATTGAGGTGCTGGATCGAGAGAACCTCGAAGATGTTGGGCAGCTCCTAAGTGAAAAGGCCACCTAAGACCTAGATCGGGTTAAAGTTGACGGAAATCCAGAGAGGTTCTTCATGGTCGGCACCTCCCTAAATGGAGCCGACAGGCAACAGCTAATTTCATTCTTGCTTGGCAACCTTGTTGTATTTGCGTGGACACCTTATGAAATGCCGGGTATGGATCCGTCTGTTTCGCAGCACCATTTGAACTTTGACCCTAAATGCAAGCCGATTATTCAGAAAAGCCGGCGGTCAGCCGCAGAGCACACTGCTGCTGTTGTTGAAGAGGTTGACCGGTTGCTTGACGTTGGAGCTATCAGGGAAGTGACCTACCCTACATGGCTCTCGAATACTGTGGTTGTGAAGAAGAAAAATGGGACTTGGCACGTCTGCGTCAATTTCACTGACCTAAACAAAGCTTGCCCCAAAGATTGTTTTCCCCTATCCAGAATTGACCAACTTGTAGATGCTACGGCACGTCACCAGCGTATGAGTGTAGACACCCCATTTTTGACCGTCCTCAAGACTTGGACGTCACCGTTTGAACACTCGGTGATTATCCATGTTTGTGTTCGTTTGGAGTTCCCGGAGGTCTCGGCTACGCGCCCTGCCTCAGGATCCCCGAACTCGACCGTTTTGTGTCTGGTTTTGCACCAAACACCTGTGTTTTTGTCTTGAAGGGCAGGGAATGGCTTGTTGGCCATCCCCACACACCACCGGCCCTTCCCTTCCATCACCGGCCGCATATGTGTACCGCCGGCACTGTTTTGTTAAAATATTTGGCCGGTCGGCACTATATGTTGCCGACCGGCACATTTTTGTGCCGATGATTTCTTCGACTGGCCGGCGTGCACCCTTTGCACCCTGAGGCATGGTGCATGCCAGCTGTGCCAGCTGGAATGCACCATCACTCATCCCCGTGCACAGGAGTGACCACTTTGCACCTTTGCATCCCTAAACCTTCTAGAAGGTTGATCCTTTTGGCCAAGCTTCTTGGAGAAGCTTGGCCAGCTGTCTTAGCTTCTCCAAGAAGCCAAGACCCCTTTGCACCTCTTGCCCCTTTTCCTTTGCTTAGCCATTAAGTCATTTGGCTTGGTCTTGGCCTATATAAACACCACCTCTCTCCCTTTGAGAGGGGTTAGCCATTCTTGATCAAAAAACCAGAGCTTCTATATCTATATATCTGATATATATATCTCTCTCTCTATATCTCTCTCTCTCATCCTTGTGTGTGTGTTTTAAGCCTAAATAGTGTGTTTTTACCTCACTTTTGCACTAATACACACACCATTACACCTTAGTTCGAGATTGAGGGACTTGGAGGGTTGTTTGTTGAGTTTTTGGACTGGTTTTGATCAATAGAGGAGGGCTGCACCACCTGTTCTTCAAGTGTTCTTCAAGGGTGAGCACTTTACTTTAGATTCCCCATTTTTGCAACAAGTTTTTACCTATCTTGCTTTGTGTTTTGAGCTTTGTGTATAACTGAAAAAAGTCTTAGATTTTCTTGCTTTTGAACTTTCATTAAGGTCATTTTGTGGTTTGAGTGCAAACTCACCCTTTTAGGCCTTATTTTGGCCTATTTGGTGTCTTTACTTTGAGCCTTATTTGCCTTGTTGTTTTGGGTCCTTTCACCACTGAAAACCAGTGGGTTTTTAGTGGTAAATAAGGTGGTTTGAAGTCTTGTATAGGGGAGGGACACCCCTCTCCCCTTTGTCCCTCTTTTGCCTTTGTCTTTGGCTTAAAAGGGAACATGTATGCTTGCTTGTTTTTGGCACCATTTCAGAGCTTTTTTGGGTGTTTTGGATCATATTTCATCTCTGTCCAAAAGTGATTTTGTGGTCCTTAGCATGCTTTTTATACTTGCTTTGTAATCCTCCATTTTCCCTAGAAATATGTCATATGTTTAGCCTTGCATATCTTCATGTTTAGGCTTAGCTTATTGAAGTCTTTGGTCATGATTTGACATGTTTAAGGGCTGTGAGCCACTGATTTTGCCATGTTTGGTGTGCTTGATGTGGTTGCTTAGTGTTTTGGCTTGTAAACCTTAAGCATATTAGCCTCTAACATGCTTAGCTTGGACCATCCTCATGATTTGGCATCATTTAGGATCATATTTCAGTCCATAAATCATGTTTGTATGTTTGCATACGTGACCTATTTCATGCTTTAAGGATGTGCTCCTTTATGCCTAGGAATATGCCTTATGCATGCTTGTATGTTTAGGGTATTTTGGGGCTGCCATATCAAGATGTGTGTGTGTATTTTTTGCATGCTAAGGATCTGTTTTTGGTGGCCTAATACATGCTATGAATGGTCATGTTGGTGGTAGTGAAAAGCCCCTTGTTTATGCCTTGGTTTTAGGCCCATTTGTTTGCATGCTTGCATAAGTATTGGTCTACCATTTTGGGCACTTTTTGCCACTGTTTTGGGGAGATTTGAGGTCTACCCCATTGTGGTTAAGTCCACCATTGCACATTTATTTAATGCTTGTTGCATGTTTGGTCAACATGGTCTTGACACATGCTAATACTATTGCCTTAAGTGTCCATGGTTGTGTCATATTTACCTCCCACATGATTACCATTATAGACTTAACATAATGTTGCATAGCATTTGGTATGCCTTGCATTTTAGCATCATGTTGTATTGTTGAGCCATGTTTGCATAATATGCATTGCATTACTTGGTTTGGGGTGTCAAACCAAGTGTGAGAAATGAGGGGTGTTTGTACTTCAAGTGACAAAACACATCTTACTTCTCATGTCACTAAGGCCCTTGATCTTGACATGATAGGGTCTTAGTTCCCATTTTGTGTGTTGCATGCATTCCCATTGAAATGCAATCTTGGTTCCTTAGGCTATCATGCACCAAGATGCATAATTGATGGCCCAAGAACCAAGGTCATGCTTCCTTGAGTCCTATGCATGATAGGAAGCATTGGCCATGCTTACATATGCTCAAAATCCCATATCATGCACTGTCTGTCTGCTGTTGCTGTCAAAACTGTCTTCTGCAGGAATTTTATGCCGACCGGCAGTAGAGAGTGCCGACCGGCACTACATGGATGGCCGATAACCTCCTAAACAGCCGATGGAAATTTCAGCTGGCCGGTGGGCACTTCTTCCAGCCGGTGGTGTACAACAGCATGCAAGGAAGGTATTCTGGGATTTTGGAAATTTTTGGAGGGACAGGGCAGTAAAAACAGAAGCAACAGTGGCATGACACGGGTTTTCCGGGCAAGATGGATCGAGCATGCATCATCCGCGCATCCCGAGGCAGGGCTGAGGCCCCTTTCTTTTTACATTGAGTTTAATTTAAATTAGACTTTTTCTGTAATAATTTATTATGTATTTGGACTGTATTATTTTGGGACTGTATATTCTTTTGGTCTCTCCGTGTGAGAGAAATCTGTAATAAGTGTGTGTGAGTGGCGTTATGTCTTCCAACCCCCATTTCTTTCTTCCCTTTTATTTACTTGCTTATGATGGTTAGATTAGGGCATATTTAAATTAGCATAACAGTATGATAGCATGCGTGCATCCATACATCTGTCTTACATGCACCGGGCTCGGTACATCACGCTAACTGCATTGTATTTCAATTTCCAAATTGAATACTTGTTACTTGTAGCATTTCACATGCCATGCTTAGGATAGCCGAGCCTGTCTAGGTTACACCATTGCATGCGATGCATTAGTCACTCTAACATGAACTAGGGCATGCATGTTTGCTAACTAGTTTATTGTTTTGGCACGGAGTACTAGGTGAGTTTTTATGCTTTAGCATCTCGCATGCGTGTGAATGTTAACATGATAGTAGGCTTACCATGCGGCTAGTTGCTTATGTGATATAACTGTTTGAATGCCTGTGGGTGGAGGTTGGATTGCTTGAGTTGGAAAAATTCGTTGAAATCCGTGTTTTAGCCTACTTGCGAGTAGCAAATTCCAAAGCGCTTTTCAAAACGAACGGAGATATGCAATGCTTATTTCCAAATTAGGCAATCTAGTCTATACTTGTTTGCTGTGCGCATAACATAGTAATTCTAGGCTAATAACCGAATAAGAACACATAACGTTTTTAAAATCGGATATCACGGTTAGTAGAGGCCGGTCTTCGGACCGGGCGAAAGGGGGTGCTCATAGCTGACCTTCCCCGATCGTACCCAAGCTCCCGAGCCAAGACAACTTTGGTGATGACGGACACGTGGCCTTCGGCACCGAGTCAGGGTTTCCTAAATTTCCCATTTTAAAAATATTTAGGTGGCGACTCTGTATCTGGCAAAGCAGTCCATGTTTGGCACTTCTTTTTCAAAAATCTGTTTTCTCAAACGATTTGCCAGAGTTGGACTCTTTGGTTCAGATTAAGAACCGCAACAAACAAAAAGGGAGTCCGAACTGTAGCGAGGTCCCACGCGGGCGTTGTTACAGTTTCTGGCGACTCTGCTGGGGATTTTAGAGAGCTTGACTCGAACTCGTGATATCCTGTTTTGATAACACTTATGTGTTTCTTTGCATTGCATGTGCATTGGTGCGCCTAGGACACCGTGTTGGCTATCTGCTATTCCTGAGCGGTTTGCTGGAGGTTTGTCTTGTCAAGACATGACCATAAGGCTGACCGGTTGCAGGCTCTGCCAGTATGGGAACACAAACCCCGGTTTTACCGGGGCACCCTTTTTGACCATTCGACCTAGTGCATATTCGGATCCATAGTGACCATTCCAAACTAGGACAGGTTGCTTACCCGATATAGGTTGTTTAAAACCGCTGTGTGCGTAGTGAAACCCTAGCTCCTGACAAAATAGGACAGGGAAACCCTACCCCAACATAGGGGTGTATTGGCTCTCATTTACCTGCTATGTGCTTTTAGAGTGTATCTCTGCAGGGAACGCATATATCAGTTTGCAAAGTTTAAGCATCAGGCCTGAGGGCACTAGTATCAGTATTGTCGAGAATCAGTTATATCTGCGGGTATCAGTTCAGTTTTGAACAGTGATTCTGGGGAACAGTGATCAGTAGTAGAGTACAGTTGTTCGGCTACACCCGTGCTTGATCTGTTTGGGGCTGAAATACTGCTTGTTTTCCGTTTCAGTTCAGAGATTCAGAGGGTTGATCCAGAACAGCTAGTGTCTTCTCCTCGCTGAGGCAGGACTGAGCATGACGCAGAATTTAGAAGAGATCGTGGTCATGACGGCCGCGTTGAGTCAAGAAATCACCCCGCAAGGTGAGGCTAATATTGATCTGCCGCATCCGCCCAGGTCGCCTGCCGCACACCCAATTTGGACCCCTCAACTATATCAGGCTCGCGAGCCTACTACATTTGAACTAATGGGAATGATAGGTGATCTTCAAAGATCCGTGGCGGATCTTGCCTACGGGATGTCTGCTTCGCCACCAGCCGCACCGTATGCCGGAGGCTTTATACCCCAGGAGCCCCCGCTATTGGGATGAATAGTAATCGAACTCAGCCAACCGGAGATGGCCTCCAACTATGGCAACAATGCATCAAACCAAACTCTAGATCAGGCTGAGGCCAGAGACAAAGGCAAGATGAAGGCAGATGCCGACCCTGTCGAACAACTGCTGTGGGGAGTAGAGGCTTTGAAAGCCGGGGGAATGAACAAGCAACAGATATCCGCAGTTATGTCAAAAGCTGTGGAGGATGCTTTCCCCACTCCGCCTGAGGGCAATTCCAGTCAATCAGAGAATCGGGATAGGCCCCGTCATGCCAAAACAGTTCTTCCCGCTCCCAGCCTTGCATCCGAAAAGGATCAGAAATCCAAGGCCGCACCCGCCGATCCGTTCGCTAGTGCATCTAGCAAGAGTGCTCAGGCTCCAAAGTACCTGCCCCGAGGGCGCAGGGTCTTCCATGCTCTCTACATGCCATTGTCCAAGGCACTTCAGATCCTTGCCGAGAGGGGACACCTTAAACCCCTGGAGCCTCGGCCTCTCCCGAAGAATCTCCCTGCTACTCATAACCCTGCTCAGTACTGTACGTACCACCAGCAGACAGGCCATGCTACCGACAATTGTTTCCGCCTCCGTCATGAGGTGCAAGATTTGATTGACAACGAGGTTATCCTCCCACCTACCTCAGCAAAGTCCGTCACCACCCAGTTGTTGGATTTTGAGGACACAGACACTGCAAGTATGTAGTCAGAAGGCCAACCGCCTGTGGGTAGTGCCTGGTACATTTTTGGATATGGCGTTTGGCACGCATTTTTGGGCATCTATTAATGTTAATTTTGTAAATTCTGACTTGGGTGTCAAGTCAGTCTTTTGTTTTGTCTTCAGTCTGTCTCTCTGTATTGAGTCAGTCTTTTTGCTTAACAGGGTCTGTCTTGTTGTAATGAGTCAGTCCCTCTTGTATAGAATACCAGGTGATTTCGGGGTTGTCGCCTCGAACGCTGTTTTGCAATGATCCTTTTGTTTTTCTTTTTGAATCTGTCTCGGTTGAGGAGCCAGTCACAATCAGGGCATCTGAATGAAGCAGCCGCGGCTATCACATTTTCGTATTTGTTATTGTTCCAGCTGGTCGTCCCAGAGTATGTGAATGGAACGACAGTACATACCACCTACTCTCTTGTGCCTTAAACATCGTTGTAATGACCTAAGCTTTGCATAAAACCCCTTTTCGAACACTACGGTGATGAAAACGAAGAGGAAGGAATTCCTCGGGTTTTGCAAAATTTTGATCATTTTGAGGGAAAGAGAGGTGTGCTAAGCTTTTAATGAATGAAATCATGCTTGTCGGCGTGAGTACTGAAAGGATCCTAGTTTGATCCAGACTGGTTCCACACTATCTTCAGCGCGAATGATTTGTCACTTTCCTAAAAACTTTCAAAAACAAAATGTTCGCGCAGTCTTGCGAAGACCTGTGTGGAATCGCTCTTGAGATTGTGCGGCCCAGGATCGCTCTCAGCCTCAAGATTCAATTTATCTGTTGCAAACTGGAATCTGTTCAAAACGTTCAACAGTGCCATAAAATGCCTGTGTGGCCCATTTTTGAGGCAGCCCTCGAGCAAGAGGCGTCAAAGTCAGATCAAGGAGATCAGATCCCACCAAGCAAGGCTCGTGAAGCAACCGTGATGGACTTTTCGGCAAATCAACACAACAGTCATTCTCCTGGATACAGAAATGCCTCAATCTCAAAACCATTTGGCATGGGCTTGCTACACTTTTACCCTTTGAGAGGCTCGCTGGGCCAAAAACCCGGAAGGGCTGCCCAGGCAAAAGTTAGAGCAAAGAAAAAAGAAATAAAAGAAAAATACAAAGAAGCATAAAGAAAAGAAAAGAAAAGAACAAGAAAAGAGAAAAAAAGAAAAGAAAGAAAAGAAATGAAAATGCAAAAGAAAGAATAAAGAGAAAGAGAAGAAAAACATAGCTCGCAAGGTCGAAAACCCGCATTGGGCACCTTGGCAAAAGTTAGAGCCTAAACAGTGAAGGTTAAAATACCCGAGTGTACCTTAACCGGAACTACGTAAGGCTTGATTCCCATGTTTGGGATACGTAGGCAACTTCATCTTGAAGTCCAGCCCCCAACGCTTCCATAGCGACTCAGTCCATGTCATGGTTTTGATCACTTTTGCCTCCTCCGAATCTAATGTCTCGATTGCAGCAACCTGGAATTACGTGATTAACTTCCTCTTGAAGTCCAAACCACCAACGCCTTCCAGGTGACTGTGTCCATATATTGATTCAAACCGTCTTCGTCCCCTCCGCGTCCGAGGGTCCGATCGTCGTCAACAAGGACTGGCTTACAATGTGCCGCGGCATCATCCAAGCAAGGGGCAACTTTCCGTTGCCATACATTGCCATAAGTTGCCCTGAGTTACCGTCCAAACTAGGGGCAACTTTCCGTTGCCTTATTCCCCCCCCTCCCTTAAGCCAGGGGCAATTTTCCATTGCCTCCGATCCGAGGTTGCATATCTCGAGGGTAAGTTCCGTGCCCGTTTGAGCATTGACTGTTTACAAAAATAGTTTTTGAAAATTTTCACTGAGGTTGACTTATTTTCTCGAAAACTGTTTCATTTTCAAAATTGGACCATGTTTGGACCCAAAAAGGAGAATTTTCAGTGCTCACAGCCTGATTCACATGATTTTCAAATCAAAAATCGAATAAGTGTGTTAATCCAATTCTCATTTTTGATCAAAACTGTTTTAGAAAACAAAAATGGTCAAAGTGACGAACTAGGGGCACAATTGAGTCAGGTCTTCTGTCTTTCCCCCGTTAACATACTCGCCGGAAAGGCACTCCATCACCAGAAGAAATAGCCGTGAGCTAACAGTGTTGGGCGTGAACCCACAACCTCTCGTTTACCTATCAACCACTCTGGGGAGGGATTGAAAAAATGAGAGAATAAAGAATAGAGAGGTGTAAGCGGAGAGAGAAGTGAGAAAAGGGTTTTGAAAGAAAAACCAAGCATGAGGGCCAAGTGATGTGAGTATCACAAATCAGAAAGGGTGGGAAATAATACCCAGAGGAATTGGCTCCTCGAGATTTGAGGTCTTTTCGTAAACATGTCCGTGTGTCGTGTCTTTTGACCTGTCGGTCTCGATTTTAGCTTTGAGTCTTTTTCGAGCATGTCTCGTTCTTTTAGGTTGTGTGCCTTTTGTTTCTTTGTTTGAGTCTGTCTCGCTGTGTCCTGTGGTAGGCTCGATACCCTGGTTGAAAACCCTTCTTTATTTCAAAAATCGTTTGTGCTCAGAATGCTGTGCCACTCTCTACATTCGTGCGAAGTAAAAGAAGAAAAGGGAAAATTTGGGACATCCGAGTGTGTTTCAACTGCAACCGTGTCAGTTTTGTGATCCGTCTTGTCAGATTGGGGCTATTTGTTCAGGGTTTGCTGTGTGCAGAATGAACCGGGTGCTGTGTTATGGGCTGTATGCAGATCAATCCCCAGTAGAGTATGGGCTGTATTATTCAGTTTGAGTAGTGGTTTGTATGAGTTGTTTGCTTTTAGTTGGTTGGTTATCCGATTATCATAGTGCAAGTGCTCAATTTTCAGACAACAGATCAATATCATTTACATTTGAGGTGTAATATGATGCAATACAGTCCAAGGTATGAAATATACACAAATGTAAACACTTTTTCAAACAAAAAGTTTGTTTCATTTCAATATCAACTTTTCAAGTACATAAGTTTTGAGAAACAAAATCTGCCTGCGGCAGTACAAAAGTATCCTAACTGCTAACCAAAAGGGGAAAATGCAAAAGCAAAAAGAAAACAGCAAAATCTGTATCAAATGTCAAAATGGCTCCGGGGCCGTCAATCTGTCCTGGTCCTCTTCCTGGACGAAGGTCCAGGAGCGTCATCAACAGGGGCACCACCAGGGGCATCGCCGCCTGAGCTCGAGTCCGAGCCATCACCGGTCTCCTCCGCCTCTGTCTCTGCCTCAGACTCATCATCCGGAACTGGAGCCCGCGAGCTGCTCCCGACATGAGTGCGCCCTCCTCTGGTGCGGGGATATACTCTGCCATCCCGGGTAGAAATGGGAGGTCCAGTCGGAGCGCCACCCACCGGAGGAATCGGGAAGGGAGGCTGAAAAGCAAGAAAGGCGAATGCATCAGAATACTGTGAACAGTTTATCAGTGCAGAATGCAGTGTATGAGTACAGTGTGTGAATGCCGTGAGCAGTTTATTAGTGCAGAATGCAGTGTATGAGTACAGTGTGTGAATGCCGTGAGCAGTTTATCAGTGCAGAATGCAGTGTATGAATACAGTGTATGTATATTGTGAGCAGTGAATCAGTGCAGAATGCAATGTGTGAGTACAGTGTATCAGATGCCGTGAGCAGTTTATCAGATGTTGTGTTATGCATCAGATTATGTAAAGCAGTTTGTATATGGTTTGAGACTGTGGTTAGGAAGAACATACCGGAATGCTGTAGAGGGCTAGGAGGTCGAATGTCCGCTGTAGCATCCCCATCATGGAGGCATTCATCTCCAATGACTGCCGGGTGTACCCAGAAGACGCCTGCAAATGTATCAAATGCATCAATATTCTGTGGAATATCAAATAAACTGAAATGAAATGATTGTACAAAAATGCAGTAATACATACCGGAGGCAAGTCAGGGACACCGACAAGCTCGTGGTCAGCCGGTGGAGGAGCAAAGGGGATCTGGTAGGTCGCCCCATCCTGCCCTCGGAAAGTCAATGAAGCGGGCAGAACAGGCCAACCGGACCCCCGCCCTCCCTGAACTCCGCCCCTGCCGCGGACTCGAGCCCTCCTTGGCGCCCCCCTACAGCCCCTCCTGCTCCCGCTCCAGCCGCCGGCGCCGCAGGTCTCTCTCCTCTGCTCAGTGGCCACCGCTCAGGGGTCGCATGATGAAGGTCCGGACGTACTCTGAGTAATCGCCCTCACCTCGGAAATCGTCAGCCTCCCAGCCGATGGTGTAGTCCGCCATCACCTCGGCAGTGAACCTCTCCGTATCCCGCATGTGCTCAGGAGGATGCACCGGGACTATCTGCTCAGGTAAGCCCAGGGTCTGGCGCAGGAAACGCTCACCCAGGTACCAAGCCCGACAGACCGGGCCCTCAAGCAGAATCCGGTAACGTGAGGTCTCGTCGGCACCGGCGAACCGATCCCTCATCATCGCTGGCAGTGGAGCCCACGGCCGCCAGGTGATCTGAAATTGAAATACAGTGTGTTACCTACTGATATTGCAAATATACAGTGGAAAGACGAAGCTTAAATGAACTGCAAGTAAAACATATCTAGGCAGGGGTGATGGTGTCGAAGTAGCGGCGGAAGAAGCTGAATGTCTCCCACGATCTCCGGGCGCATCTCCCGTCAAAGCGACGGGAAAAGGGGACGACCAGAGGGGTCTCTGCATCGGGTACAGGGGCGAGCCTAGGAAAGTAGGCGTAGACCCACAACTGCAAGATAAATACCAGTACATTTATCAGATAAAGCAGAATACAGAATAGAAGGCAGAAATAGCAGAGCAGTGTTGTGCAGTGTATTGTGCAGAGGATACAGTGTGAGCAGTGTACAGTCAGTGTAAAGCAGGGTATGTGTGTGCCGTGTGTACAGTATACAGCAAGTGTAAAGCAGACTACAGTGTGTGCATGTGTGCAGAGTACAGAAAATAAAGAACGGAAATGAAAGACAGAAAAAGAAATGTACCTCCCAAGCACGCCAGTAACCCCCGAGCAACTGTCCACTGCCGCGGGAGGCTGAGCTCATATATCCATAAAGGGTGGCCAGAGCGGCACCACCCCAGTCATAATGTAATATGTCTCTGACGTCCACCAGTGCGCTGAGAAGGCAGAGAGACACTGTGTTCGCCCGGTCGGCGAAGATGGTCGTCCCAAATAGGAACATGAGGAAGCCGCGGGCATATCTCTCCACGGCCTCTGGGGTCATCGGAGCTGCATCAACGAGGAGGGGCTGGACCCAGAACTGCACCTCGAACCAAGAGTACCAGACGAAGCCGGGACGCGCGAGAGGCGGTGCCGCGCCAAGCAAGTAGACCTGAGCTGCGGTCCACTCATCCATGTCAGTGTCAAAGGGGATCGGATCACCCCCTACCCCGATGCCGGTGAGCATCGAGAAATCGTAAGGGGTCATCGTCATGTCCCCAGTCGCAGACAAGTGAAACGAATCGGTGGTGTCCCACCACCTCTCCACCAGGGCAGCAAGAAGAGGTCTGCATGTCGTAAGCTGGGAGAGTCCCCTGCAAAAGGCGCCAAAGCCAGCCTGGTCTACGATGCGGCGAACTGCGTCAGGAAGCTCAGCGTACCACTCGCGAGCGACGGTATTCCCATACCCGCGGATGGTATGGGAATCTCCCTGTTTTCAAACAAGTAATTGCGAAGCAATATAAAATGTACAGTTTTGAAGAGACGGTCAAAATCAGTGCAAATGTGGCATGCGTGCAAGTTTATCAAATTCAAACAGATACCGGGTGCCGGTGTGTTTACAGTGGACTACAACGTGTGATGTGTCAACGTGTTTGAGTGGTTCAGTACGAATTGGGCATGCGTGCAAGTTTATCAGATTCAAACAGATACCAGGTGCCGGTGTGTTTACAGTGAACTACAACGTGTGATGCGTCAGCGTGTTTGTGTGGTCTAGTGCAAACTCGGCATGCGTGCAAGTTTATCAGATTCAAACAGATACTGGGTGCCGGTGTGTTTACAGTGAACTACAACGTGTGATGTGTCAACGTGTTTGAGTGGTTCAGTGCAAATTTGGCATGCATGCGTATATTCAGATTCAGACAGATATCGGGTGCCAGTGTGTTTACAGTAAACTACAACATGTGATGCGTCAGCGTGTTTGTGTGGCTCAGTGCAAATGTGGCATGCGTGTATATTTTCAGATTCAAACAGGTATTGGATGTCGGTGTTTGCAGTGAAATACGGTGTGTGCCGTGGTTTGAGTGGGTGCTTTAAGGCTAGTGCAGTGTGTGCGCGTGTGAGTCTTAAACAGATAGTCAGTTGCAAACGCGTTTGTAATCGACTACAATGTACAGTATATCAGTGTATCGTAACTAAGCAGTTAAAGAATGCAGCCAGTTATGATAATCGGCAGTTAAACATTCTACATTGCAGAAAGTAAAGCAGAGAAAGAAGGTTACCTCGGAAGCGCCGGAGGATAGGTGGGAGACAGGCTCGCGTAGCAGCAGCTCGGGGTCCAACGCCATGTCAAAGCTCCTGAACTGGCGTAGTCCGTCGGGTGGTAGAACGTGAATCGTCGACCGGTAGGTCGCCGGGTCGAAAGGGCGCTCGCTCAACGGGAGGAGCTCGACCTCAGGATCCATCTCGTGATTCGAGGGAGTCCCACCGCGTGGAATGTCGTCGGCCATAACGAGAATGATGGGAAAATGGTCGAGGAATGAAAAAATGGTCGGAATACGAAGAGTCAACTGAAAAGTCAACCCCCGGGAGGGTGGAAAATGGCCGGAAAGGTCGGGATGGGAAAAAGGTATGGAAATGAAGAGGAAATCGAGGGGAACAAGTCCCAAAAAGGCGGAAATGGCAAAGGGAGCGCCGAAATGAAATTTCAATCGGTCGAAAATGTTCGAAACGCGATGAACTTCGCGAATCGAACGACGGAAAAGGCGCGAAAACACAAAGAAATGAGGAAATGAGGAGAGGAAAAGAACTCTAGAGAGAGGGAGTGTGGTATTCGGCTAGAGGAGAAGTGAAGAATAGGGTTTCAAAACCCTATTTTAAAAGACCCGGGGTGAAAAGTCGAATCTGCCCCGACTCAGCAACTTTTTGCCGGTCAGCAACATTTTGTGCCGGCCGGCAAAATATTGTGCCGATGGAATTTATTTTCAGTCGGTGGCCTCCTAGCCCAGCCGGTGATGTTCCCACAGCCTTGTTTAGGCAATATGAGTGGTTTCTGGTCTTCATAGCCCAAGAAAGTGCAAGAAAGTGTATCTTCGACGCTCAACCGGCCTCCGTTTTGACCTCGGACCGTGTCTTCTGTGCGTGGCACTCAAATTCATGCAATGTTGTATCCTTTTGTATCCTTTTGCCATTTACAAGATTCAAAAGTTGCCCCGCGTGTGTTGCATGCATTCATCATATTGTACGGTGCGTTGCGTCGAGCCGTCATGCACATCCCTCATGCATTGTCATGCATTTTATTACAAGCGTTGTCATGCATTGTCATGCACCTCAATACATACATCGTCTCGCACATCATTCATGTTGTCGTGCATCTCCTTGTTTTGCATTATCATGCGTTTCAAAAAGAAAGAACGTGCGTTGTCGCGCACACGAGTTCATTTGCGTTGTTTTACATTTCGTGTGGCATGCGTGTCACACTTGCATTGTTTTACATTCCGTGTGGCATGCGTGTCACACTTGCGTTGTTTTACATTCCGTGTGGCATACGTGCCTCACTAGCATAGGCACGTGTGCCTCCCCATTTTCATCGGCACGTGTGCCTCCCCATTTTTATCGGCACGTGTGCCTCCCCATTCTCATCGGCACGTGTGCCTCATTTTCATTGGCACGTGTGCCTCGTTTTGCATCGGCACGTGTGCCCCATTTTCATCGGCACGTGTGCCTACTCATTCTCATTGGCATGCGTGTCTCATCTTCATCGGCATGCGTGTCTCATCTTCATTAGCATGCATGTCACGTTGTCATTGGCATGCGTGCCCCATTTGCATCAGCATGCGTGCTTCATTTGCATTGTCTTACATCCTTTTTTATATACACATTGCGTGCACGTGTGCATTGCTTTACTGATATGTGTTCAAGTTCCTTTTTATACACATTGCGTGCACGTGTGCATTGCTTTACTGATATGTGTTCAAGTTCCTTTTTTTTTATACACATTGCGTGCACGTGTGCATTGCTTTACTGATATGTGTTCAAGTTCCTTTTTTTTATACACATTGCGTGCACGTGTGCATTGCTTTACTGATATGTGTTCAAGTTCCTTTTTATACACATTGCGTGCACGTGTGCATTGCTTTACTGATATGTGTTCAAGTTCCTTTTTTTTTATACACATTGCGTGCACGTGTGCATTGCTTTACTGATATGTGTTCAAGTTCCTTTTTTTTTTTTTTATACACATTGCGTGCACGTGTGCATTTCTTTACTGATATGTGTTCAAGTTCCTTTTTTTTTATACACATTACGTGCACGTGTGCATTGCTTTACTGATATGTGTTCAAGTTCCTTTTTTTATACACATTGCGTGCACGTGTGCATTGCTTTACTAATATGTGTTCAAGTTCCTTTTTTTTATATACACATTGCGTGCACGTGTGCATTGCTTTACTGATATGTGTTCAAGTTCCTTTTTTTATATACACATTGCGTGCATGCGTGCATTGCTTTTACTTATATGTGTTCAAGTTTCTTTATATACACATTGCGTGCATGCGTGTATTGCTTTACTTACATGTGTTCAATTTCCTCTTATATACACATTGCGTGCATGTTTGCATTGTTTTACTCACATGTGTTCAAGTTTCTTTTATATACACATTGCTTGCATGCGTGCATTGCTTTACTCACATGTGTTCAATCCCACTATCTTGCTATACACATTGCTTACGTCGCCACGCACTTTCGATTGCATTGTCATGCATGTTGCTAACAACATTGTACCTGTTAAGTTTGTTTTCTTTTCAGGCACGATATTGTATGTACGGCTCATTTGAGGCCGGTACAACCGGACGAGTCGCACAGGTATTGTATCCTCCGAGTGAGACGTATTGAGAATTGCCTAATTCTCTTACATCCTTTCTGCATTGTAGTGTAGTTTGGTGTATGCTAGCTTAAAACTGTTGCATGTGTGCTTCGTTACAGTTTTCTTCGCATGATCATAAGTTATGCTCAGCTTCTTGCATTATCGGTTGCATTTTGCCCCTGCCTTCGGGCGTATACCTTGTTTGTCTTGCATGTTTGTCCAACTCTTCGGCCTTGTCAAAAATGGGTCGTCTCTGGGCTTTGACATTCACTCCCGTCATTGTTATGACTTCCGAGTTCTGTCAAAGAGGGGCAACTGTAGACACCCCATTTTTGACCGTCCTCAAGACTTGGACGTCACCGTTTGAACACTCGGTGATTATCCATGTTTGTGTTCGTTTGGAGTTCCCGGAGGTCTCGGCTACGCGCCCTGCCTCAGGATCCCCGAACTCGACCGTTTTGTGTCTGGTTTTGCACCAAACACCTGTGTTTTTGTCTTGAAGGGTAGGGAATGGCTTGTTGGCCATCCCCACACACCACCGGCCCTTCCCTTCCATCACCGGCCGCATATGTGTACCGCCGGCACTGTTTTGTTAAAATATTTGGCCGGTCGACCGGCACTATATGTTGCCGACCGGCACATTTTTGTGCCGATGAAGTCTTTGGTCGACCGGCACATTGCGTGCACATTTTTGTGGTCCTTAGCATGCTTTTTATACTTGCTTTGTAATCCTCCATTTTCCCTAGAAATATGTCATATGTTTAGCCTTGCGTATCTTCATGTTTCGGCTTAGCTTATTGAAGTCTTTGGTCATGACTTGACATGTTTAAGGGCTGTGAGCCACTGATTTTGCCATGTTTGGTGTGCTTGATGTGGTTGCTTAGTGTTTTGGCTTGTAAACCTTAAGCATATTAGCCTCTAACATGCTTAGCTTGGACCATCCTCATGATTTGGCATCATTTAGGATCATATTTCAGTCCATAAATCATGTTTGTATGTTTGCATACGTGACCTATTTCATGCTTTAAGGATGTGCTCCTTTATGCCTAGGAATATGCCTTATGCATGCTTGTATGTTTAGGGTATTTTGGGGCTGCCATATCAAGATGTGTGTGTGTATTTTTGCATGCTAAGGATCTGTTTTTGGTGGCCTAATACATGCTATGAATGGTCATGTTGGTGGTAGTGAAAAGCCCCTTGTTTATGCCTTGGTTTTAGGCCCATTTGTTTGCATGCTTGCATGAGTATTGGTCTACCATTTTGGGCATATTTTGCCACTGTTTTGGGGGGATTTGAGGTCTACCCCATTGTGGTTAAGTCCACCATTGCACATTTATTTAATGCTTGTTGCATGTTTGGTCAACATGGTCTTGACACATGCTAATACTATTGCCTTAAGTGTCCATGGTTGTGTCATATTTACCTCCCACATGATTACCATTATAGACTTAACATAATGTTGCATAGCATTTGGTATGCCTTGCATTTTAGCATCATGTTGTATTGTTGAGCCATGTTTGCATAATGTGCATTGCATTACTTGGTTTGGGGTGTCAAACCAAGTGTGAGAAATGAGGGGTGTTTGTACTTCAAGTGACAAAACACATCTTACTTCTCATGTCACTAAGGCCCTTGATCTTGACATGATAGGGTCTTAGTTCCCATTTTGTGTGTTGCATGCATTCCCATTGAAATGCAATCTTGGTTCCTTAGGCTATCATGCACCAAGATGCATAATTGATGGCCCAAGAACCAAGAGTCATGCTTCCTTGAGTCCTATGCATGATAGGAAGCAGTGGCTATGCTTACATATGCTCAAAATCCCATATCATGCACTGTCTGTCTGCTGTTGCTGTCAAAACTGTCTTCTGCAGGAATTTTATGCCGACCGGCAGTAGAGAGTGCCGATCGGCACTATATGGATGGCCGATAACCTCCTAAACAGCCGATGGAAATTTTAGCTGGCCGGTGGGCACTTCTTCCAGCCGGTGGTGTACAGCAGCATGCAAGGAAGGTATTCTGGGACTTTGGAAATTTTTGGAGAGACAGGGCAGTAAAAACAGAAGCAACAGTGGCATGACACGGGTTTTCCGGGCAAGATGGATCGAGCATGCATCATTCGCGCATCCCGAGGCAGGGCTGAGGCCCCTTTCTTTTTTACATTGAATTTAATTTAAATTAGACTTTTTCTGTAATAATTTATTATGTATTTGGACTGTATTATTTTGGGACTGTATATTCTTTTGGTCTCTTCGTGTGAGAGCAAATCTGTAATAAGTGTGTGTGAGTGGCGTTTATGTCTTCCAACCCCCATTTCTTTCTTCCCTTTTATTTACTTGCTTATGATGGTTAGCTTAGGGCATATTTAAATTAACATAACAGTATGATAGCATGCGTGCATCCATACATCTGTCTTACATGCACCGGGCTCGGTACATCACGCTAACTGCATTGTATTTCAATTTCCAAATTGAATAATTGTTACTTGTAGCATTTCACATGCCATGCTTAGGATAGCCGAGCCTGTCTAGATTACACCATTGCATGCGATGCATTAGTCACTCTAACATGAACTAGGGCATGCATGTTTGCTAACTAGTTTATTGTTTTGGCACGGAGTACTAGGTAAGTTTTTATGCTTTAGCATCTCACATGCGTGTGAATGTTAACATGATAGTAGGCTTACCATGCGGCTAGTTGCTTATGTGATATAACTGTTTGAATGCCTGTGGGTGGAGGTTGGATTGCTTGAGTTGGAAAAACTCGTTGAAATCCGTGTTTTAGCCTACTTGCGAGTAGCAAATTCCAAAGCCTTTTCAAAACGAACAGATATGCAATGCTTATTTCCAAATTAGGCAATCTAGTCTATACTTGTTTGTCGTGCGCATAACATAGTAATTCTAGGCTAATAACCAGAATAAGAACACATAACGTTTTTAAAATCAGACATCACGGTTAGTAGAGGCCGGTCTTCGGACCGGGCGAAAGGGGGTGCTCATAGCTGACCTTCCCCGATCGTACCCAAGCTCCCGAGCCAAGACAACTTTGGTGATGACGGACACGTGGCCTTCGGCACCGAGTCAGGGTTTCCTAAATTTCCCATTTTAAAAATATTTAGGTGGCGACTCTGTATCTAGCAAAGCAGTCCATGTTTGGCACTTCTTTTTCAAAAATCTGTTTTCTCAAACGATTTGCCAGAGTTGGACTCTTTGGTTCAGATTAAGAACCGCAACAAACAAAAAGGGAGTCCGAACTGTAGCGAGGTCCCACGCGGGCGTTGTTACAATGAGCTTCCTTGATGCCTACAAAGGCTACCACCAAATTGCCATGCATCCGGAGGACCAAGACAAAACTGCATTCCTCACCCCAAGAGGAACCTATTGCTATAAGGTTATGCCTTTTGGGCTGAAGAATACAAGGACAACTTACCAAAGATTGGTCACTACCATGTTCAAGGAGCAACTCGGCCACACTATGGAAGTTTACATTGACGATATGGTGGTCAAATCCAAAGAGGAGCAAACTCATCTAGCCGATCTAGAAGAGACATTCGGCATTCTACGCAAATACAGAATGAAGCTAAACGCTTCGAAATGTGCATTTGGGATCGGCTCTGGCAAATTCTTGGGTTACATTGTCAACCACTGAGGAATCGAAGCCAATCCGAGGCAAATCACCGCAATCCTGGAACTCGGCTCCCCTCGATCGGTCAAGGAGGTTCAGAAATTGATGGGGATGGCCGCCGCACTCAACATGTTCATTAGTCGTTCCACTGACCGCTGCCGACAATTCTTTCACACTCTACAGCAAGGCAAGGCTTTTGAATGGATTTCCGAGTGCAAAGCCGCTTTCAACGGCCTCAAGACCTACCTCCGATCAGTTCCACTCTTGATAACACCTTCGGCAGGCGACCGGCTCATTTTGTATCTGGCGGTTTCCGACCGGGCCATCAGTGCCGTACTGATAAAGGAAGAGTTGAGGGAGTAGCGGCCAGTGTATTATGTGAGCAAGACAATGGTTAACGCCGAAACACGCTACCTTCTGTTGGAAAAACTCATTCTAGCCCTCGTCATGGCAGCAAGAAAGCTGATGCATTACTTTCAGGGGCATACCATCAAGGTACTAACGGATCACCCCTTCCGGTCAGTACTCCGTAGTACAGAAGCATCAGGGCGCGTTTCAAAGTGGGCTCTTGAACTCGGCCAGTACGATATCCAGTTTTTGCCTAGAACCTCAATCAAGGGACAGGTGCTTGCCGACTTTGTGCCGAATTCACTGGGGGTCTTGCCGACTTCAAATCTGATGAAATTCAACCTAAGCCAAACTGGAGAATTTATGTTGGGGACATTTGGTAGTTGTACTGTGATGGATCATCCAATCAACGGGGCAACAGGGTCGTAGTAGTGATGATGGCTCCCGACGGGGCAATAATTGAGCAAGCTGTCAAACTCGGCTTTGAAGCATCAAATAACGAGGCTGAATACGAGGCCCTGCTAACCGGCTTGTGCAATGCACATCTCCTAGGTGCTCGGCGTCTGCTTATATTTTGCGATTCAAAATTGGTGATCAATTAGCTAAAGGGGGAGTACGCAGCAAGAAACGATCGTATGGCCGCTTACATGAAAATGGCAAATTCCTTGCTAGCGAAATTTGACCATCATGAATTGAACCAAATAACCTGTGACCAGAACACACATGCAGATGCCCTGGCTTGCTTAGCCTCTGCCATCAACTCAGAGATTAAACGGACCATTGAAGTTGGTTTCATCCCAGAGCCGAGCATTGGCCCTTCTGAGGAAGTCCAAATCAATGTCATAGAATCAGGACCGAGTTGGATGGACTCCATTGCTGCATTCTTGTCCTCTGAACAGCTCCCAGCAGACAAGAAAGAAGTGCACAAGCTACGAAACAAAGCCCTGCGATACTACTTGGATCCGCAAGGAAAGCTTTATAAAAAATCCCTTTCTAGTCCATACCTGGAATGTGTTCATCCAGATAAAGTCGAGGAACTCCTGACTGAAATACATGAAGGTAGCTGTCGTGCCCATTTTGGCGGGCGCTCTTTGGCCCATCGAGCTATAACACAGGGCTATTATTGGCCGACAATAAGAGCTAATGCCGAATGTTATGTGAAAAAATGTGAACAGTGCCAGAAGTTCTCCCCGTTAACCCATCTGCCTGCTTAAGAATTAAGCTCTATCACCAGTCCCTGGCCGTTCGCCCAGTGGGGACTTGATATCGTCAGACCATTGCCGAGAGCCCCAGGGAACAAGTGATACTTGATCGTCGCAACAGATTACTTTACAAAATGGGTCGAAGCAGAGGCATTAACGCACATTCGAGATGCTGATATGAAGCGCTTTGTATGGAGAAATATCATAACACGATTCAGCATTCCAAGAGCACTTATCTCAGACAACGGCACCCAGTTTGATTATGGCGTCTATCGAGAGTTGTGCAGCAAGTATGGTATCTGGCCTTACTTTTCCACGCCGGCTTACCCACAAAGCAATGGTCAAGCCGAAGCCTCTAACAAATCCATCTTGGATGGCATCAAGAAGAGGCTGGAGAAAGCTAAGAGCAAATGGGTAGAAGAATTGCCGAGTGTACTGTGGGCTCATTGAACTACGCCGAGGCGATCCACTAGGGAAACGCCGTTTGCTTTATGCTTTGGAACCCAGGCAGTCATACCCTTGGAGATCAGCCTCCCAACCTTGAAATTGAAAGTTTTTGATATGGGCCGAAACAACATGATGCTGGCCTTGGATTTGATTCTGATTGAAGAATGAAGAGACCGTGCCCTTGCATCCATGGCACGATACCAGCAGCAGCTTACTAAGTCGTACAATCAACGTGTTCAGCTGTGCTGCTACACACCAGGAGAGTTGGTCCTGAAGAAAGTACTTCCAGCTGCCAGGAGATCGGCTGATGGAAAATTGGGTCCTAACTAGGACGACCCCTATCAGGTCGATTTGATCGCAGGAGTAGGGTCGTACCGGCTCAAAGACATGTCTGGAAGGAGTCTGCCACGGCCTTGGAATTCAACGCACTTGTGTAAATTCTATCATTAAACCTGACTTGTGGGGAATGATACTAGTTTTGAATGGTTCAACATGTACACATTCCACTTTTGTAATGCAAAGATCCCTGTTTACTCACTGCGAAATCCAGTTCAAAAGTGTTCCAATAAAAGCTTCCGGATTCGGAGCGCCCTTCGTGGATATCACGATTGGCCAAGGGAAAAAGCCTCCGAATTCAGAGCCCCATTAGTGCATGACACTTTTGGGCCGATTATGCCTCCAGATTCAGAGCACCCTTCGTGGATATCACGATTGGCCAAGATCAGTCTCCGAATTCGAAGCCCCATTAGTGCATGACACTTTTGGGCCGATTAAGCCTCCGAATTCGGAGCGCCTTTCGTGGATATCACGATTGGCCAAGATCAGTCTCTGAATTCAAAGCCCCATTAGTGCATGACACTTTTGGGCCGATTAAGCCTCCGAATTCAGAGCGCCCTTCGTGGATATCATGATTGGCCAAGTCTCCAAATTCAGAGCCCCATTAGTGCATGACACTTTTGGGCCGATTAAGCCTCCGGATTCGGAGCGCCCTTTGTGGATATCACGATTGGCCAAGTCTCTGAATTTGGAGCCCCATTAGTGCATGACATATAAACGTAGGTTGAAACATGCAAACATTCAACATGAAATAGGACAAGCCATATAAACAAAGGCTGAAACATGCAAATATTCAAAATGAAGTAGGACAAGCCGTATAAACGTAGGCTCAAACGTGCGAACATTCAAAATAAAATGTGTCCTTAGATAAATCAATTGGCATCAAGTGTACTAATATAAATAGAAAGTACGCTACAAATTGAAAACGAAGCGTTTTATTAAAATTAGCCAATAAATACATAATTTCGCACTCAATCTACATATGAGCATTACAAGGTCTGCTTTTATTCGGTAGCTCCCCCATCATCACTCTTCTCAACTTCGAAAGCGAAAAAGGGGAAATCATTTTGTTAGTACAGCGGCGACACAGAATTCACACCTGCTGCCTGGAGAGCCTCAACTTGTTGAAGTGCCTTGATCTAGCCGTGCTTAAACCCATGATTTTCACATCGGCAAACTTCTTCGGCATGTTTCTCCATGGTTTTCTGTATTCCGACCTTTCGGCCGTCATGGAAGCCTTTTTCATAGGACGCGATCCTCGCAGTCTCAATCGCAAACATGCTAGCCGTGTTCCGATCAGCAATAGCATTACTTATCAGCCTTTGAGTCACCCTCTCTTCCACAACCGGGTTGGGATGGCTAGCCAATTAAGACTCGGCAGACTTGATTTTCCTTAGTTCACGTTCGGCCTTCTCCGCGTGAGCTTCTAACTTTCGAATGCGTTCATCTCTCTGTTCTATATCACGCTGTGCGGCACGAAGACTCATGCCGATTTCATAAGCGGTGTACAGCCCCTTCACCGCCCCATGAACGCCTTCACAAAACACTTCAAAATCCTGCCAACCTAACATCGACTACTGGACTTCGGGTGGAAAAATCTATCGAGCGAACTCGACTGCCACATTTGGATCTCGAACGATCGAATCCACCTCTGCCATTGGTCTATTCCCCACAAAGACCACAAAACTCAATGGGCACGGAGTCGCATCAGATTCCCTTCCAGAACGGGGTTGAGAAGATCTGCCCTGTGGCTGCTTGTCCCTCCTGGGCGACCTACTTTGACGATGAGGAGATTGGTGTCTCTCCCGATCCCTCGAAGTCCTACTTCCAGTGCGCGAAGGTTCACCACTTCGACTCATATCTCCTCCCAGCTCAGCTAATGTCCTCACTTCTCCTCTGCTGTTGAAGAAAAGTCTATTTGACATTCGCACTTGTTTAACCTTCCTCAAAGAACTGGACTGAGTTACTCACTCTGAGCATATAAATAGGAACGTCATGCATAAAGTACACGCCCATTTATTCCCTACGGGGGCAGTACCTCCAAGGCGATCTCATTAATATTAAAACCTTAACAGCTTGGCGTCGATTGAGTCATGTGCCCCAATCGCCCTATGAACCTCTCTTATTCGGCGTTCTAGTTCATGAACCAGCTGGGGCAAGGGTAGATTCATCAATCTAGTCGGCTTAAGTGCCCTAGCCGCTCCATGAATCGATTTATCAGTGCAATATTCATGAGTTCATTTTATTCGGCTTTCTAGTTCATGAACCAGCCGGGGCAAGGGTAGATTCATTAGTATAATCGGCGTATTTGCCCCAGCCGCCCCATGAACCTCCGTTATTCAGCGTTTTAGTTCATGAACCAGCTGGGGCAAGGGCAGATTCATCAATCTAGTCAGCTTGAGTGCCCCAGCCGCTCCATGAATCGATTTATCAATACAATATTCATGAGTTCATTTAATTCTAGTTCATGAACTAGCTGGGGCAAGGGCAGATTCATCAATATAGTCAGCTTAAGTGCCCCAGCCACTCCATTAATCGATTTATCAGCACAATATTCATGAGTTCATTTAATTCTAGTTCATGAATCAGTTGGGGCAAGGGCAGATTCATCAATCTAGTCGGCTTGAGTGCCCCAGCCGCTCCATGAATCGATTTATCAGTACAATATTCATGAGTTTATTTAATTCTAGTTCATGAACCAGCTGGGGCAAAGGCAGATTCATCAATATAGTCGGCTTGAGTGCCCCAGCCGCTCCATGAATCGATTTATCAGTACAATATTCATGAGTTCATTTAATTCGGCGTTCTAGTTCATGAACCTTCGTTATTCGGCATTCTAGTTCATGAACCACCTAAGGCAAGGGCAGATTCGTCAAGATAATCGGCTTATGTACCCTAACTGCCTTATGAGCTGATCTATCAGCACCTCACGAATTCATTTTATTCAGTCATCAATCAAATCAATTAATTTAATCGACTAATAGGTTTGCCGTCTCACGTAGTGGTGACATTTTGTTCTAACTGCTGATTCTTTTAATTATGTACTCATATAACAAACAGTACAAGCAATAACTTGAGAGCATAGAAAATTTTCATTCATAAATTGGGCGCTAACAGCGGACATTTTACACATGAAAATCCAAAAAAGATGAAAATCAACTAACAAAAAACTTTGCATCTAAGATGCCTACAAAAAACGAAAATACGTCTTAATCATTCCTCAGGGTCAAACGCCAGCGGGTCAACGTCCACCTGCTCGTACGAAATCGGCTGTACCAATGTCACATTCGTAGCAGCGAGGGCTTTGACCCAACCGTGTTTGAAGCCCCGATTCTCAAACTTTGGCGCTTCTTCTGCGTAGCTTTCCAAGGCGGCCTCTTGCCCAACTCGGAACGCTTTGGAAGTCTCAGAGTCGGCCTTTTCCCTAGCCTTCTTTAATTCCTCCAAGTCGGCTTCCAGCTTGGTGATTGCCTCCTAGGCTAACTTAAGCGCCTCATCGCTGGCCTTTGCCTTCTCCTCGGCGGCAAGCCTCAACTGATCGAAGTTCTGGCTCGCTCGGCCTCCAAGTCGGCTCTAGCATGTTCCGTCGGTGCCTACGCTGCCTCATAATCGGCCCTTTGAGAGACCGCCACAACCTTTTTCTGTTCATTTTCAATTTCGGCTTTCAATAGGCCGATCTGTTCTATGGCATCATGCTGACGGCGGCCGATCTCGGCTATCCTGCCCATCGCCTACAAAACAAAGAAACAGTAAACAAATAATTAGAGATTTACAAACGTGCATGCGTAAAGACGGAAGATTGCAGATAAGACAAGTAACGTACCGAAAGGGCCGACTGAGCAGCCAAAGCAATTAGCATCAGATCTGGCTCTGCTCGAAATACAGCTCTGTCAACCAGCAGAGATATCGAGGAGGCCATGCTCAAGGCCACAGCCGGGTCCCTCAAAGCCGAGGAGTCTGAGGAGATCGGCATATTTCTGATCCTTGGTTGAATCGTGAATGGAAGGACCAAATCCGACTCCTCAACTCGGGGTCGTTTATCGCTTTGGTTCTCTTCGCACTCGGCCTCTCGATTGGCGGGGCACTTCTCGCCCCTTTGTTCACCTTTGTTGGCCTGCCCCACCTCCTCCATCTCGGCCCTTTCAGGGTGAGCCGTCTTTTCAGCAATAACCGGAGGAGTAGATTCAGCCTCTATTGCCGATGTAGACTCAGTGACCGTGATGGGTGGAGTTTCTGATCAGACAGCCTCGGCCCTCCGCCTGGCGGCTATCCTCTCGGCGTTCTTCTTCCGCGCAAGTTGCTGAAGTGATTCCCCAACCATATCCTCTAGGTAAGTGCCGGGGAGATCTCCCAAGTTTGTAAAAATGTCCTCAAAGACGTCCCTCGGCCAGATGTGGATAGAGGGTCGGACAAATTCAGTCCAGCCTCTTCAAACACCGAATTGAGTGCTTCGTCTACCTCAATTCCCAATTGATCCGGGTCCTCGACGATCTGATCAGCTATTTGTTCTTCTGCCTATTCCGAATCGGAGGCTTCTAAACCGATCTCCTTCAGGTGTTTAAAGCTGGGGAAGATGAGGGCTGTAAGATGATCTTCGCCTTTTGGAACTGGTATATGGTCTGCTACCAAAAAAGTTACGTAAGACAACGCGTAGCGCAAGAGAATATGGACCGCCCTTCCTTGCTTCTAAAGATTTGGACGGCCAACGAATTGCAGAGCGGTTTTAATATCCGCAAGTACAGTGTCGTCGGCCGAAACCAGCACTTTCTTCAACGTGTTGCCTGCGCAAACAAAACGGTAAGTACATGAAAGAAGAGCCGAATACACATGCAAAAATATAAGCAACTAGAATAAGCTATACGGCCACCTAGATCGCCTTTTCGCCTTGGCACGGGATCCAAGCGATCTTCACCCTCGCCGAATTCCCAGTTGCCTCAAACAACGACCATCGCGTCATCAACACGCTTTCCAGAGCTGGCAAGCATGGTCACTAAATGATGATCGGTGTCCTTGGCCCTAAGAAAATAACGTCCTAGACGGCCAGTGGACTTGACTAAGACATAGCAATGCCAAATCGCAGGAATGCCTAAGTTAATCCTAAGACGACGGTTTAACTCTATGATCCCCATTACGATGCGAAAGAAATTCACGTTAGGCTGGGAAGGGATTAGGCCCCAATGTCGAAAGACGGCTCTCAGAAATGGATGAAGGGGAAAATGGACTCCACCTTCAACAATCGATAGGAGAGGAAAGATGATTGTGCTCTTGTCGGTCCTCTACATATCGGTGTTGTTGTCTTCCACGAGTGACAGGTGAACGTCATCAGGGATGGAACAATGGCGTCGGAAGTTGGAAATCCGGTCCGGAGAGAGAAGTGCTTTCAAATTTCTTGCCATCGTATTCAGCCTATGGGTTATGCAAAACTAACAGTAAACGAGAAAATGGTATTGGGAGTAAAAGAGAAGAGAACTTACAGGGAGCGGAAGGGATAATGAGAGACAGAAGAGAGCTGCAGAGGTCGCGAGATGGAGGAGTTGTACTAGAAGGCGAGCCAAAAAAACTTGAGTATTCAAAGTATACATTCGAAGAGACAAAGTTTTAAACCATATTAAATGGAGGAAGTGTACGAAGAGGCGGGAATTTGTAATAATGACTAGAAAACGTGTGCGTTCTGACACGCTTTCGAATGAGGTTAACCGCCGAATTTTTGACTTTTCAAGATCGAAACCAAACACGCCGACTAAACAGAGTTAGTGGGGTGTTCAGGGGGCAATTGTGGTGGCTGAATAATTGCAGACGCGGATAGGCAACGTTTAAATTCCCAATCGGTGTATAGTATGCATTCGGCCCCGCCCCTGCCATTTTCAGATGCCGAATAAGTCGAGCAGGGGGCCGATTAAATAGGGAAGGCCGAGTGAGTAAGTACATGACAGATCAAGAGCGGGCCCTACCTAAAAGACTAGGAGCGTATATAAATAGAAGAACAACAACCAAAGAGAGGTATGTGAGAATTAATATGCTTAACTTAAGACACAAGCAATCTAGAGAGTATACACTAACTTATCCGTCATAGTGCTGATTCCGGCACCCCCGACCGGAGTGTTCATTCCTTTTCAAGTGACTAGCTGAAGATCACGAGTGTCCCCCAGGATCAGAAGAGTATTTCCAAACCACTTCTCCACAGTCAGAGATCCTGTCCTTTTGGAAGTTTCACATGCCTGCAAAAGTAATGGTAGTTGTATTTTTCCACTCTAGCGGCCTTTGTTGCGCACGAGCGGAGATCGTGACCTTTCAAAAGTTTCACTAGCCTGCGAAAGTATTGGTAGTTGTATTTTTCTGCTCGAGTAGAGATTGTGACCTTTTAGAAGTTTCACACGCCTGCAAAAGTACTAGGAGTTGTATTTGTCCGCTCGAGCGGAGATCGCGACCTTTCAGAAGTTTCACTCTCCTACAAAAGTACTGAGAGTTGTATTTTTCCGCTCGAGCGGAGATAGAGACCTTTAAGAAGTTTCACACGTCTACAAAAGTACTAGTAGTTGTATTTTTCCGCTCTTGCTACCTTTCCTCCGCTCAAGCAGAGATCCCGACCTTTCAGAAGTTTCACTAGGCTATAAAAGTACTAGGAGTTATATTTGTCCACTCAAGGGGCCATTCCTGCACTCGAGCATTGATTGCAACCTTTCAGAAGTTTCACTCGCCTGCAAAAGTACCGGGAGTTGTATTTTTGCGCTCAAGCGCCCTTTCTTGCACTCGAGTGGAGATCCCGACTATTCAAAAGTTTCACTCCACTGCAAAAGTACTGGGACTTGTATTTGTCCGCTTGAGCGACCATTCTTGCGCTCGAGCAGAGATAGCAACCTTCCAGATCTTTCACTTGCCTGTAAAAGTACCAGTAGTTGAATTTTTTCGCTCGAGCGGCCTTTCATGTGATCGAATGAAGATCGCGAACTTTCAAAAGTTTCCTTAGCCTGCAAAAGTACAGGAAGTTGTATTTTTCCGCTCAAGCAGCCTTTCCTGGGCTCGAGCGAAGATCGCGACATTTTAGAGGTTTCATTCGCCTACAAAAGTACTAGGAGCTGTATTTTTTTGCTCGAGCGGCCTTTCTTGTGCTCGATCGGAGATCCAGACCTTTCAGAAGTTTCACACTCTTGCAAAGCTATTGGGAGTTTTATTTTTCCGCTCGAGCAGCCTTTGTTGCGCACGAGCAGAGATCACGACCTTTCAGAAGTTTCACTCGCTTGCAAAAGTATTGCGAGTTGTATTTGTCTGCTCAAGCGGAGATCGCGACCTTTCAGAAGTTTCACTCGCTTGCAAAAGTACTGGGAGTTGTATTTTTCTGCTCGTGAGAGATCGCGGCCTTTCAAAAGTTTCACATGTCTACAAAAGTACTTATAGTTGTATTTTTCCACTCTAGCGGTCTTTCATGTGCTCGAGCAGAAATCCCGACCTTTGAGAAGTTTCACTCGTCTGCAAAATTACTGGGAATTGTATTTTTTCACTCAAACGGCCTTCGCTACACTCGAACGCAAATCACGACCTTTTAGAAGTTTCACTAGCTGCAAAAGTACTGGGAGTTGTATTTGTCGCTCGAGTGGCCATTCCAGTGCTTGAACAGAGATCGTGACCATTCAAAAGTTTTACTCGCCTGCAAAAGTACTAGGAGTTATATTTTTGTGCTCAAGCGGCCTTTCCTATTCCTGCGCTTGAGCGGAGACCCCGACCATTCAGAAGTTTCACTCAACTGCAAAAGTTCTGGGACTTGTATTTGTCCGCTCGAGCGGCCATTTTTACGCTTGAGCGGAGATAGCGACCTTCTAGATGTTTAACCCACCTGCAAAAGTACTGGGTGTTTTATTTTTCTAATCAGGCGTCCTTTACTGCACTCGAACGGAGGTACGACCTTTCAGAAGTTTCACACTCCTGCAAAAGTACAGGGAGTTGAATTTTTCTGCTCGAGCGGCCTTTCCTACGCTCGAGCGGAGATCGCGACTTTTTAGAAGTTTCACTTGCCTACAAAAGTACTAGGAGTTGGATTTTTTTGCTCGAGCGGCCTTTCCTGCACTCAATTGGAGATCCCATCCTTTCAGAAGTTTCACACGCCTACAAAAGTACTGGGTGTTGTATTTTTCCACTCGAGCGGCCTTTGTTGCGCATAAGTAGAGATCGCGACCTTTCAAAAGTTTCACTTGCCAGCAAAAGTATTGGTAGTTGTATTCGTCAGCTCGAGCAGAGATCCCGACCTTTCAGAAGTTTCACACACCTACAAAAGTACTGGGAGTTGTATTTTTTTGCTCGAGCGGAGATGGAGACCTTTCAGAAGTGTCACACGTCTACAAAAGTACTAGTTGTTGTATTTTTCCGCTCTAGCTGCCTTTTCTACGCTCGAGCGGAGATCCCGACCTTTCAGAAGTTTCACTAGTTTGCAAAAGTACTGGGAGTTGTATTTGTCCACTCAAGGGGCCATTCCCGTGCTCGAGCGTTGATTGTGACCTTTTAGAAGTTTCACTCGCCTACAAAAGTATTGGGAGTTGTATTTTTGCGCTCGAGCGGCCTTTCTCGCACTCAAGCGGAGATCTCGACCATTCAGAAGTTTCACTCGACTGCAAAAATATTAGAACTTGTATTTGTCTGCTCGAGCGGCCATTCTTGCGCTCGAGCGGAGATTGCAACATTCCAGATATTTCACTCGCTTGCAAAAGTACCAGGAGTTGAATTTCTCCGCTCGAGCGGCCTTTCATGTGATCAAACGAAGCTCGCGACCTTTCAGAAGTTTCCCTAGCCTGCAAAAGTACAGGAAGTTGTATTTTTCCGTTCAAGCGGCCTTTCTTGCGCTTGAGCGGAGATCGCGACTTTTTAGAGGTTTCACTCGCCTGCAAAAGTACTAGGAATTGTAGTTTTCCACTCGAGCGGCCTTTCCTGCGCTCGATCGGAGATCCTAACCTTTTAGAAGTTTCATACGCCTGCAAAGCTATTGGAAGTTATATTTTTTCGCTCGAGCGGCCTTTGTTGCATACAAGCAGAGATCGCGACCTTTCAGAAGTTTCACTCACCTACAAAAGTACTGGGAGTTGTATTTGTCCACTCAAGCGGAGATCACGACCTTTCAGAAGTTTCACTCGCCTCCAAAAGTACTGGGAGTTATATTTTTCTGCTCGTAAGAGATCGCTATCTTTCAGAAGTTTCACACATCTACAAAAGTACTCGTAGTTGTATTTTTCTGCTCTAGTGGCCTTTCCTACGCTCAAGCAAAAATACCAACCTTTGACAAGTTTCACTAGCCTACTAAAGTACGAGGAGTTGTATTTGTGCGCTTGAGCGGCCATTCCTATGCTTTAGCGGAGACCGCAACCTTCCTGATGTTTCACTCACCTGCAAAAGTACTAGGAGTTGTATCTTTTCGCTCGAGCGGCCTTTGCTGCGCCCGAGCGATGATCTGGACCTATCAGAAGTTTCACTCACGTGCAAAAGTACTACGAGTTGTGTTTGTCTTCTCAAGAGGCCGTTCAAGTGCTCGAGTGGAGATCACGACTTTCCAGATGTTTAACTTGCCAGGAAAAGTACTAGGAGTTGTATTTTTCAACTTGAGCAACATTACCTGTGCTCGAGCAGAGATCGCGACCTTTCATAAGTTTCACTCGTCTACAAAAGTACTGGGAGTTGTATTTTTGCGCTTGAGCGGCCTTTCCTACACTGGAGAAGAGATCCTGATCATTTAGAAGTTTCAGTCAGTGAAGAACAAAGGGAGGTTGTAGAATTTTCAGTGCAAAAATGGCATGAAAAGTAGTGCTACAACAGGCAAGCAACACATGTACAACATGTTAAGGGCCGAAGCATGAAGGCTAGTGAAGAGCATTACACTAGAAGCATACAATATCAAACTCTAATGATCTAGCTAGCTCTAGACAGAGCTAAAACATGCCAATACAGTGGCCAAAACATGCTGAAATTTAGGCACAAAAAGCAAGAAAATCATGCGCACATGTTGGCTCGCAAGCAAGACACAAGGCACAACTCTCAAAAGTAATGAAAGAGTGATATATGTGAGAGTGTGACAGTGATATATGCACTGAAATTACATGCTAAATGATGCTATGGCATGCATACAACCCCAGCAAAGCATGTTAGAAATCTTAAATCACAAAGCTAGTGAAGCCAACTACACTATAGCCATGCAAGGCAAAGCATATATAACCAAGACCACCCAAAACAGAGCCAAAGCATGCTAAATCAGTAGCAAAAATGTGCTGGAGTTAAGCTAACACAAGCTGGAACAATAGGCTAAATCATCAAACATGCTAGGCTAGTAAGCAAAATTACACTACAAGTGCAAGATGTAAGCAACAAGTGACCGAACCAGCCAAAAACAGAGTTTAAACAGGTTAAAATAGAGCCTAAAACATGCTTGAATTAAGCCAACACAAGTCACAAAAAAATGCTACTTTGTAATGCTAACTAGGCATGGCATAGAGAGTCAAGGAGGGGAGGCCACCCCCTCCTATTTTGGATATCAAAACCAACTTTTTATCACTGAAATTCCCCTGGAATTCAGTGGTTAACAGGCCAAGAAAAGGGTGTTTCAAAAGCTTTGAAAGATGGCTCAAAAGGCTTTAGAAGCCAAAGAGCAAAGAGAGGTAACCACCCCCTAACTAAACAAGGCTCAAGCCACCATTTTAAAACCTTAAAAACAGAGTTTTTTAGGAGGTTAAAACCAGCCTCAAAGTAAGCGTAAAAAGATGGCCAAGCACTTAACCAAAACAAAGCTTAAAAGGGACAAGTCCTTACCCTTGAAGCACAGCAGCAAAACAGGTGTAATTCTGAGCTAAAACCAAGCTTTGGACCTCAAATAGGACCTCCAAGAACATCAGCTCCAAGATGAAGGTGTTTGGCTAAGAGTCTTAATGCAAATGTGTAGAGAAAACTCAATTATAAGCACAAAATAGGTAGAGAGAGAGAATTCTACAGAGAGGGGCAGATATTTTTTGCTCTGAATTTTTGTAACCCTCAAAATGGGGGAGAGACCTCCCCTTATATAAGAATACAAGCTAAAAGCTTGTATTCACGTGTATGGAGGATGCATCCAGTAACCAATAGTTGGCACATAAAATATCTGAAAAAGGAGAAAAAAGGTTGCCGGCCATCATTGGTAGCCGACCGGCCATTAGTGTAGCCGACCGGCCACCACTGATGGCCGATGGGCAGAAGCCCTGGCCGATGGGTTGTAGGGCTGGCCGATAGGTCACCCTCTTCCCCAGAAGCAAAGCTACAAGCTCTTGGTCCACAACCAAGCACAAAGTAGACAGGTTTCAAAAGCTCAAAGGCAAGGCACTCCGCCAAAAACTTCGAGCGTTCAAAACGAACACAAACATGGATAATCATCGAGTGTTCAAACGATGACCTCCAAGTCTTGAGAACGGTCAAAAATGGGGTGTCTACAGGTACGAGAGGGAAAGGTCATGAATTGAGCACCCCCACTCGCTCGATCAAAGATCGGCTTCTACTAATTATGATATGATTTTTTATAAACATTATGTGCTCTTGTTCCGGTTATTAAACTAGCTTTACTATGTGATGCGTACAAGCAAGTATAGACTAGTTTGCTCAAGTTGGAACAATTCAACTTATGTTTATTTGCGAAAATGGTTTGAATTTGCCACTTCAAGTGGGCTTAAAAGTTTGCAGATTTGCCACCAAACATAGTGGGCTTAAAACCGATTTGCCACTCAACAAAGTGGGCTTAAAACATGCATTTTATTGAATCGTTCCAATTCAAGCAACAAGCTTTCATCCACAGGCATTCAAGCAATTTATCAAATAAGCATTTAGCCTCATGGAAAGCATGCTAATCATGGCAACATTCACATTCATGCGAGTATGCTAAAGCATAAAAACTCAACTAGTACTCCAAGCTAAGAAAATATGAGTTAGAAAAATATGCATGATTCCTAACTATACAAAATGTCTAATGCAACACATGCAATGAATGCAATTAATAGATTTAGCTACTAATATGGCATAAGAAGCAATTTGATAACATGCGATTAAACACATATTCAAAGAAGTATTGAAATTGACAATGCAGTTTGAATGATGCACCGAGCCTCGGTGCATACAAGACAAGATGAATGTATGCAAGCATGCGATATGCTAATTGAAACATGACCTTAATCTAACCATCAAAAACGATTAAGTAAAAAGGAGAAAGACGCGAGGTTGGAAGACATACACGCACGCACACCTATTATAACATTACACCCTTGCGAAGGAGGGTCTGAATGGATAAGCTAACTAATTAGCTACGCTAATTAAGCTAACTAATTATTACAAACCAAATTAATTAACTATTCTAGTTAACTAATTACAAAATGAAATTGAATAACTAGTTAAACTAACTAATTATTTACAACACTTAATTAGCTACAACTAATTAATTACAACACGTATTTAATTTAATGCTTATTAAACTAAAAAGCAAATCCCGGGAAGCGAGGGATGCATGCATGCTCAATTCTTCACCCGAAAAGCCACTGCCTTGCTGCTGAAAGCCTCTGTTTGCACATATGAACACCAACAAAGCAGTCCACTTCCAGAACACCTCTGCTCCACCTTACCAATGCACTGTGCAAATTTCATGGATGGCCAACAGGGGGCCAGTCGGCTACCATTGGTGGCTGGTCGGCTACCATTGGTGGCCGGTCAGCCACTGGTTATGGCTGTCGACCACTACTGGTTTGAACCTCCTTGCTGTAATAGAGAGCAAAACAGAGCAAAATAGTGTATTTCTCAAGGGTTGTTTGCACACTTTGACGCTCCTTTTCATGGGGAAATTAAATGAGGGACAAGTTTTGGTTCACAAACCATCAATCAATCAATCAAATTCATTGCATGATGACTTGTGAAACCAATTGTACAATAAATGCACAACAAGACCAAAAAGACCATCACCCTATCATGCATGATCAAGGGCAATGGAGATCAGGGAAAATGGCACATTTCATCACTTTTGAGTATGAAATGTCCCATTTACCTTTGTTCAAATTAACGTCCGATTTGAACACATGCAATACAACACAAAGAGATGCTTATCTTGCCTCTTTTACTTGCCAATTTTGTTTACTCATTTTAATTACCAAATCATCCTTTAATCCATTAAGTCCATTAGTGAGTGTCCTCTAATGGAAAGAGGGCTCAAATCCCAAGTTGCTTTGGGCATGAAAGAGGCATTACACTGTTGGTAATGAACCCCCTAAGGGATTAAACCATTAGGTGTAGCACCTCCATTTCACACTTAGGCAAACAAGTGGTTTAAAACCACTTTCAAAGCAAAATCAAAAAGTGAAGAAATGAGGGAGATTGCAGAGATTATAAGTTCTGAAATGAAGTAGAAAAAGCACTAAAAGATGCAATCAACTCAAACCAATGATGGTTAAAGCCTTAAAACACTAAGCTAGTGAAGGGGGTTACACTATAACTATGCAAAACAAGACTTGAATGAACTAACCAGCCCAAAATAGAGCTAAAATAGGTTATTTTAGAGGCTAAAACATGATGGACTTGAGCTGAATTAAGCTAGAAAAACATGCTAACATGTCAAGCTAACTAAGCATGCAAATAAGACACAAGAAGGGGAGGCTAACCCCTCCAAATTTGGACCTCAAAATAAGTTTTTGCTAGTGAAAAATCTTTGAAATCCAGTGGTTAAAAGGCCCACAAAATTTGATTTGAAAGTGATGAATAAAGGCACAAAAGCTTTACAAACTAATAAGCAAGGAGGGTGAACCACCCCCTAACTAAAAAATGGGTCAAACCACCACTTTTAAGCCACAAAAATATAACTTTTCTCAGTTCAAAACCAGCTCCAAAACAATAAGAAAAGATGGTGAAACAAGCTTGCAAAACAAAGTAAACAAGGCAAGTAAACTATCTCTTGAAGCAAAGGGCAATTCTAGGCACAAAACCAAGCTAAAACTACCTTCAAGAGCTCCAAGAAGACCCCAGGTTGCCTCAGCTCAAAGGTACGAGGATTTGATTTAGGATGTGTATGCAAAAGTGTAGAGAAAACAAGCACTTAGGCGCAAAAATTGTAAGAGAGAGAGATTTTTGCTCCAAATTTTCTAACCCTCCAAAATGGAGGAGGAACCCCCCTATACATAGAAAAACAAGCCTTGAGCTTAGAAGCATCCCACCATACACATGTAGGAAGATGCAGCTCAATGTGCTAACAGCTGGCACAGCTGTCAACAAATATCTAAAATATCTGGAAAAAGAGACTGGTGGCTGACCGGCCACATCAATGGCTGACAAGCACAAACCATGGTCGACAGCCTCTGGTGGTGGGCGACAGGTCACCACAAGTTCCAGGCACCAAGTTTTGATCCAAAACAAGGCACAGAAAGGACAAGGTCTAAAGGCTTAAAGATAGGGCGTTCCGCTGAGGACTTCGAGCACTCAAAACAAACACAAGCAAACACAATCATCAAATGCACAAGTAATGATGTCCAAGTCTTGAGAAAGGTCAAAAATGGGGTGTCTACAGTAATGTATTAATTCACTTTCAATTGTTTTTGATTGTTTAGTTTCTTTGGTTTAATGGAAAGTATATTTTGAGGTTTGTGATAGTTCCGAGGAAAGAAAAACAAGAAAGTGTAGAAGAAGCATTAATGTCACATGGTTTGATAAGATAAAAAGAAACCATGAGGCAGTTGATGTGTCT
The DNA here is from genome assembly GCA_030407325.1 of Camellia japonica. Taxonomy (NCBI): domain Eukaryota; kingdom Viridiplantae; phylum Streptophyta; class Magnoliopsida; order Ericales; family Theaceae; genus Camellia; species Camellia japonica. Next base: position 11,342,855 of record JAPPVO010000024.1, on the reverse strand, counting down.
AGTAATCACTTTTTTTTTCATAGCTTAACATTTTCTCTTTATTTTGCTCATAATCATATTGCTAGTGTTGCTTTGTATGCTTGGGCTTGTGAAGTTTGACTACTTAGCACCTAACTATCATCTGTCAGACTTTAAAATGAATTTATAGATATTATATAGATCATTGTTGCTATTTTAAAGCATTATTGAGCTCCATTGTTTCCCGGGGTTGATACTTAAGCTACTTTGCTCTCTCTCTCTCTCTCTCTCTCTCTCTCTCTCTTAAAGTAGTTGACGAAACCAGAAGATGTCTGTAATCTCAAAGTTGCTGTTCTTTTTCTAGACTCTGTAATAAGACTGTGAAGAAGTGCCCTATTTCTTGCAAGGATTCTTAGAATCAGAACTACTATAACCTCAAATGTTCTTTGTAATTGCAAGAGGTGGAAAACCTTTGTAGGATTCTTTCAGGAACTCCTTGTTATGGTTGCACCTTTTTTTTTTTTTTTTTTTTTTTTGAGGAAAGAGAATTTTATTAAGGAAAGATATGGAAAATAATGCATGAATGTTAAGATTTTTATAAATAGGCCTTTATATTTATTGTATATAATATTTAAATATATATATATATGATTGTATGCATTTTTTTTTTTTTTTTTGGCGACAGTAACAAGATGGTCGCTAATACATTGTAGGCATTTTTTTAGCTTTTTTGCAGCAGCAAAATATCAGTCGCCATAAGTAGATTAGGTGGTTGCAAATAGTTTGAGACTGCTATTTTGCAATCGCAAAAAGTATTTGCCACTCCCACATTCACGACCCTCATTTGTCGTCGCATAGGCCGTCATAAAAGGTCTTTTACGACTGTATTTTTTTATTTGCGACGGCTTGTAGCAATCGCAGAATTTTTTTTTTTTTTTTTAGTAATGTAGCAAAGCTACTTAAAATGAAGCATTGCTCTAATAACTAGATAATTACTCCACTCATAGATATAACAGAGTCTGATCAAAGGCATAATTTATAGACTTCAGTGTGCTCCAAACATTCATGATGAAGTAGCGATGAACAACAGCAAGATATTAAGGAGCATGCTCATATTGAGGACACTTGTTGCGAAAGTATTTACAATTCTCTTCAGGTCTAGTCTAGTGGCACTACACGATTAAAGAAAGAAAAACAATTACAATAATGATACAACTCTAATACTAGAGCTCTAAATGGAGCTCTAGTGAAGTGGAAGAGAGAGAGAGAGTAGAAAGAGATATAGAGAGGAGTGTGGGCCCCACCTTCACATGGGCACTCTCTACATCATTAGAGTTGCATTAGAGCTCTCAAACAATTATTACAAATCTAAACAACCTCTTGACATTTTATATCTCAAATTACCCTAAAATGCTAAGTTAGGGAATAGAAAAAAAATATTAAAAAAAAAACTTTTTCTTAACTGTAGAACCAATCTAACTCTCACTAGAAGAACATAAATGTTACTTTTATTTTACAAATCATAATTTCTTGTAGCTCAACGTTCGTAGTTTGAGTTTTATTTGATGGTGTTAATAATTTTGTTATAATTACAAACGTAATGCAAGTATGAAATATAATGAGACAATGAGAATATTTTCTATCATTCATTTTAGGCTATGTTTGGATCTTATATTTGCAAAGAGATGGGGGGGAGACAGATTTGTGGTAGGGGAAATGTTGTTTCATTAACTTTTCCCTAAGAAAACATAACTTTTTGTGGGTCTTGATTTTTTACCACACAACCAAACATGGAACTTAGCTGGAGATCACTGGCAGAATAGATTGAGCCAACCACTTGCCAACAAGAAGATGAGAATACCGCGGTGGTTCGTCCACCCGGGGGCACTCCGACGATCAAGTCAATCAACTTATCTCACAAGATATCATCAACTCAAATCAATAGCTCACAGAATAAATCACATACCTTAGACCCACGGAGATGCCTCACTTTTATAATGACCAGTGTCCAACTTCCCCTAGAAGTCTCACTTCATAGGACTCTATCCTTTACAAGAATAACATCTATCACAACTTACACTATTCAGATTAAGATGAACTTCCTCAAGAGTACAATCTCCATCCAAATAGGTAGTTTGATGTCATCTAGGACACTAGTCCTCTGTCCAAATATCTCGGATTCCAGAATTACCACACCATATCTCGACACCATGGTCCGCCTACATGGCACCTCAGCTAACAAACTCTACCATGTGAACTACCTAAAAAATATGTCCCCATAACTGCCCCTAGGTTCTATTACCTCGGCAACCTGAGGTGATGGAACCTACATCGTTTCATCTTCCAACATGTCAACTAAACAACATGCTAGAGATACTCTTCCAACCAAAACCATGACTCATCGGTGTAAAGAAACCAGGACTCAGATGTCCACTCGTCAAGAATCAATAATCAAGAACCAAGAACCAAGAACCATCATGTTCTATCTCATCCAAGTCCAACATCTCGACGGAGATCGCACTATTAGCAAAGATCATGACTTGCTAGTTCAAGAACATCAAGATCCTAGTATCAACTCATCAGGAATCAAGAACAAATGGGTTTTGTCCCTTCCAAATTCAACATCTCAACTGAAATCATCATCTCAACTGAGATCATCATGTCAACCAAGATCAATCATCTCAACCGAGATCATCATGTCAACCAAGATCAATCATCTCAACCGAGATTGCCATCTCAATCAACATGTTTGGCTCGCCCAAACAAAGCACATTAGGCTTAACCTTAGTGCACCAAAAGTACTAGCTACCTCGACTTTTCTTACAAACTGACCAGGTCATGGCCAATTTTGCCTAGTTTCGTGCCTAAACATCATTGACTTAACTCTACCATCCTGGCAAGTCTAAGTTAATCGTCATGTTTCATGCTGAAACATTGCAGACTTAGTTCAACTCTGTCATCATGGAAAGTCTAAGTTAATTGTCATATTTCATGCTGAAACATCGCAGACTTAGTTCAACTCTGCCGTCATGGCAAGTCTAAGTTATTCGTCATGTTTCATGCTGAAACATTGCAAACTTAGTTCAACTCTACTATCATGGAAAGTCTAAGTTAATCGTCATGTTTCATGCTGAAACATTGTTGACTTAGTTCAACTCTACCATTATGGCAAGTCTAAGTTAATAGTCATGTTCACCACGGGAACATCGTTTTAAGACTTTTTCAGTCTTATCTCACAATCATAAACAACATTTTGTAACGAACAAAATCGATACTAGTATTTTATTAATAGTTCGGCTGAGGTTATTGACATCATTAGAGCCGAGCTCCAAATTTCAAGGCCTCAACAATTTCTTACTGTCAAGATCTTACAATCTCAGGTAAGCTTTGTTTTATCTCAACTCTGTTCACCACCAGTAAGTTTTGATCTTTCCAAAATTGTTCACCTAGGTCGAACTCCTGTCTTCTCGGACCTACTCATCTAGGCCGAGATCTTGTCTTCTGGGATCTGGGATATGGGATCTGCTTAGTTAGGCTGAGCTCTTGGCTTCTCGGACCTACTCAGCTAGGCTGAGATCTTGCCTTCTAGGATCTGGCTGGGATCTGGGATCTTCTCACTTAGGCTGAGCTCTTGTCTTCTCGGACCTACTCATTTAGACCGAGAGCTTATCTTCTAGGATCTAAGATCTACTCACATAGGTTGAGCCCCTATCTTCTTGGACCTAATCATCTAGGTCGTGATCTTGTTTTCTGGGATCTAGGATCTGCTCACTTAGGTTGAGCTCTTGTATTCTCAGACCTATTCATCTAGGTCGAGATCTTGTCTTCTAGGATCTAGGATCTGGGATGTGCTCACTTAGGCTAAGCTCTTGTCTTCTCAGACCTATTCATCTAGGCCGAGATCTTATCTTCTAGGATCTATGATGTGGAATGTGCTCACTTAGGCTAAGCTCTTGTCTTCTCGGATCTAGTCATCTAGGCCGAGAGGTTGTCTTCTAGGATCTGGGATCTGCTCACATAGGTTGAGCCCCTGTCTTTTCGAACCTAATCATCTAGGCCGTGATCATGTCTTCTAGGATCTAGGATCTGCTCACTTAGGTTGAGCTCTTGTATTCTCAGACTTATTCATCTATGCCGAGATCTTGTCTTCTAGGATCTAGCACTCATGCCCCTTTATCTTTGCATTCATCCCTTCTGGAAGGGTCTTCATTCCGTCAATGTTGATGCATTCTCCATCTTTGCTAAACTTGTCGTCACCAATACATTGATCTTGCACAATGATGGCCATCTATTCTGACTAAGTTCCCATAGACGGCACCAAATTGTGAGTGTTGATTTTTGACCACACAACTAAACAGGGAACTCAGCTGGAGTGCACCGGCAGAATAGATTGAGTCAACCACCTGCCAACAAGAAGATGAGAATACCGTGGTGGTTCATCCACCCGGGGGTACTCCGACGATCTAGTCAGTCAACTTATCTCACGAGATATCATCAACTCAAATCAATAGCTCACAGAATAAATCACATACCTTAGACCCACGAGGTTGCCTTACTTTTATAATAATCAATGTCCAACTTCTTCTAGAAGTCTCACTTCATGGGACTCTATCCTTCACGAGGATAACATCTATCACAACTCACACTTCAGATTAAGATAAACTTCCTCAAGAGTCCCATCTCTATCCAAATAGGTAGATTGATGTCATCTAGGACTCTAGTCCTCTATCCAAATATCTAGGATTTTGGTATTACCGCACCATATCTTGGCACCATAGTCCGCCCACGTGGCTCCTCGGCTAACAAACTCGGTCACGTGAACTACCCAAAAAATATGTCCCCACACTTTCTATTTCAAGATCCAACCACATCCGTAGAAAAATAAATCAAACTAACTAGAATATAAAGAAAACAGATGAGAAGAATAAATAACACCCACCTATTAATCAATTCCATAAATAAATCATCATACATAATTGTAGACACCCCATTTTTTACTGTTCTCAAGAATTGGACGTCATCACTTGTGCATTTGATGATTGTGTTTGTTTGTGTTAGTTTTGAGTGCCCGAAGTCCTCGGCGGAATGCCCTGTCTTTGAGCCTTTAGACCTTGTCCCTTTCTGTGCCTTGTTTTGGATCAAAACTTGGTGCCTGGAACTTGTGGTGACCTGTCGATCACCACCAGAGGCTGTCGGCCATGGCTTGTGCTTGTCGGCCATTAGTGTGGCTGGTCGATCACTAGTGGTGGCCAACGACCACCAGTCTTTTTTTCCAGATATTTTAGATATTTATTGACAGCTATGCTAGCTGTTAGCACATTGAGTTTCATCTCCCTACACATGTATGGTGGGATGTCTCTAAGCTCAAGGCATGTTTTTCTATATATAGGGGGGTTCCTTCCCCATTTTTGAGGGTTAGAAAATTCAGAGAAAAAATTTCTCTCTCTCTCTTACAATTTTGTACTTAAGTGCTTGTTTTCTCTACACTTTTGCATACATATCCTAAATCAAATGCTCTTACCTTTGAGCTAAGGCTACTTGGGGTCTTCTTGGAGCTCTGGAAGGTGGTTTTAACTTGGTTTTGTGCCTAGAATTGCCCTTTGCTTCAAGAGATAGTTTACTTGCCTTGTTTACTTTGTTTTGCAAGCTTGTTTTACCATATTTTATTACTATTTTGGGGCTGGTTTTGAACTGAGAAAAGTTCTATTTTTGTGGCTTAAAAGTGGTGGTTTGACCTCTTTTTTAGTTAGGGGGTGGTTCACCCTCCTGGCTTATTAGTTTGAAAAGTTTTTGTGCCTTTATTCATCACTTTCAAATCAACTTTTTTGGGTCTATTAACCACTGAATTTTAGAGGTTTTTCAGTAGCGAAAAAATTATTTTGAGGTCCAAATTTGGAGGGATTAGCCTCCCCTTCTTGTGTCTTGTTTGCATGCCTAGTTAGCTTCACATGTTAGCATATTTTTCTAGCTTAAATTAGCTCAAGTCCAGCATGTTTTAGTCTCTAAAATAACCTATTTTATCTCTGTTTTGGGCTGGTTAGTTATTTGAGTCTTGTTTTGCATGGTTGTAGTGTAAGTTCCTTCACTAGCTTGGTGTTTTAAGGCTTTAACCATCATTGGTGTGAGTTGATTGCATGTTTTAGTGCTTTTTCTACTTCATTTCAACACTTATAATCTCTGCAATCTCCCTCATTTCTTTACCTTTTGGTTTTTCTTTGAAAGTGGTTTCAAACCACTTGTTTGCCTAAGTGTGAAATGAAGGTGTTACACCTAATGGTTTAATCCCTTAGGGGGTTCATTACCAACAGTGTAATGCCTCTTTCATACCCAAAGCAACTTGTGGTTTGAGCTCTCTTTCCATTAGAGGACACTCACCAATGGACAAATGGATTAAAGGATGATTTGGTAATTAAAATGAGTACACAAAATTGGCAAGTAAAAGAGACAAGATAAGCATCTCTTTATGTTGCATTGCATGTGTTCAAATCGAACGTTAATTTGAACACAAGGAAAATGGGACATTTCATACTTAAAAGTGATAAAATGTGCCATTTTCCTAGGTCTCCATTACCCTTGATCATGCATGATAGGGTGATGGTCATTTTGGTCTTATTTTGTTGCATTTATTGAACTTGCACAATTGGTTTCACAAGCGATCATGCAATGAAATTGCTTAATTGATAGTTTGTGAACCAAAGCTTGTCCCTCCTTTGATTTTCCCATGAAAAAGAGAGATAAAGTGTGCAAACAACCCCTTGAGAAATATACTATTTTACTCTCTGTTGCAGCACGGAGGTTCAAACCAGCAATGGCCGACAACCATCACCAGTGGCCGACCGGCCACCAATGGTAGTCGACCGGCCACCATTGGTAGTCGACCGGCCCCCTGTCGGCCATCCATGAAATTTGCACAGTGTATTGGTAAGGTGGAGCAGAGGTGTTCTGGAAGTAAGCAGCATTGTCAGTGATCATATGTGCAAACAGAGGCTTTCAACAGCAAGGTAATGGCTTTTCAAGGTGAAGAATCGAGCATGCATGCATCCCTCGCTTCCCGGGATTAGCTAATTAGTTTAATTAGCATTAGATCAAGTACATGTTGTAATTAATTAGTAATAGTTAATTAAGAATTGTAAATAATTAGTTAGTTTAACTAGTTATTCAATTTCAATTTGTAATAATTAGTTAACTAGAATGGTTAATTAATTCGATTTATAATAATTAGTTAGCTTAATTAGCGTAGCTAGTTGATTAGCTTATTCATTCGGACCCTCCTTCGCGAGGGCGTAATGTTGTAATAAGTGTGCGTGCATGTGTGCATGTTTTCCAACCCCACGTCTTTCTCCCTTTTATTTAAATGCTTTTGATGGTTAGATTAGGGTCATATTTCACTTAGGATTTCGCATGCTTGCATACATTCATCTTGTATTGCATGCACTGAGGCTCGGCGCATCATTCAAACTGCATTGTCATTTCAATACGTCTTTGAATACGTGTTTAAATCGCATGTTGTTCAAATCGATCCATATGCCATATTAGTAGCCAAGTCTATTAATTGCATATTGCATGTGCTGCATTAGGCATCTTGTATAGTTAGGATCATGCATCTTTCTAACTAGTTTCTGTTTTGACTTGGAGTACTCGGTAAGTTTTTACGCTTTAGCATACTTGCATAAGTGTGAATGTTGCCATGATTAACATGTTTGCCATGAGGCTATGTGCTTATATGCTAAACTGCATGAATGTCTGCGGATGAAGGCTTGTTGTTTGAATTGGAACGATTCAACGAATGTAAGTTTTAAGCCCACTTTGTTGAGTGGCAAATCATGTTTTAAGCCCACTATGTTTGGTGGCAAATTCGCATCTTTAAGCCCACTTGAAGTGGCAAATTCAAACCATTTTCACAAAACAAGCATGAGTTGAATTGTTCCAAATTGAGAAAACTAGTATATACTTGCTTGTGCGCATCACATAATAAAGCTAGTCTAATAACCAGAACAAGAGCACATAATGTTTATAAAAATCATATCATAATTAGTAGAGGCCGATCTTTGATCGGGCAAGCGGGGGTGCTCAATTCATGACCTTCCCCCTTCGTACCCAAGTTCCCGAGCTGAGACAACTTTGGTGATGATGAACACGTGGCCTTCGGCACGAGTCAGGGTTTCCTAAATTTCCCAAAAATAAAACATTTAGGTGGCGACTCTATATCTGGTAAAGCAATCTAATTTTGGAATTATTTGATTTAAAATCAATTTTCCAAAAAGATTTGCCGGATTTGGACTCTTTGGTGTTTATCAGTTTCACATTGCACTTGTGAGATTAGATTCAAAACCGCGGGAGTCCGAACTGTGAAGCTTTCTTTTCAAACCTTCCGAAAGAGGGCGCGAAAAAGCCGAACTACAATAACATACAAAAGATTCATATTTTGCTTGATAAAAAAAAAAAAAAGTAAGAGGCAGTATCACGTGCACATGAAAGAGTTCATATTATCCATCCATAAGTTATTAATTTGGCAAAAAAAAAATTAATTATTTTACCTATGATCATGATTTTAAAAGCAGTTGCGATCGCCGTAATGGTTGCGGTGACGCGGTAGTGGTTGCGGGGTATAAATGCCGTAGCGTAACGGTTACGGTAACCGAACGGTGATTTTTTTATTTTTTGCACAATTTGAAGAAAACTTACTAATACACATAGTTTTTTTCTTTGAGAATCATATTTATTGGGATTTAAAATAAATTTTAAGCAATTTTTGTTAATTTTTTAGTATGATCTAATATAATTAATTTTTAACTATGAAAGGAGCTTTTTACATTTTATTTCAATAGTTAATGATTTTAAGAATAATTGATTTTAAATGTCTACAAATTATTTTTTACGAATAGCTGAACTAACTGAATAAAAAATATTCACAATTATTAAATAAAAGGATTTTAAAATAAAATTTGTGCCATAAATTAAAAAACAAATTATAAAGAAAAAAATTCATGTAAGATTTTTTCTTTGGGCTTGAATCACTTGAGTATTTATTCTTTTTTTTGTAAGCTTTTGTTTGTTTGTTTGTTTTTTTTTTTTTTTTTTGGAGAAAATGAAGCTATTCAGAATATTGTAAAAGGGTGTAACGGTATCTAACGGACCGTTACGGCTGTTACAGCACTGCTACAACTGTTACATAACACCGAAACGATCGTTACACATGTAAATTTCCATCACACCTGTGACGCCCCAAAAATCAAGAACATCAGAGAATATAATAACAAATAAATACAAGTTTTTTCTAAGATTACAAAATAGAAAACATCACTAATGAGTCCTTTGATCAGTAACCAAGTAAGATTCCAGGAAAGATCGGAGAGTCAAACTAGCCTCCCTTCAAAGTCCAATCTCCTTAGATAGCAAAGCTACCTTTTTGATAGATCTTATCAAGGTATTAACACAAGGTCTACATGAGTAGATGGAAAATAAGTAATAGGTAATATAAAAGATATGTATAGATATATAATAATTACAAGGGTAAACTACCAATAGGTCCTACTTGGGAGACTTATTACCCAATAGGTCCTACTTTGAGACTTATTACCCATTAAGTCCTATTTGATATAATTTATTAAGTGATAAAGACAAATTTTATCAGTCTTTTTTTTTTATGAATAATTTTATAGTGATAAATTTATCAGTCTCTTTTTTTATGAATAATTTTTTAGTGATAAATTTATCACTCTCTTATTTTTATAGTGTTAAATTTATTAGTTAGGACCTGTAGGTAAATAAGTCTAGTGAATAGGACTAATTGGTAAGTACCCCTAATTACAAAATCAACTCTTAAATACAACAAGGGATCTATCACTTACAATCTCACAACACGTTTACAAACTAGTTTCTAATCCTCCTAGGGTAGCCATACGTCCTCAAATGCTTCAGCTTTGCCTTCGACTAGTCTAATAGTCTTCAATACCTGGCATGAAACGCCATGAGCTTTGAATGCCCAGTAAACACACACACACACCCCATCCCTTTTTTCCAATCCAGTACACCATTACACGTAACGAAGCATGATATTCAAGTCAATAACAGGGATTACAAGGTTAGATGTTAATATTCTAAAAATCCCGCAAAGAGATTTCATCCTCCCAACTACAAGAATTGGACACCAGACTATTCAGAACTCCCCATTTTGCTGCTTTGTTGCAAAACTTACCTCGAATGCCTACCAACGGTTATATACCGCATAGTGCCAACCAAAAGGCCTCAAAAGGGACGGCGAAAAGAAAAAGGTTTTATCACCCTAAATCCAACCTTTTCCTTCCAAAAAAAAGTTTTGTCCTCCTGAATGTCCCATCTGAACCCAACCTTACCTCACCAAATCAAATCATCGCAAAGAGTCCGAATATGTTTGTTCCATTCTAGGGTTTACGTGACAACAGCTTGCTCAAGACTTAACTTTCAATTAGGAAGCACATCCCATCAATCCATACTTAACACATTATCATCTCTTCATTATTCAAGTGATCGAAAACCCAACACCAACCCAATTAAGTTTCTCATTGAGTTAAATGTTTTAAATTGAAGTTAGAACACTTAACAAGGTAGTAATATCCACATAAGCATGAGCACCATCAAATGAAGAAGATAAGGAACATAATCGTAATGCATGCAATATCATAGCAAGACATGATCATACATTAATAAGCACATTCATGAAGACGAGAGCATAAAACACCAATGCGAAACAGAATTTCTAGATTCGGTACCAATTAAAGATTAAAATTAAAAGGGACATTTCATATTTTTTCGAATCCTGGCCTTCCTATGGTTTGTAGAGAATTTTATCTAGTTTTCAGATCATCTTTTAGAAGTTTTATAGCATTCCTATATTTTTAGTTATTTAGGAAATACCCCAGCGCTGTCAGATTCATCGACTGTTACAAAAATCTGGTTTTCTCACAAAACGCACTTTTTGTCAATGAAACCAATTTTCCATGAAAGATAACTCCTTAAGGAAGATTTTTATGTAAAACCTAGGTCCATAATATTTTTCTACATTTTTCTATAAGTCTCGAAAGTTGGCTGTAAAATAGATTTTTCATGCACAATACTCAAAGTAAGAAGATTTGTGAGAAATGAGGCCAACTAAGGGAAATTTTCCACTTCTTTTGTGATGAAAACATGCTAAATATTCTATATTAAACTCAAAAATTTATATTTGAGGTGTGCCTTTGGAAATTTTGAGAGATTGGTATGGAAAAATATAGTTTTGTATCGATTAAGAGAATATAAGAAGGGTAAAACGAGGCTCAACTCCTTTCATTTTTTTTTTAAACACAAAAACACCATTAGAACACATCTGAAAATACCATTTTAAACTTCTAATAACATGTATTTGAAAAAGGAAATGAAAGAGAGTTTTGTGTTGTGGCTTACTTGAGGCTTGATTGAATTGCTAGCAAACTTTCTTTCTCTCCTATCCTCTACCAAGCTCACCCTCTTCTCTTCTCTCCCTCTCAGCTGAATGAAGTGTTTATGTGTGCGTTCTTGTATGTAAAATGCTAAGGGAGGGGTTGTTTTCATAGGAAAATTGGTGCAAAAGGTCCAAAATGCCCATTGGTTAGAATGGAATGGAATTGAGATGTATTTAGTTGGAATATAATGGAATGAGGGATCATTAAGGAGCCTAATCATGTATTAAGGCATGATCTAGTTAGGGTTAGGCTTAAGTAGAACCAAGATAGTTACAATTACAAGACAACTTTCCTTGATTTTGGAGTACCAATGATACTTTTTCCATGATTTAAGGAATTTGTCTCTAGAGTACCTATGATTGTAGCCTAGAGAGGGTGATGGCTGGCCATGTGCTAGATTTGGGGAGATTTTTGTTGATTTTATATATATGTGTATATATATATATGAAGATATTTGTGTACAAAATTATTTATTTAAGAAAGGTACAAGTATATATATGTATGTATGTGTGTAACGGTACTAGTTTGGGTCAAAATGTGATTCAAGAAAAATGTGAGGGCTTTGGGTTTAATTATGAATTGGAACATTTATTTTAGTGTAGAGTTAAATTAAATTGGGGTTAGAGAGTCTAATTCGGTTTGGATTTCTTGTTTCGAATAAAAACGCAATCAACCGACGAACATGATAAAGACTGGGAAAACCTACATTTTTCAAGTGGTAATTTCATATTTAGAGAGTCAATAAATCAGAAATAATTTTTAAGTTACCAAAATCGATTAGGGTTTGCGAGTTTTGTTGGCGCATGTATTTTGATTCTAGTGTTGCAATTAATTAAGAAACTGAAGGACTTTAAGGTAATAATTTAAAAGTAAGGGACTTTTAAGAAAGTAAAATTTTCAGAGGCCTGACAACACCATTATAGCGGCCGTAACGGGTAGCGATAACCATCACAAACGTTACGTAATGGCGTTACATAACGGTTGCGGCCACTTTTAAAACCTTGCCTATGATTTTAAGCAAACTATGAAGAATAAAAAGGTTGATTCTCATTTTACGTTATGAATTGGAATCCAAGTTTCAGTTTAATAATAACACAATATTGGCTCTCATATGTATCATATGTTATCCTTTCTTGTGAGTAATTGAAGAAGAAAATGAAATTGATATCAAGCATTGCGGATACAGCACTTTAATTAAAGTTCACAGATTTTATGAGTTAAGTTTAAGAGGTTTTCCATCACAATCTTTTAATCATAAAATTGCTAAAAAATACTCTTATTGATTATTATGGGTGAGCAACGGACATTCTGATCCGTCCAAACCAATTGAACCAAACCGATCCACCGTATTTTGGACGGATGCATAATGACAAGCAAACGATTGCATATTGATTTTTTCCAATCCACCTAGTTTTGGACAGATGATAAATTTGAGGTTTCTTTCGCCGCAACCGAACCGCCAAACCGTGAAAATCAAATTAAATGGTTTTTGAATAAAAAAAAGTAATAAAATAGTTTTGATAATGCATGATTTTCTTATATGTATTTATTTTTGGTATTTGACAATTTACTTGATAATCTTTTGGTTATGTTGAGTTTGATTGTTATAAAAAAAAAAAAAGGTTAACTAGTTGTTGTACTATATTCAAAATTTGTAAAAATTTAAACCGCCAAACCGATTCACATCCATCCGCACTACGCTCAATCCACATCCATCAATCCAACGGACGGGTGTGAATTGATTTTTTTTCAATCCGGTGGACAAATGTGGATTGATTTTTTTCAATCAGCCAATCCGACAAACGAATGACAAATTAGAGATTCCCTAACCACAACCGAACCGCGAACACCCTATTGGTTACTATTCTGAAACAAAAACACAATTTTAGAAAATAAGATTCATATATATATTATAAAATATGACATTAGATGATGTCAGCATAGTTGCTTTTTGTAACAAACATCACCTAATTTCTCTCTCTCATATGCCTCTCCTCCACAACCACCACCACAATAATAAAAAAAATTAAACTATATAATTTAATAATAAATTTTATATTTTATATTATACATATTAAATAATTTATTTTTAATTCAGTAATTAAATTTTTATCAAACAATTTTTTAACCTAAAAAAATTAATATTTAATTTTGAATACTTAATTTTCAATTTTCAGCTTTAGTAAACATCACCATAGAGAGGAGGTTAATCTTTTTTCAATTTATAGTTTAGATGCTTCCTGTTGCAATATATATTAATCTATAGGGGACCTTCCAAATGCAGTGCATAAAATTCTTTGAAAACTTCGTATTTAATAAAATTTATAATAACGATTATACCCTTAATAATATTTAATAAAATAAAATTTCTCTATTGGTGTTGTTGCAATAGTAAACCATATCTTCAATAATAAGAATGAAATCTATTGTAAATCTTATATATTTATGCAAGTTCTTAAATACACCCTCTTAATATAAAATAAAAAATAAAAAATAAAACACAATAAATAATGTGTAAATTAACAAAATTATCCATGTGAAGTTTGTTAAAAGTCTCGTTTAGTTTACTTTTGAATACTGTACTACTTCTAAATTTCTCTCTCTCTCTCTCTCTCTCTCTCTCTCTCTTATGAATTTTTTTCATATATTAGTATTATTTTTTTATCTTTTAAATGCATCTATTGGTCTTTTTGTTTTGAGAATACTTCATTTATAGCCTCAATTATGTCTAAAAAACCAATCACCCCAATCTTTTTAGTTATATCAATTTTACATTTTGAACTATAGGTTGTGTGTAGTCCTTCAATTTTTTCTCTCTCTAAGTTTTCTGTCTTAGGGTTTTTTTCAGAGTGAGCCGCTTGAGAGGGGGAGGGGGGTTCCGGCCTCCCTCCGGCCACCTCCCTCCTCTCTCCCTCCCTTTTTCTCTTCTATTTTCTGCAAAATAATCTTTGGGAGCTCTGTCTTCCCAATCTCTCCCTCTTTTTGAGGTGTTTCTTCCCCTTCGGGTGGTTTTTTTGAGTTTCCCCCTCCTCCCCCTTCATGCCGGAGCACGATCTGCAGGTTCTCACCGCCGGTTCTACAACCCTCTGCCTTTCCTCGCCGCAGCAGCCACCATCCCCCGCCGCGAACATCCTCCACCAACTCTGCTAACTACCTTCATTCCTCCAGATCTGTCCCACCCTTCGCCTTCTCTTGCCGCCGAAGCCACAATCTCCACGCCGTGGCCTTCCTCTACCAGATCTGTTAGCTTCCATCCTCCGGATCGACGGCTCCGGTTTAGGTCTTTTGAGTTTTTTATTTTTATTTTATTTTATTTTATTTTTTCAGTTTGTTTGTTTATTTCAGTCTGTTTGTGTTTTTGGACTCCATGAGTGTGTTCATTGGTAGCTTACTCTCTGTGGGGTGAATGCTTTTGTGGTATCTCTGACTAGCCCTAGTGTTGATCTCTTATGATCGCTTCTGCTTTGCAGTATGGGTTAGGATCGTGTTTGATCATGTCTTTGATGCTATTTTAGCTTTTACTGTGTGCTTATTTTCTCATTTTTTCCTTTGATTAGTGTAAGCTCTATCTATTTTGGCATGGAGTCCTTTGTAAGTGCCGTTTGGCGTCTCCTTTAATGGATTTTACCACGTTCAAAAAAAAAAAAAAATGAAACTGTTGACTTGACCTTCTAAACTTTCTTTGAAGAGAAAATAGATGAAATAAATAATTGGATGGAATGCCTAGAGAGGAGGAGCTGGAGAGCCTCTCTCTAGGCAATTTTTAGTGCCCCACTGACAACTTTTTGACCTATTGTTGGTGAGCTCCCAAAATACTTTTAAGGTGTAGATTTGGATTTTTTGTGCCTAGAAAGAGGGATTTGAAACTTTCTTTTCAATTTTGACATAGATTTTTAGATTTTCGATATCTGCAATAATTTTCTCTTCTCTCAATCCTCCTCCCATATTATTATGGCTGTGCTTTCTCTTCAACTATAGCATCTGGCAGTGACCAAAGTACGGGGTCGACGTCGATGATGGGTTTGATATAGATCTTACTTTTCCAAACCTCATATGTGATAAGATCAATAGATCATAGTTAATATTTTTTGACAATTTTGTATTTTGTTTGTTGTAGTTCTTGTTAGGTCATAGATTGTTTATTTGGTCTATTAAGGTCACTTTTTTATTTTCTTGATCAGTATGTTTGTATGTTGTTTACTTTTATTTTAATATAATTGTTTTATAATTTTCTTTTAAAAAAATTAATTATAATAAGGGCTGGTTTGGCTTAGCCTAAATAAGTCAAAAAGTCAAAAAGTTACTCCAAAATCCAAAAAGATATCACTATTCACCCCAAAAAAAAATTAAAAATCAATTTTCTTCAAAAAAAAGTACACACCGAATTGATGTGTGTGCAGCTGCTGTGTGCGGCAGTGGAGAAAAAAGAAATGATTGGGTGTGGTTTTTACACACACCGTTGTTTGTCCCATGAGGGCCATCACGGGTCCCATTTTGATAATCTGAACCATTCAATATGTAGAAATCGTCGGGTACTATATGTCTACAAAAAATCACATTGATCGGATATCGATAACTATATGATCAAATCAGTTATGTACAACAAATGGATGGTATTATAATTAATGATTGAAAAATAAATAAATCTGATCAAATAGCTATCGATATCCGATTAACGTGATTTTTTATAGGTACATAGTGTTCGACGAGTTACACACATTGAACGGTTCAGATTATTAAAATGGGACCCGTGATGACCCCCACGAGCCAAACAAAACCGTCCAATACTTTGTACAAAAATTAGCCAATAATTTCCAACTCCGATTCACTCCTGCCGGTTGTACGGCTGGGGCCCACCCCTCTCTAATCATCTCCTACACACTTTTTTTATACAATTTTTTAATACACATTTTTCCATAAAAAGTCAAAAAGTTAACCCAAACCTCCAATTTTTTTCTCAACTTTTTTAGTCCAAAAAGACAAAAAGTGCACTTTTTTAGAACACCCCAAACCAGCCCTAATTAGATAAAATGAGTGAAGCATTAAATTTAGTTAGAATAAAATAAGGATATAAAATTATTTTTTATCATTGGACGAAGAAAAAAATTAAATATTAAAATAATTCAGAATTTACTACCACGCAAAACAATCACAAAATCGAAAATCCAATAGAACCTAAATGTTCCTCACTTCCAATCCCTTCTTCATTATTCACTTAGGCCATGTTTGTTTGGTGGATTAAGTTAGATGGGATTATTAATGAGAAGATTGTTGATGAAGAGATTGTTAATGTGTGGATTGTTAGTGAGGGAATTAAGTGTGTTTGTTTTGATGATAGTGTGGGAGATGATTAGTAATGGAATTGTTAAATTATTTTTATATAAAATAAATAAATAAATCGTTTCTATATTAAAAAAAAAACTAAAACAAATAGGTGCACTTGCTAAAAAAAATAAATTTTTTATAGAAAATAGACTAAATCCCCTCACTATTTTCCTAATCCCACTTAAAATTCACCCGAGCTAATCCCCCTATAGAGGCAGATTACTAAGCCCCCTACACTACTAATCCTATGACATTTTGTTACATCCAAACAAGGGTTTGGTGGGTCCCACGGATTGGTAATCCAATCCATCCTCCCAAACCCCCGATCAAACACGGCCTTACTCTCTACAATCAAATTGGATTCATATTCCATCCACATTCAATCTCCCTTTTACATTGTATTTGATTGAAAGATTTGAAAAAAAAAATTGAAAAGAAAAAAATAGAATATGTGAGATATGAATAAAATATACTTATACTTTATCTAATTTCACATACCTTTTCCTTTTTCCTTTCCAAATTCTCAACCAAACACAACGTTAATACCCCAATCAAATGTGTCTGGCTAAGCAACGAGTGTGAATGAATCACAAATTCAAGTTATAATTTAGACATCGAATTTAAACATATTCCACCGTATAAAGTTGAATCAACTAAAAATAGAAAATATTAAAGGAAAAATTACTTGATAGTGGCAATTGAAAATTTTAATTACATGACAATGGCAAAATTTTTAGAATTTCAATACACAAAAAAACACTACTAAAAATAAAATAAAATAAATACAAATTGTTAGGGCTAGAACCCAAGGAAAGAGAAAAAAAAAACTTTTGGTTCATTCCAATTCCTTTAGATATATATCATGTGTAATTTAAACAAGTAAAAATAAAATTAATTAATTAATATCAAATATATGTGCTGCTCAAATGGTAAAAACATTATTTTCTAAACTCAAAGATCAAAGTTTCGAGCCTTGTGTGTTTTCTTTGTATAACTGTTTTGTTTTAAATAGAGAAATGACATGTGACATAAGAAGAAACAAGAAAAAGGCTAAGACACCAAATTCAACCTTCACTTAATACTAGTAGTAATAATAATAATGTAGATAGTATAGATATATCACACCAATTATATAAACTAGCAAAGCTACTTAAAATGAAGCATTGCTCTAATAACCGGATAATTACTGCATCCATAGATATAACAGTCTCCGATCAGAAGGCATAATCTATAGACATCAGTGAGCTCCAGACATTCATGTAGTAGCAGCAAACAATGGCATGATATTAATTAGGAGCTTGCTTAAATTGGGAACACTTGTTGCGAAAATGTTTACAGCCCTCTTCAAATCTATTCTGGCAGCACTGCACAATTAAAGAAATTGTAACCCCCCGAAATGAATACCATAATCCGACTCCCAACGATATATACACAATGACATAAACAAAATAGTAATCTTTCATTAATCCGAGTTGCTGTACAAGAGATGACACATGCGGTGTACATTCCTAAATAGTTCATCCTGAATCTACAGCATGTGTTCCAAGTAGTAATAAGAAATGAAAGCTAGACATATATTCATATGTCATAAAGGCTTACATCTTTTCAAGACTGTGCTTGGTTACAACAAAATGAGTCAGAAACTCAATACAAATAAAGCCCTAGGCTTGTACAAAAGTTAAATACAAAATAAACAAAATGAGCCTTCAGCCCCACAGTCTTTCCAAGCTAAAGCCTAGTAGAGACAATCTAACATAATGTATTAATCTTAACAAAGATATAAGCATAGTGTGCATATACAACGCCTGTGATAAAATCTTTCATAGTTTACAAGATAATAATATGCCAAATTTTATATCTCATTTCATTGTTCATATTCATTTCTTTCAATCAACCACTGCTGAGGATACAACTCATTGGGTCTCAAATCAATATAATTATCATACAAGCTCAACCATGTGTCATTTTATGAAAATTCCGTCCCCGAGATTGGCACCTATGTATACAAACGGTTTTCGAGACTTTCACCCTGGACACATAGGCCAACTTAATTCACTGGAGTCCATCCCCTTTCTTCTCCCAAACATCATACATATACAATGTATTAAAACATAGACATGTTCAATGACAATCAATAAGAAATTAGTTTCAATTCACCTAATCCTCATGTAATGTCTACAACAACCATAACTATTCTCCACCGATAGCCCAAAAATAGATATTTCTAAATAGATATACAATCTTCAAGACAGATAAATTATCTAAATTTCCATGGGTAAAAGGTAATACATATCTCCATCATTTATATAAACATCTATCCAGTTTCACATTTTCAATATCAATTCTATTATTTATACAAAATAATTATTAAAAGCAATGCTCCATTTTATCCCAAAATCCAATCCATGTGTCAAAATCAACAATTTTAACACAATACATCTTCATCTCTACACCCACAATCATTTTCAATGCTTTCTTTTGAAAATCCCTCTTTTGATTTTAAACCCAAAACCCTAGGTTTGTCTAAAATCCTCTAAATCCCAATATTTTCTATACAACAACGAATAGCTAAGTTAAAAATCATAAGAGAGCGTAGAAAATCCCTACCACAAGATTATAAGACCAAGGGGTGAAGTGAAGAAACTCCAAAGACATCGAAACCACGATTTATTCGGATCGAAACGTAGCTCTTGAGATGCTCTAACTTTTTAACAAAGATAACAAGGTGGAGAAATCACTAGATCTAGATGAAAAAGTAGACAGAATATAGGTTTTAGAGAGAGGGTGTCTCAATTTTAGGGTTTGGAGAGAAATAGATCTGAAAAAGTGATGTAAAGTGACCTTTTTACGAAATGATATATACACAATCCGCTCGAGTGTAAGAAGTGATGCTCGAGCATCAGACACAATAAGTTGCTCCGCTCGAGCACAAGAAACAACGCTCGAGCACCAAGACACAATGGAAAAGGGTGACTCCGCTCGAACGCAAAATACACACTTCCAATAGTTTTGCAAAGGACAGACCAACGCTCGAGCGTAAGAAATGGCCACTCGAGTAGAACCCGCTCAAGTGCAAAAAGAATCGCTTGAGCGTAAAATACATTCTCCCAGTAGTTTTGCAAACCTGTAAAAGTACTGAGAGTTTGCAAAGCCCGCTCGAGCGCAAGAAGTGACGCTCAAGCGGAAGGGCAAAATTCTAGGCAACAATGGTTGGGAAACCGAGCAACCAACCTATCCCAAACACAACCACAACAACCTAATAGCCAAATTTAAGGAAAAAAACACGGGAAGCAAGGTATAATCAACAGTACTAAACCAAGAAACCTGTATCTAGAATACAACAAGGGTGGGGTCAACACCGGAATCGCTACAAAAATAAATCTGAACAACCTCTTGAATACGTAACACTAACTACAAATGCAATGGCTATTTATACAATTCAACAATATTGAAGATACAAACCTAAGCCTTCAGATATTGACAAGGACATTTTATATCTCAATAACAATTATCCTGAAATGCTAAGTTAGCGGATAGAAAACAATTTTTTTTTTTTTCTCGACTACAGAACCAATCTAACTCTCACTACAAGAACATAAATGTTACTTTTATTTTACAAATCATATTTCTTATAGCTTTATGTTTTTAGTTTATGAGTTTCATTTGATGGTTATAACTACAAACGTAATGAAACCTAAAATACAATGAGAGAATGAGAATATTTCTATCATTCCTTTTAGGCTATGTTTGGATCTTAGATTTCTAAATAGAGAGGAAAAAAAAGAGAGATTTGTGGTGGGGGAAATACTATTTCATTAACTTCACCCTAAAAAAACATAGCTTTCTATTTCATTAGCTATTCCCATCACAAATTCCCACAAATCCAAAATCCAAACACAGCCTTAGGAAACTAAATCAAACTAACTAGAATATAAAGAAAACAAAACAGATGAGAACAATAAATAATGCCCATCTATTAATCAATATCCATAAATCACACATGAAAGGGGGCATACATGACATAGGAAATAGTTCATATTTTGCTTGATAATAATAAAAATAAAAAATAAAAAAAGGAGGGGGTGACCAATAGTAGCAATCTTCGTTGGGCATGGCCAAAGGAGCCCCAACCCGCTGAGAGGCCAGACAAGAGGGACCTAAACAGGCTCGACAAAGAAGGGGTATGGCACACACAAGGAGAATATGCAGGCACTTCCTCAAGACAAGCTTGACCCATAGCTTGACCCCAATCCCATCAGTGTCCTAGTGAATAAAAGTCAGAAGCACAGGGGGATGGAAACCACATCACCCCCATGGAGACTCGAACCCAAAGCCACTTGCTCACCAAACCCATTGGGAGTGAGCTCCCACCCTTACTAGTAGGAAAGAGTTCATATAATCCATGCATAATAAGTTATTAACCAAATGCAAATGGATTTTGGTTCCTTCTTTTAGCAAAAATATTAATTATTTTAACTATGATTTTAAGCAAACTATGAAGAATAAAATGGTTGATTCTCGTTTTGGCTTATGAATTGAAATCCAAGTTACTGTATAATAATAACATGGATGTTAACTGAAGAAGATGATGAAATTGACATCAAGCATTGTGCTAGAGATACAGCACTTTAATTAAAGTTCACAGATTTTATGAGCCAAGCCCAAGAGGTTTTCCATCAAGATCATTTAATCATAAAATTGCTATAAAAAAAATTCTCTTATGGGTTACTATTTTGAAACAGACACACATTTTTAGGGAATAAGATTTCGATATATATTTTACAAAGGAGCATGACATTAAATGATGTCAGCATAGCTACTTTTTGCAACAAACATCACCTTATATTTTTCTTTCTCTCATATTTTGAAAAAATCCTAGAACATGTGTGAAAGCCTAGTATAATACATTAAGCCACTCAAAAATGTAGTTTCACTGTGAATAAAATTCTTTTAGCCAATCTAATACAAAGTTCATCGGCACCAATGTCAACATAAGTTGATGTATGCAACCGAATAACCACTCCATCTACCTTCTCCTCCCTCCCTCTACATTCTCTCTCCACTTGATCTTCTATTTTGTTCTCTACCCCTAATTTCTTCCCCTCTCTCCATCTCGTAATGAAAAAAATGCCTCTTAGCACAGTTGTACTCACATACTGATTGGCTATCATAGTTATAGGTAAATAATAAGATGAATAAGAGAAATGAACGATTAGTGTGTAAACAAATTTGTCTTCAACATTGACATTGATTCTTGATTCATAGGATTGAAATAGATAAAATATTTTGACCATCAAACTCAATAGACACGAAAAAGAGAGAGAGAGAGAGAGAGAGAGAGAGAGAGAGAAGAAGAAGAAGAAAACTTGAAATGGGATTCAAATTAAGAATGTAAACCATATGATTCAATTCAACCATAAACTATATACTCCGTATTATTCATTCTCAAGTATAAAAAGAAATAAATGATTATTATAACACATGAACAACTGACAAGAAGTTTCTAAAATAAAACAATATTTACCTCTTCGTATATCTCATAAGTTATTCTGCACATTGAGGGGTTCGTTTCACTTTGATGCTGCCAGTACTCTTTCCTATTGGCAAACCCTTTAGAAATTGCTTCCCTCTGCTAAGATTCCTCCCACTCTGCATTAAAATGCAAGAACCAGCCCATCTTATCCAAATATATATAACTAAAACATGATGGGTAAACGATAAATATGACACTAAGGTTTATCATCTGGACATGGGAAATTATGAAATTAAAAGAAAGTGTAATATTACCTAATTACCTTCCAGTACCAAAATAAATTTATCATAATACTCTCATCTCCATCACCTAAACCCCACATCCACCCTCCCCTGCCACCCAACCCCTCCCTACACTTAACCGACACCCTTTGGCAGCCGTGGAGGACAAAGCTACAACAAGTTCTATCTTTATTACCATCTTTCTCTGCTTATCCTCAATCACTCTGTTTTTTTCATTCTCTCCCACTTTATCGTACCAACATTAACAACGGGTTTAATCAATGCTCTTTTCTTGTGAGATGAAGTTGGAACAATAGCTTTGTGTTTCTTGGGTTGCATGTCTTTTCCATGGAATGTCGAATCAGAATAAAGAGCACCATCAAGTGTGACAAGTGGGTTAGTAAGTTTTGATGACCACACTGTCAAACCAGAATCCACAAATTGCTAGTCCTATTGCCTTTCAAATTCAAAACCCATCAGCCACAAGTTTCAAAAGTGATAGACCTTGAACTGGTACAACTCCACTTTGCATTTACACTATCGTTGAAGTGGTTGTACATCATTTGATTGGTGCAGCAAAGTCATTGCAATGGTTGCCCCTTCAGAGATTTGGGTCAGATTGCTTCTGGGTTGAGGTGGGATTCTAAGTACTCAGTTTGAAAATGGTTGGTTTTGTACATTTTGTATCAATAAATAACAGGTTTTTAAGACCACACCATTTCTAAGTCGTTATTTCCCTCCCCAAGTGGCACAAGTGCTCCACCTCAAAAATGGTGCTTCCCTATGCTTCATTCTCCTACACCTGGTATGTTACTACTAGCTAAGGGTAGGGGATGCATACTCTTTGGCAGTCAAGAGGAGAAAGCTACTGTTGTGGATCGGGAGCACACCAGGGAACTCAAACAAGCAATAACACACAAGATTTAACGTGGTTCGGCAAGTCGCCTACGTCCACGGGCAGCGGATCACTATATTGAACAAAATGGTAAGAATTACAACACTCTCTGTAATTCTCTCTCTCTCTGTTTGCTCTCTATTGAACTCACTCTGCTGTCTTTAACTCTCTCTCAATGCATCTATTTATACAACATATAGAGGAGGTAGGTGAAGAGGTTTGGCAAGGTGGCTGGCTTGGTTTGTCAACAATGGCTGGCTGAGGTTGGTGAGGTTGGTGGCCAAAGACTTTGGCAGCCTCCAATTTTGAATTCACCCCTTTCACATGGGTGATGAATTTCCACAAATCACCCCCTCAACCCATGTGAGGTGATCTACTGCACACACTGCTGGAAATCTTGTCACGTCCAAAGTCAACGTAGTCTGCATCTCCTTACTGAGACACTGCATCCCTTGAAGCTAGAGATAATACACCAGAGATACAAGAGGAGGAGGGCATCTTACATCCTCAACTCAACTCACACCACTCTCTGATTTGGAGAGAGCCTCTGCTCCTATCTCCCACAGATCTCTTCCATGCTTCCTGTCTCGGATGTCTTCATCTGCTATACTTGAACTTGTGCGAAACCAAGATATCCTGCACCCCCTGATTGGATGTCCTGCACCCCCTGCTGAGATGCCCTTGACTGTCATGCCTTTGCCTTCTGTCCATAGTGATCGATCAACACTGCCTTGCACCCGAAGGTGCTCAATTCCGAGAGATGTTGACCAAGTCCAAACAATGTTGGAACTTGATCCCAGAAACTACCTTTGTGAGCATATCGGCCGGATTATCTGCAGTACCAATCTTTTGAAGCAGAATATCCCCTTCATTCACAATTTCTCGGATGAAATGGAAACGGACGTCAATGTGCTTGGTGCGGGCATGATGAACCTGGTTCTTTGCCAAACAAATGGCACTCTGACTGTCACAAAACACCTCAACGTGCTTCTGAACAATACCCAAGTCCTCAATCAACCCGTGTAGCCAAATAGCTTCCTTAAAGGCTTCTGTCACTGCCATGTACTCTGCCTCTGTAGTAGACAAAGCCACCGTTGACTGAAGCGTTGACCTCCAACTCACCGGCCCTTTAGCAAGCGTAAATAAATACCCTGTTGTTGATCGGCGTTTGTCTAAGTCACCAGCATAATCTGAGTCCACATATGCTTCCAAATTCTTCCCGAGTCGGTTATCTCGCTCGAACTTCAATCCCAGATTAACTGTGCCATGTATGTACCTTAGGATCCATTTCACTACCTGCCAGTGATCTTTTCCTGGATCATGCATATACCTGCTTACCATACTCACAGCATGCGAGATGTCAGGCCTTGTACAAACCATAGCATACATTAATGCACTAACTGCATTTGCATATGGAACCTGTGCCATATGCTTCCGTTCTTCTTCTGTGCGCGGAGACATCGAAGCACTAAGCTTGAAATGAGGGGCCAATGGTGTACTCACAGCTTTGGTTTTCCCAGTTATGCCAAATCTGTCTAACACCTTTTTCAGATACTGGGTTTGTGTCAGACAAACCGTGCCCTTCTTCCTGTCTCTCTTGATCTCCATGCCAAGAATTTTCTTTGCTTCTCCCAAATCCTTCATTTCAAACTCTCTTGCCAACTGTGCCTTGAGTTTGTCAATCTCCACCTTGCTCTTAGATGCAATCAGCATATCATCTACATATAAGAGCAAATAGATGAAGGAACCGTCGGGAAGCTTACGGAAATATACACAATGATCAAATTGACTTCTTGTGTATTCTTTCTCCATCATGAACCGATCAAATCGCTTGTACCACTGTCTCGGGGATTGCTTCAACCCGTACAACGATTTGTTCAGCTTACAGGCCCAATTTTCTTTTCCAGCAACTTTGAAACCATCTGGCTGGGACATGTATATCTCCTCATCAAGATCTCCATGTAAGAAGGCAGTTTTGACGTCGAGTTGGGCGAGCTCGAGATCAAGCTGTGCAACCAAAGCTAACAAGATGCGAATAGACGTGTGCTTCACAACAGGTGAGAATATCTCATTGTAGTCTATTCCTTCCTTCTGAGCATAGCCTTTAGCTACCAATCTAGCTTTGAATCTGATGTTGTCTCTGCCTGGAATGCCTTCCTTCTTGGTGTAAACCCACTTACACCCAATTGCTTTCTTTCCTTTGGAAGTTGCACCAACTCCCAAGTCTGGTTCTTGTGAAGTGACCCGATCTCTTCATCCATAGCCTCCTTCCATTTGACACTTTCTGCATTCTGCACGGCTTCTTTGAAAGTGCAAGGAACATTGTCTTCAATGATTGGAAGTGCATAGGCTACCATATCGGTCATCCAACCAGGTTTCCTAGTAACCCTTTGTCCTTTCCTGATTGCAATGGGTTCTGATTGTTGCGGAGCCTCTGGATCTTCATTTTCATCTGAACTCTCTTCAGAGCTATCCTCTGAGACTTCTTCAGGATGGTTGATTGGCTGACTAGTCTTTGCTGGAGTCTCAAACTCCACCTGCACTGACTTCTTCAATGCTTCCTCATTCTGTTGAGGGTCTGGTTGCTTCAACATTGCAGACTCATCAAAGGTAACATCTCTTCTGATGAGAACTTTCTTTGATTCAGGGCACCAAAGTCTGTATCCTTTGACACCGTCACCGAAGCCCAAGAAGATGGCTTTCTTGGCTCTTGGATCCAACTTAGATTCTGTAACATGAAAATAAGCTGGACATCCAAAGATACGTAACTGATCATAATCAGTAGCTGGGACTCCTGACCATACCTCCATGGGAGTCTTCCATCTAGTGCTGCAGTAGGTAGTCTGTTGACAAGATGACGAGCATAGTTCAATGCCTCGCCCCAAAATGCCTTGCTCATTCCAGACTGTGACAGCATACACCGGACTTTCTCCACCAAAGTGCGGTTCATGCGTTCTGCAACTCCATTCTGCTGCGGTGTTCCAGGAACTGTGAAATGTCTCACTATCCCTGCATTCTGGCAAACCTCAAAGAAGGGATCTGATGTGTATTCTCCACCATTGTCAGATCTGAGCTTCTTGATCTTTCTGCCTGTCTGGGTCTCAATCATCTTCTTCCACATAAGAAAGATGTCTAAGACTTCATCTTTGTGCTTCATTGTGTAAATCCAAACTCTTCTGGAGAAATCATCAATGAACGACACAAAGTAGTGTTTACCTCCCAACGAAGCATTCTTGGAAGGACCCCATACGTCGGTGTGGACGTAGTCTAGAATCCCTTTGGTACGGTGAATTGCAGTACCAAACTTGATTCTTGTTTGCTTTCCCAGTACACAATGCTCGCAGAACTCAAGCTTCCCTGTCTTGGCGCCTTTCAACAGGCCTTGCTTTACCAACCCTTGTAAAGCCTTCTCACCGACATGCCCTAGGCGCATGTGCCAAAGTCTGGAAGTGTCTGATGCATCATCTTCTGAGCTGGAACTGGTGGAGACAGCCACTCTCCCTGTGACTGTAGAGCCGTCTAGGAAATATAAATTTCCCTGTCGAGTACCCTTCATTGCAACCAATGCTCCTCGAACAACTTTGAGGACTCCACCTTCCATGGTTACTCTGTAACCTTTGGAGTCTAAAACTCCCACTGAGATGAGATTCTTGGTTAGATCTGGTACATACCGTACATCTTCAAGAATTCTGATTGTTCCATCATGGATCTTCAGTCGAACTGTTCCAATCCCCTTTGTCTGGCAAGCTTGGTCGTTGCCCATCAGCACAACTCCTCCATCGAACTCTCGTAAGCTCGAGAACCACTGCTTGTTAGGACACATATGGAATGAACATCCGGAATCTATTATCCATTCATCAGACTGGCCATATGATGAAACTGTGAAGGCTGCTCCTTCACCATTATCTCCATCTCGTGCAACGTTCACCTTTTCTTCTGTCTTGTCTTTATTGGGACAATCTTTTGCCCAATGCCCCTTCTGGCGACAAGCAGCACACTCGTCTTTTGCAAGACGTCTTCTGTCTGAAGATTTCCCTCTGGATTTTGAGCGAGACTTTCCTCGCCCTGCATATCTTCTGTTAGTTGTTCTGCCTCTGACTGTCAATGCCTCGGATGCTGAGTCCCTGTTTGCAGACTTATCTTTCCTTCTGAACTCATTGTTCACCAAGGCGTTTGCAACATCAACATACTTGATCTTCTCTTTACCGTACAGTAAAGTAGTAGTGAGATGATCATACGAGTCAGGCAAAGAATTCAACAATAACAGTGCTTTATCTTCATCACCAATGTGATCATCCAAATTCTTCAAATCCGTAAGAATTTTGTTGAAGTTATTTAGGTGTTCGTTCATCGAAATACCTTTCTTGTAGTCGAAACGAAACAACCTCTTCTTCAAGTAGAGCCGGTTCTCAATGCTCTTTGTCATGAACTTATCTTCCAGCGCCTTCCAAAGGTCCTTCGCAATATCATACTCTGTGAAGGCGTACTTCTCCTCTTTTGCAAGGCAAAGTCGGATGGAACTGCAGGCCAGGAGATTCACCCTCTCCCATTCTATCCCGTCCATGTCATCTGGTTTGTCTCCCAGAGTGAAGTGCAGGTTCATCTGGACAAGCATATCTTTAACTTCGCATCTCCACATGCCGAAGTTGCTGCTTCCATCAAACTTCTCTACCTCGAACTTAGCATGGGACACCGGGGTCCAATGCCTAGAGTTACTTGTACTCGCTGGATTACTTACGGACTCGGTTGCTCTGGACTCTGTAGATTCTGCCATTAAACTTTTTTTTTTTAAAACTTCAATTCAAAAAACTGACCGTACGGATGTGTCCGGAATACTCCAAATAGTTGGGAAGCACTATTGGATCGTCAAAAACGGACTCCGAATGCCTCAGATCAAGCCAAAATATTTTGAACACCTCTGATTCAAAAACTAACCGTACGGATGTGTCCGGAATATCCCAAATAGTTGGAAAACACTATTGGATTGTCGAAAACGGACTCCAAATGGCTCTGATCTGGCAAAAACAGTTTCGACGGGTCAGATCTGCAGAATCTGGTGCGCTGAGATGCACCGGATAATTACTCCAGTCAACGGCTCGGTCAACGGCGCAGGCGGCGCGGTCAACGGAGGATCGGCGGTGTAGTCAACGCGGCTCGGCGCGGTCAACGGCGGCTCGGTCAACGGCGGCTCAGCGCGGTCAACGGAGGCTCGGCTCGGCTCGGTCAGTGGCTCTGCTGACGTGGCGGTGACACGTGGCGTACACGTGGGCTGACGTGGAGATGACGTGGAGATGACGTGGCTCGTCTTCTACCTGAAGAGCGCGTGTGGGCGCGTGTGGGCGCGTGGTCTGACGCGCCGACCGGCAACCGGCGCGTGGAAGCGCTTGTCGAGAGTGGGATTCACTCTCCTTCTTCAGAGAGCGCGTGAGAGCGCGTGAAGTGTTGTCTTGGCTCTGTCTTTGCTGTTCTGGACTCCTCTCTGGGAGATCTTGCTCCTGGTATACTCAAAAGTGGATTTCGAGCACTTCGAAATCTGAGCACTTTCGAAAAAAATTCGATTTTTTGCAACCCGAGCTCTGATACCAATTGTTGTGGATTGGGAGCACACCAGGGAACTCAAACAAGCAATAACACACAAGATTTAACGTGGTTCGGCAAGTCGCCTACGTCCACGAGCAGCGGATCACTATATTGAACAAAATGGTAAGAATTACAACACTCTCTGTAATTCTCTCTCTCTCTGTTTGCTCTCTATTGAACTCACTCTGCTGTCTTTAACTCTCTCTCAATGCATCTATTTATACAACATATAGAGGAGGTAGGTGAAGAGGTTTGGCAAGGTGGCTGGCTTGGTTTGTCAACAATGGCTGGCTGAGGTTGGTGAGGTTGGTGGCCAAAGACTTTGGCAGCCTCCAATTTTGAATTCACCCCTTTCACATGGGGTGATGAATTTCCACAGCTACAACAAAAGAGAAGAAAGCTAGCAGGTATACTCTACTAATCACTGTAATCAGGTAGGAAGAATTAATTACCCTTAATGTTTCAATTAATATAGATATATATAGTGTAAATTTTGGGGACTGAGTGGTGAATACATTTGTGCTGTTGGTGACTAGTTCAATGTGGGTTTTGAGAAGTGAGTGTGCTGCGTTTTTGGAGTGTGGCAGGTGTGTGCTGCATTTTGGCTGTAAGGCTAGTTTTGTGATCTCTGTTTTCACGGGACAAGGGTGGGGGCTATACATTGCATTTGCAATTTTCAATCATTGGCAGAGTCGTTTAAATTGTATAAGTGAGTGTATAAAATTAAAATTATATGAAAAGGTCACTGGATTATCTAGGGAGATGTGGCTAAGAGAGGAAGAGAATAGGAAAGAGACAGGGAGAGATAGGAGCTATGGGTAAAATAGATATTTGAAAAAAAATTGTTGACATCATCCAATTTTGTTAGTTGACCTAACAGTTGTGTTACGAAGAAGAAAATTGTAATGTGATTTGAAACCTAGGAGGGCAGGATGTATTTTCCATAACCACAAGGAATGAATTTATAATTTACCCAAATATTTTCTAAATGAAAAGAAAAAAATGAATAAATAGAAGTAAACACCAATATAAAAGTTTTGACAGCTTTAATTGAAAAAAAATAAAAATAAAAATGAAATCAATAAGGTCATGCTTACCCTTGTTCTTTCAGCCATCCTTCGAGAGCATGAAATCAAAAAGGCCATGCTTACCCTTGTGTCTTTCAGCCATCCTTCGAAGACTTGGGTCTGCATACATGATGCATGATAAAGATAACTGTAAAAATAACTTAAATATGACATCTATAAAGATCAAGTGATAACACATTAGGCTGCTTGTGCCATCAAAAAAATGTCAATGACTAACTAAAGGATGAGAAATTTCAATTGCACCATAGGGTGTTAACACACATAAAAACAAGTTTTTCCAAATTTAAATAATAAAATAAAATAAAAACTCAGCCAGCCCATCAATAATGGAAAGTCTAGAATTACAGTTAGTAAGTTACAGTTAAGAGAATAAGCTCATTTTAGTTCTCTTCTAGTCTTCCAGGGAGGAAATGAAGGCAATTTTTTTGTGTTTTATGTCTAATTTTTTTTGACATTTTTGTTTATTTTGAGGCTTATATAATGGTGTCAACAACAAGAAATATAAGTTTTGCAAAATAAACACTAGGGGAGTTACATTTTTTAAGAGCAACAGGAAAGGTAGAATTTAACCCGAAGCCCACCCCCCACCTCCCTTACAGGTAATAAAATTTTACTAGTAAAATGGGGCAATCCAGTAGACAGGAAGAATATAGGATAATCATATAAGGTCTGATAAGGAATTACAAAATGAAATCCATACAATTAAGAAAAGGGAAAATTACTGTGACCTTCCCTAAAATTTAACATACTCGTTACCTCCTTGTTTTTCTTTAAAAAACATAAACCTCCCTTAAAGTCTAATAGATATTACATTGGTTGTCCTTGGGCACCAGTACCATTTGGTTAATTAACAAAGTGTGATATAAATAAGTGGTTATAAAAACTATAATTTTGGGTATACCCTAACAAAAATGAAATGGCATGTGTTCCCTACTTGTATATATTGACTCTATAAGTACAAATATTAAATAAATAAATAAACTTGTACCATAACACTAGAACAGTTTGTATACCAACCACAATATAACTCAATTTCAGCAACTGAACCAATCTATTTATTCTCGCATTCTTTTACTAAACAAATGGTGCAAGTGCCAGAGGGTGGTAAGCAATATAAGTTGGATTCTAAAGGACGTTTGTGTTAGTGCATTAATTGCACCAAATCTCAGGATAGGGTCATTGTAATTTTCCATTAAACAAATCCTAAAAACAAGGGACGTGGAACCATTACACTCCAAAAGGGACTACTATGTTCCTTCAAGCATGCAAGGGATCATTGTTGTCAAATCTTGAATCATTTTGTTAAAATAATAAATCGTGAATCGTAAGATTTTTTTATTTAATATGATATATAACTTATTTTAAATCTCCGCTAACCACATCCCATCAATCTTGAATACATTGTCTCAAAGAACTTAAGTTTATAGACTAAGATGCCTCCCACAAAATCAAAAATAAAATGAATCCAATAAATCCAGCAAATTGGAAAGTCCACTACCATCTAATGACATCCCAAAAAAATAGTGATCGGGCAAATATGGACTTCATCCTTCAAAATATGCTACTCCCAAGAACAACCCCCCAAAAAACCAAAACCTTAGAGCATGATATTTTGCATTTTGATGGATTAAAAATCATATTAGACTAGATTAAGACATCTGGAAACACAATCTTTTACTAGGATTGAACCTTCTTAGTTTTCCTTCTAAATTTGATACGTAAATCTTGTATACGGAACTCTAGGTTTGTAGGAAATACGATATAAATTTTCTTGAATAAATAAAACACAGCCCCATCTTAAAAGTAGGGGTGGGCGCGGGTCGGTTGCGGCCACGGAACTTCTAATCCGCCATCCGTCCGCCAGATTGGCGGATTGAAGAAAATCAATCCGCATCCGTCCGCCAATCCGGCGGATGTGGATTGAGCGGATTGGCGGTTTGGCGGATGGATGCGAATCGGTTTGGCGGTTTAAAATTTTATAAATTTTCAACATAATTCAACTTGTGCACTTCCTCAAAAAAAAAAAAAAAAAAAAAAAAAGTATTACAGTCAATGACTTAAAAAAGTATTACAATCACTGTATGCCTTATCTAAAGAAAGAAAATTTGAAACTTTAGAATATCACGATCACTGCATGCCTCATCCACATATTACATCCACATATTACAATCACAACATGATTCATCTACATAAAGTATTACAATCTGTGATTCGTAAAATATAATAATAATTCAAACCACCAAAACCATGAACAGAGCAGTAGTAAAGATTGTATGTCTCTATATTGTTACATCTACATATGTTTTTGAAAACAAAAACCAACCAGCATATATCATATTTTCTATTTATTATTTTTAGAGCTAGATTTAAAAACCAAAAATATAGATAAATAATATGTTTATTTTTTTCAATTCAAAAAATATATTCAAGTTGAAAATTTTTTTCAACAGAATATTTAAACTCTTTTTCAATTGAAAACACAAACATAATATTTAAACAAATTGAAAATGCAAAGTCTTATAAATTACTAGGGGTGCTCGCGATTTGGCAGTTTGGCGGTTCGGTTGCGGCCAAAGAAATCTCAAATCCGCCATCCGTCCGCCAAATTGGCGGATTGGAGAAAATCAATCCGCAACCGTCCGCTCGTCATCATGCATCCGTCCAAAATGCGGCGGATCGGTTCGGTTCGGTCGGTTTTGGCGGATCGGTATATCCGCTACTCACCCCTACTTAAAAGCACCAAGGAATCATCATTTTATTCTTTTATAATGGCAAAAGTGCACCTAAGAGAAAACAAGAAAGTTTCTATATATGCATACAAACCCCTCTTAATTTCACCACAAGATGTCATCATTTCGCAATCTGTATCACAGAGTTTGGCACCGTAATCGGTTGGAGTTCTACTCATGCACTGCAGAATGAGAAAGGAGAAAATATTGTTATTACTTCGTGCTTTCAAAGAAAATTCAAGAAGGGAACATAAAAACTCTCCAAACACTCTTTGAGATGAAACAAAAAATCTTTGCATTAGCAAATTTAATCTTTCGATTTAAGCCATAAACCCATGACTCATCCTCAACTAAGAAAAGAGGCTAACAGCTACTATATCACCCATAACCATTCCAAAGACTCTGAACTGTGAATAACTGTACCTCTTCATATATGTCGAGTAGAATAGGACATGAATTCGAGTTTGTTGCCAAAATACGTTCCAAGTTCTTGTTCAGAGAAGACAAACCCATCAAAGTTGAAGCATTTTTTATATCTGCAAAGATGGAGAACACAAGGGTAAAGGTAAACAAATAAACCAGATAACCCAACATAAAAATAAAAAACAAGAAAGCCAGAGTTGTTGCGAAAAACCAATCGCTACTTCCCTTGTTATGTGGTAACAATTGTAATTAATAAGTGCCCCTCTAACTTAATTTCCTGACTCCATCACCAGCACTAACAGTTTCAAGAACACCATCATACCTCTCTTTCTATTTTAGAATAAATTGTCTTTGCTTTTTCTTTTAATATGTGAATGAATTGAACGTTAGTTTAACTCAACTTTATTTCACTGATGAGATTAAACTTGGATATAATCAGACACTACAATTAATTCATATAGTGAAAATTATTTCACTGATGAGATTAAACTTTATTTCACTGATGAGATTATTTTTGTATTGGTATTTTGAGAAGTAACATGGAAAGTGATAAATGATGATTGTAATGGAATAATACCAAACGGATTCAGTATGTATATTTTCTGCAGTCTCCATAGCCTCTTGGCCCAAGCCCTGTCCAATGAGTTTGGCCCAGTGATCTAGTGGGTTGGGCCGTAGGATAAGCACAAGGCTAAGATTCGTTCACCCAAATAGTATCTCCTCAATTAAAATATTAAAATTTTAATTCCTATTACACTCTAATGTAAATTTTTTAATTAGGACAACACTCATTAAATCCAAAATAAAATATTATTTTTTCTCATGTACACCCCAATCACTTATGTACAGTTGTTATATTCAAATCTGTTCGGTAAAAATCGACAAAAAATAAAATAAAATAAAATAACACAAAAACAAACAAACAAACAAAAAATCACAAATTTTAACTATGGCTGCTTTAACATAGAACCAGAGATTAGCACAGGCCTAATTTTCACTTCCACACAAACGTGTCATTCGCCTTCATGAGTTCCAAGTGCTTAATTTCAATACCACTCTCTCTCTCTCTCTCTCTCTCCCAAGGGTCTCGAGTTCCTAATTTGACTCAATTCAATACCCTAGCCACATCCCCTGTAAATCCACTCTTTCAATCTCCTAAAAATCCAGTTTTAGGGAAGATCTTCTAACTTTTCTCTTTTTTTCTTTTCTATATATTGATTTGTGAAATTGGATTTGGAATTTGAAGCATTGGAATCGTGAATTCCAGTGCTAGGAACAAAGTGTGTTGAGGATCTAAAGATTGAATTGATTTGTTTATTCAAA
Source organism: Camellia japonica (assembly GCA_030407325.1). Lineage (NCBI taxonomy): Eukaryota > Viridiplantae > Streptophyta > Magnoliopsida > Ericales > Theaceae > Camellia > Camellia japonica. Next base: position 11,308,321 of record JAPPVO010000024.1, on the reverse strand, counting down.
TTATCTTTGTTTGAATTGATTTATTTATTATTTAGATATATCATAAATTATGATTATATTGAACAGTAATTTGTAAAAAAACATAAAGTGTATTGAAAATAAATTATAATCCTAAATAATTTAATAGGTAGTATTGAGAAATTGAGCGTACTGAATAATTTTTTTTGGTACAAATAGAATCACCCTTAAGATTCAGGCCTATTTTGAGAATTTTATTTTCTTCTATTTCTTCTTGACTTCTATTTTCAATCGAAGGTTGTGGGCCAGGACGTTGGGCCGCCTCTCACAAGCAATGGGCCGAGTTCTAGGGATGGTTTTGAGATTAACTTGGGTTTGAATTTATGGATCAAAAGTAAAAAGTACGGATTGAGTGGGTATCTAGGGATGATTTTAAGATTAACTTCGGTTTGAATTTGTGGATCAGAAGTAAAAATTATGGATCAAAGTGAGAAAAATTAATATTTTAGGGACCAAAGTGAGAAATTTTATTTTTGAAATTGCCTTTTAATCATGTCAGGAGTTGATAATTGGACTAAAGTGAAAATTTCAAAATGTTTAACAGACCAAAATGGGATAATCTTTTCTTTAAGGGGCCAAAGTGAGAAATAATTCGTATATTAAGAATAAAAGTGCAATTGACACAAAGGAAATTAATGTAATTTTATTAATATTATGAGACTATTATAATTTATTTATTACTTGAGAGGTGAGTGTAATTTACGTTTATGCCATCTACACCAACTAATCATGCTGAGAAAATGACACATCACCTTGACACAACATTGCTTTATAATCCATATTAAACAAACATTGGTTAGCTATGCCCAAATATCATTAGATTTGACAAATCTAAGATTGACAATAGGTGTAAGGCCGTTTGGCCTAGTAATTGTATAGCACATTTTGTGGTGTGAAATTATTGATTCACTTCTTATAGAGAGGAGTTTAATATCTTTTATTGGTAATTTATTTTTCTTCCATTATGAGAATTATATGTAACTAGTAGTGGTTATTACGATTGATATTTAATTGTTAGTAGGTAAGCTTTGTTAATTTTTTAGCTATTATTTATTGACTTTCTAGTGTAAATTAATGATGTGTGTGATGATATAATATTTTTTATACTTATATTTACTCTCTTATTGATTGGAAAAAAAATAAAAATAAAAAAAAAAATTGACAATAGAAAGCGCATGCTTTTCCTGTCATTTCAACTTCCTTCTTTATGCTCCATCTCATTCTTATTGGATAACCTAAGCTTTCATTTCTGTTATCGGCCTTATAACAGATCAGCATTGCTTTAATGAGGTTGAAAGTTACCAAATAGTTAGGCAAAAAGTGATTATATAAAGCCCAAAAATGATGAGAAAGTGAAGATAAAATGAGGGGATTTTTTTTTATATTTAATTTTTGGATAATAAAGACATTTGGAATTTTTTATTCTGATTAGTCAATGAGTATATACTATTCTTCTATTTCATACGTATTAAATAATTATCGAGTATGATCTAAAAAAATAAATTTTATGAAATATCAATTCATAACCTTACTTTCTATAACGTATATCATAACTCAACTTAATTTGTCATTCTTTCTAAGATGTACATCATAATTTAACTCAATTTGTCACTCGAACAAAAAAAATATGCAATTCTCCCCTTGGTCCACATCACGTAGGGATGACCTCTAAATTGACTCACCACATAAATGCATGATGACAATTATGAAAACATACAAAAAAATCTTTTGAAAATATTAGACATCTTATGAAATTTCAATTCGTAATCTATGTTATTTTCTAATAAGTATGTTATACTATTCAACTTGTCACTCAAACAAAGAAATAGCCACTCAATCGAAAACGATATATAACATAACTCTCTAGTCACCTCACTTTCCACACTTCATCAACATCCAAAACCACTTTCAAGTCTATTAGGACTCTTGGAACATGAACTATTGTTTAAACTAATAGCAAATGTTATATCTCCAAATCGCAATACTATAAATCTAAAAAAATATTTAGAAAGCACATCTATAGATCACAATAATTTTAGATAAAATTCACATCACGCCAATTTTAAATTTATAGTATAAAACTAATTCCAGAATAAATTTCATGACATATTCTTCATGGTCTATAGAATTTATCATCTTCAAAACCTATTATGCTTATTGAAAGGTGACCCACCAGCTAATAATTATTGATTTCTCTTGTTAACTTGAGAAAACATTTCTTGTGTTTGAAATTATTAAAACATGAAAAACATTATTATTGCACTTCTTCATACGGCAAGTCGACTTGGATTTTGGTGAGCCTTTGTTTAGTAGTGCCCATGATTTAGATGAATATGTTGGAAACAAATCATTGAGAGTTTGTTTGAGATGCCATGCTGTATAGGCTCTGAGTGTGATTGAAACTATTAGGATCTCTGCTTAATCAATTTGGTGCACATGAATTTGATTTGACTTGGCTGATCGGTAGTTGGTTCTCAATTTTGATTTCACAGTCTTAACTTATAGGAATAATTTTGGTGAATCTAGGTTGTTTGACATGGTCATATACTGTTTTCTTTTTTCTTTTTATTGCAATACGAAGTTGGACTAATGAAAAAAATGTTTATTTACCAGTTGTGCTATGGTCAATTTTTACTTTCACTAATGTATATATTACTTGATCAATTAAACAACACACTTTTCATCTCATCATTTTAATATTAAAATAACACAAAATTAAATTATAATAGTATGTTTCACCGTCTTTTCTCATTCAATATACCACTTATACCATTATATTGTAGATTGAGAAGTTATCTTAATTCTTTTATTTATTTATTTTGTTTATTTGGATGGATTGTTGAGTTTGGTTATTGTGATTTCAACCGATTGTATAGCGTTTAATTATACTTTTCTAATACATTTTATTTTTATTTCAATAAACCAAACACTAAATTATTGTACAATGAAAATGGAAAATGGACATTGATGAGTATAGTTGACTTGGACGGACATCTGCTTTAGGCTCACCCAGTGGAAAAATTGTCCTGCAATCCACCAGGAGTTTTCTAGGAAAGGGCTGCACAAACTTACGGAAATGTCCTTTGTTTCAACTTCCTAGTCTTTTATTCATTATGGGGTGTTTGGAAAGTTATCTTTTAGTAGACTATTTTAATTTTTTAGCTATTTTAACAGGTTAAAATTTTTATATTTGAGAAGATAATTAAATTTTTTTTGTAGTTGAATGTGATATTTATGAGAAAAAAAATGAAATAATTATGGATTTGATATAACATTTTACCTTATTAACTATTTTAACTTATTTTGTCTTTTTATAAATTTTAGTCTAAAAAGACTAAAAATTTTCCTTGCCAATGGGCTCAAAATCACTTATTTTTAGCAATGCTAAATAATCACACCTACTTACACATTTGAACACATATCCGCATTGAGAAAAAAAATTTCAATACAACACTAACATCACATTACCCGTATCACTATTCAATATTTTATCAGTTATTTTTTTGTATGTGTGACAAGCTAAGTATACTTATAAAGTAAGATTAATCTTTAATAAGTTTATTATTTATTGGTAATACCATAACATCAATATTACTGTTATATTAAATTTTTTTCCGTCAATATAGAGATTGTATGAATCCTATGGGACCCTAGAAATTGAATTGAACTCACATCCTTAAAAATGGTTTGATTGTCATTCATTATATATAAGCTTTGGATCTCAATGACCCAGAGCCTTTGGAATCATTGATTATAATTTCGTGGAGATACATAATGAGGAACAGAAAGACCTAAAATAAATACATAAAAAATAAATAAATAAATAAACAGAAGAACCCAATTATTAGATAATTTTAATTATGATAATTATGGGTTTTTGGGCACTCCAACAAGTGGGTCTCTTGGATTGTATGGTCCACAAAACTCTACCCATTCCACAAACCATGACACGTAGATGGGCTACACAACAAAACCTTGACACGTGGATGACTACATCTCGATGATACAAGCATGAAGTATAATGATGCCCCACATTATCAATCTATACTATATATATACTTAATTTTTTTAACGATTTGATAAGTTAAAAAAAAAAAAAAAATCATGATATATTTGAAAACAAATAATATGGGCATCCTTCAATAAATAAATAGCTAATGTGACAAAATTTTATTTTTTTGTATATTTTATATTTAATACAAATAAATTTAATTCATATTTATTCTATCACATAAAATATACAACCTATTTGATGTAAATATTGTGACTTTTTTTTTTTTTTTTCGTCTGCAAAAAATCTTCTATAATTGTTAAAATTCTTCTCATTCCTTGAAGCACTAAAATAAAAATTCAAAAACATTCTTGAATGAATTAATCAATGGTTATCAAATCAAAACCCACTCCTTCCATTTCACGTCATTTCTCTTTCTCTCTCTTCTTCTCTCTCTATAAATATCATCAATCCCACAAACCAAAACCTTCATTAACTCCATTGCCAACCCCATCATTCTCTTCTTCTTCTTCTTCTTCTTCTTTGTATTCTTTACAAATATATAAATGGGCGATAAGAATGTGAACCTCCCACCTGGGTTCCGATTCTACCCAACCGATGAAGAGCTCGTCGTCCATTTCCTCCATCGTAAGGCCGCTCTCTTACCTTGCCATCCCGATGTCATCCCTGATCTCGATCTCTATCCTTATGATCCCTGGGATTTAGACGGTAAGCGAGCAGAGTAATGTTATACGTAAACAAATATTTTATACATTTTCCGTATTAATAAATATAAGTGACACTCGTTACTGTCAAATAAAAATTTAGTATTTTGCTAAGCAAAATCACGTGTTATTGATAATATGGTATTGTTGTTTTTCAATTAAGAATTTAATTAAAGCCTCTGACTTCTCACATTAATTTAATGTAGCCCTTCCATTATATTTTCTCCACTTTTGGTTATTAAATACAGTATATGAGACCAACTAAAAACATAAATTCATAAAATCAATCTTAAACCCGATATATTTTCTTTTAATATTAGAAAAAAAAATGCATTAACAACCTTAAAAGATTAAGAAAATAATTTTTTGATTAAATATCTTTAAGTCAACTCCCATATAATGTATTTGACAGTGAAAATGGACAGAATGTGAAGTGCTACAATGAACTAATTAAGAAAGTTTATCACAAACCTAAATTTAAAATTGTTTTAGGAACACAATTGTTTATATATGTATAATGATGTGAATATATTTGAGCTTGAAGGTAAAGCTATGGCGGAGGGGAACAAATGGTACTTCTTTAGCCGGAAAACACAAAACCGGGTTACCGAAAATGGGTATTGGAAGCCATTGGGATTGGATGAACCCATATTCAGCAGTGGTGCTAGCAAGAAAGTTGGTATGAAGAAATATTATGTGTTCTATGTTGGAGAAGCTCCGGCCGGCGGGGCCAAAACGAACTGGATAATGCAGGAGTACCGGCTCTCAGACTCTGGTTCTAGTAGTACTAGTAGTAGTAGTAGTAGATCATCTAAAAGAAGAGGAAATCCAAAAATAGTAAGTATTGTGATTTAATCTTTGGCTATAGAAACTAGTCACAAAACTATATGTATATAATGGATAAGATTTTTTAAAAATTAATCCAACTAATAAGTTATATAAAATTTTATCTATTCATTTGTATTTTATTTTTTATATACCAACTTCGTAGCATAATTGATATGAATAATGAGTAATATATGATGGATTTTTTTTAATGCATTTTCAGGATTATAGTAAATGGGTAGTATGTCGAGTGTACGAACGCAACTGTGATGACGACGACAATGATGGGACGGAGCTTTCATGCTTGGATGAAGTTTTCCTAGCTTTGGATGATCTTGACGAAATTAGTCTACCAAATTAGATCTGATAAAAAATAGTTTAGTTAGTCAGAACTTATATTTCATTAGAAAGTTAAAGTTCGACTAGTCAGTTATAGATCTTCTCTCTCAATTTGGGAATTGTATTGCAATTTCATGTATCCCAAAAGAAAAAGAAAAATGCAAAAGATCCAACAACATAGGATCTAAACTAGGCTTTTGTAGTGCCATCTTTTCATATGTAGCATTGCAGAGCACTAGTATTGTCTCAAGCAAAATGTTGTAATATATTCTATGACACTTCAAAAATGGGCATGTTATGTTTTGGATATTTATTTTAAAAATACATGTCGTTAATTATTCCAAAAATGTTTCTCAAAAAAGAGAAAAAAAAAAATTATCCCAAAAATGAAAGATATAGACGAGATTTGTCTTAGGTGTAATCAACAACTTATTAAGGGTTGGTTTGGAATGTTCTACAAAAGTGTACTTTTTGACTTATTGACTTATATGGGTTGGGTTTGATGTGATGTGTTAGAGAGGTGATGCGATTTAAATAAGATGATATGACTTAAATAGGATAGTGATTTTTTGACTTTTTGTATTATTTAGGCCAAGTTTGGAAAGACTAAATAAGTGTACTTTTTGACTTTTTATGAAATATGGGTTGGATTTGAAGTGATGTGTTAGAGAGGTGATGTGATTTAAATAAGATAATGTGACTTAAATAGGATAGTGACTTTTTGACTTTTTAGATTTTTTGGAGGATGCCAAACTTGGCCTTAGTAGATGCCAAATTTGGCCTAAATTAAATTTAAATTTTGAGTAATTTTTTTAAAAAAAATTTAGCTTAAATATTTTTTTGTATATTAAGCCTCGTTTGGAAAAATAAGATATCAGTTGAAAAATCGTTACAAAAAATCAATTAAATAATTCTACTATTGTACATATTTTTTTTATAAAAATTTAAGAAATCAATTACTAAACGAATTCGAAATTATCAATTTTCATATGCAAATCAATTTGAGGCAACATACTGACACGTGTAACAAGGAAAAACAATGAAAAATGCTTGGGAGCACTAATTAGTGCTCCCACTAATTAGGTGACAGTGGGTTCCGCTAGTAATGATGTGATGTTTTGGTCTTGGAGTTGTATTTTTTTTTTTTTTTTTACTTTTTTAATGCATTAGTGCTATTAGTGGTGGTGTTTTTAGTGGGTTGAATCATTTTTGAAAAACAATATAATACCATTCAAGCCAAGTCACATATTGTCCCCAAAAAAATGATAATAAAAGTATATAAAATTAAATAAATAAATAAAAAATGAATTGGTGGTTACATACTTCATTCCAAACGTCAGCAGTTGGACCCTTATTCTTTTAAAAACTATCAGCAGTTGGACCCTGTTGTTCGGAAATTTGTAGTCTACTTGTCCCTATATCCCAATTACGATTAAATTTTTTTGAAGAATTACATATCAGTTCATTTAATAAAAAATATATACAGACATATAAGAGCATCTCCAACGGTTCACCTGATGTTTCACCAAATTTGAGTAAAAAATCAGACATTTCCTTCATTTGATACTCAGCCCTCCAACGGTTCAGTATCAATTTTTTTCATCAAATTTGCGCGCCGGGCAACCGGTTGGTTGACCGGCCGGTCGACCGGCTGGTCAACCGGTATAGAGAAAATTTTTTTTTTTTTTTTTTTTTTTTTACCGGTTTGAACCCTGTTTTTGAACTTTTTGAACTCTTGGGTGGTCGACCGGGTGGTCAACCGGCCGGTCGACCGGGTGGTCGACCACCTAGGCAAAATTTTTTTTTTTTTTTTTTTTTTTTGACTGGCTTGAACCGTTTAGTGAACTGTCTGAACTTTTTTCCGGGGCGACCGGTTGGTCAACTGGTTGGTCACCCGGATGGTCGCCCGGTTCTCTCATCCCAACGGTCAGTAACAGTATTTTGGTGAAATGCTTCGACTGTACTCAGTTTGGTGAAAGATTTGCTGAATTCTCGATTTGATATCGATTTGGTGCAACGGTTGGAGCTCCAAAAAGTGGGTTTTTCATCAAATTTTGAATTTGATGCTGGGTTTGGTTCTCCGTTGGAGATGGTCTAAGGTGTAGTAATTATTTTCTGTGTAAAACAAATACAACAAAAATTAGTATCTCAAAAGAATTACCACCTTTTGATAAATATTTTTCTTATATTCCATCGATTGGAAATTTTCCCAATTTTTTAAACATTCAAGCTGAATTTGAAGCTCATTTCCAGCCCAAATTATTTTTTCAAAATTTAAACTTAAATTTATTTTGAACGACTCACGTGGGGTTCGGATTATCTAACTGAACAAACACACACACACACACAAAATTTAATTGATTTTGTCTTAAATCAATCTCTTTTCTCATAGATCAAGTTAGATTTGGGAAGTGGGTTAAAAATTACTTCTCAACTTTTAACCCACTACTCTCTTTCACAAAAACATCAAAAAAAGTCAAAAAGTAACTTTTAACCATCTTCTCAAAATAACCTGATATGATATAAACTCCTCAAACAAAAATCAATGTATTGCATTTTCTTAAAAAATAAAAGAGAAATAGTATCTTTAAAAATTACAAAATAGAACATAATAAAAAAATTTAATTTAAATTATACATATTTAACAATAGTATTGATTATATTGAAATAAAAAATTTATTATGCACATTTAACAATAGTATTGATTAATTTATGAATTTATACTCCATTAAATCTTAATTAAGATTCTTTAGACCTTCAAGTCCCATTAAAATTTTAATAGTCGGAATTACCCTTTAAATAATGATTGTTCATCATTTATGATTATCTATAAAGGAACATGATAATTTGACATTTATTTTGATTTTCAAAATTTAAAAACATCAACTTTTAAATTGAAAAAACTTTTTAAAAAAATATGTGCAAAAAAAAAAAAAAAAAAAAACCCAAGTCTTTTTTCATAAAAAAATAAAAAAACTGGATTATTTTTTTGTACAAAAGTGGAAATTTTATGTTTATAAAAGATCATGATGTTGGAACATTGATGCGCAAAATTTAAATAAAAAAAAAACACTTCAAAAATGAAAAAACTGATAATGTTCTCAATTTTAAAACTGGAAAAAATGATAATGTTCTCAGTTTTATTGGATAGTTGAATCAAACTAATAAATAGAAAGGCAAAAAAGTTTAATATCATACTTTGTTTTTTTTCCATCAGCTAGTGAAACAATTATCTGGAACATTACTATATAAAATTGATAATGTTCTTAGTTTTAAAAATTGGGAAAAACTAATAATATTCTCAGTTTTATTAAATAGGACTTATTGATCCAAAAAATCTTAAATAGAATCTGAGTTACCATAACATTTATAAATAGAGTGACAGCAATAATAGAGATCACTAAAACTGGTGCTCTAAACTAGCACTAATGAGTTGGCATTCATTTAAAAAAAAAAAACAGGTACAACAGCACTGTGGCAGTGGGTGGGACCCACTGCCACATCATTAGTGATAGCAGTGGGTCCCACCCACTGCCACAGTGCTGTTGTGCCTTTTTTTTTTTTTTTTAAATGAATGCAAACTCATTAGTGCTAGTTTAGAGCACCACTTTTAGTAATCTCTATCATTGTTGTTCCATAAAGTGATAATAGAAAGCACTAGACTGAGAGCTCTAATACCAACTCTAGTGATGTGGCAAAAAAAAAAAAAAAAAGTCACAAACCAAAACATCAAATCATAAGGTGAGGCTCACCTCTAGGGCTCCTCATTTAGAGCCTTAAATTAAACATTTTTGTTATAAATAAGACTTTTAAATAATTAACGCCTATATATAATTATATATTAATAATAGAAATCGGGGTGTTCAACCCATGCTAACTCAAACCAATCAGTGCAATTTGAAATGACAAGCGGATTGAGTTGGGCAAGTTATATAAATTGACAAGTCGATTGATTTATGGATTAAAATTAATCAATCCATCTACAAGCATGCCTAACCTGCTATATTTATGTACAAAATTATATTTCACCTCACTTACAATCTCTGCCTAACCATTATTATACATTAATTGGATGACACTTATTCCTCATTTTCATCAAATGTTTTTTTCTTAATTTGATTGTTTAGTATATTAATTTTTTGAAATATAATTTGAATAACAACATGCATTTGATTAACTTGTGAGTTTTGTGTTGAGATTTGAAATAAATAGTAAGTTTTTTTGGCTAAAATTGCATTAAAAAATTTTTATTATATGTTTATTGGTGTTCTTTTCTATTTTGTATTTCTAACCCTCCCAATCCACTTAAACCATTGATATGAAATCACCAAAATATTCAATCAACTTGCCTGTTTTGAGTATGGATGAATTGGTGGCATATTGAAAATTTCTCAATCTACCAATGGCGTTTGATTGATAATTTTCTCTCAAAACTAATCTAAATCGACTTGTGCACACCCTTATTGAGAACCCTTGAGGCACTGGCCAAATTTAATTTGGGTTAATAAATTTAAACCAGATGCTGAATAAATTTAAAATTATACTGGCTAAATCTTAAAATTTTGCAAGCTTAACTCAGGCTATTTTAGTTGAGATTGCCTAAGTTATACCCCTAATCCCAATACACTTCCAACCACACAATATAGAAAATCTCAAAACACAATTTCTGCAACCAAAAATATATTGGGTTTGGTAGGACTCATGTTGATGCTTTTCTATTTGGTTGGAGAGATACTCACCTTTGGAGGGATTGATGAGAGAGATAAAAACATGAGGCCATTTTGAGGCGGGTGGGGGTGAGGGAGTGGAGCCCATTGAGCACTGCAAGGGCATTGCTAAGGGGCCATTTGAGCATTCCTTGCTTACTAGTACAAAGTAGCTTTTCTAGCCCTTTTTATTTGTTTTTTTTTTTGTCTACATTGATGGAATTTGTGTATTTGGTAGTTGTATACTTGTCTTGCCTCACAAAGCAAAGTAACCAAACTTTCAAAAATAAAATTTAAAATGGGTGTGTGCTGAGAAAAGCATTGGGTCATGCATGATGCAAGCACTCATCCGGATCGGGTTAATATTACACCTCACACTCGGGTTTGGTCCCATAAACATTGGCCACTTTGTCCCATCGCAACATTTTAAAAAAATCAATGAAAATCTTATCAACTTTTTATAATCAATCAGTTTTTATATTTGATTCTCTTATTTGCCCCTTCTATGTTTTATTCCCTATTGAAAAAGTGGTCTTCAAATTTGGTGTTGTCAAGAACTTTAATTGTGGATTGAAAATAATTTTAAGTCACAATATTGAATTGTTTTCTCTTACTTATCGGATTACAATAAATTTATTTTTCAGATACAATTAAACTTGATCTAAAAATAATCTCTGTATAACTACAACTACATAGACAAAAGTATATCAGAATTAACAAATTCATTTCAAGTGTTTCAAAAGAAAAGAAGAATAAAAAAAATTTCAAAAATATTCAGTAATAATTTTAAAAACTCCATCAATTCATCTATTCTGTAATTTTTTCTATATCAATAGTAAAATTGAAACTCGTAAATCATACTAACCTTGAATTGTGTGCAATTTGATGTTGAATCAATTGGAGATTTTTCCACTCTAATTTAACATATTCATCATACATGAAGTAGTTGGGGTTGATCTAGAAAGATTGTGAAGTCGGTACGTAATGGATCATGGAAGTGGATAGAAGTCACCTCTACTCATCCAGACTCATGCCTAAACTGTCTTGTCATCCAAGTTGCTTCATGTTAATCTTCTTTCAAGGATATATATGACAACAACAATGTTCTCACATCAATCATAGGCAAACTTTTAACTATTTTGTGTTCCAAAGTTTATCTTCCCCTTCTACTATCTATATCCTTATATCCTTTGATGGGTCTATAAAACCACCAATTGTAAGTCACCAAATGTCCCATCCCAACATTTTGTTAGGGAAGATCACCTATCCACCACCCCGCCCCCCCTTCCCCCTCCCCACCACCACCACCACCAATTGTAAATCACCAAATGTCCCATCCCAACATTTTGTTAGGGAAGATCACCTATCCAACACCACCCCCCAACCCCCCCCCCCCCCCCCCCCCTTTTCAAAAAAACAAAAACAAAAGAAATGATCATGTTAATCAAAAACCAATAGTTACATGATTACCACATTTGCATTTTAAAATTTCAAAAAAAAAAATAGAAGATAACTTATTTTGAAAATTATATTTTCCGTCATTTTAGAAGACAAATGTGATCAAATTTTATGACTATTGATCTCCAATCAACCTGATTTATTTCATAAATAAACTACTCCAAATCTTACGAATTAAACAATTTGAATCATTGAGATAAACCTGGTAGACCCACTGAGCTCAAATTACCTGTTTAGTTAGACCATTCAATTGTTGAGAAATGAATCCTTAACTCAAAAATACCCGTTATTCTGTTAGTTATTTGAAATGTTGTCAAATATTTCATATTTCAATATAATTAAAAATCAAATGACCAAAATACCATAGAATGCATAGATTGAGACCACTAGTAATAACTAGTCCTTAAACAAATTGGAATGTATGAAACAGTCTGAACTAGAACCCAAACTAGAGGATAAATGCAAAAGTTCATGAAATTTTAAAAAATAGTTAATTATTTGTATGAAATTGAAAGAGAGTTGAAAATGGATAACTCCGTGATTAGAACGCAAACTTTGTTAATATTAATCCTTAAGCTACCTTAAATTAGTAACATAGGTCTCATAAAACTAAGGTTAATTGGATAAGAGTAATAAGTATACACTTACATGATAAGGTTAATTGGGAATAAATATTGAGTATAATCATGACACTATCTCTTACATGCTATTACTGACTAATAAAAAACTTCAAACAACTTTAAATAGACATTTTTTTTAATCTTTTACTGGTCCAATTATATAATCTCGGCTATTATGAGATTTTTCATTAGTTGATGATAGTATTTACTTATCAAGTGAATACGAGTGTAACAGAATATAGTATTAGTATATATGAACAACCATATATACTTTAAGGTTAAATTACACTTTAGTAAAGTCTTTTTGTCGCCCCACTGTTTGCAAATTAAGTGATAGTTGAAATATGAGAGATCAAAGTGAAATTTGAAGGTAAAAAGTATAATTATCATACAAAAAGTGTTCAAAAGTGTTCAAGTGAGCAGTTTTCACCCAAAATTTTAACTGTAATTGCTAAGAGGATTATATTGAAACATGAGTTGAAATCTAGAGAATTTAATTGTTGCAATTAAAGATGAATAACCAAAGTGAAATTCGGGTGAAATTTTGAAGATAAAAAAATATATATATGTGTAATTTATTCATACTTCAATCTTGTCTTATCTAACCATTTTATTCATTATAAATAAATAAAAAATATCATTTTACTAGAGTCTCGTGAAGTTCCAATGAATCCAAATGATATTGTTTTTTGTTTGTGTTTATAATATTACTCTTTCATTGCTTAATTAGCTCGTAAGCACTGAACACAACTAATCATCCCACCCATACATAGTGCACATATATTTACTTATTTATTTATATACAAACAACGGCACATGCATGAAAGAGGGAGTTAGTGAAGCATGTGCATATGTGTAAGTGTACACTTTGAGCAAGTTAATTGTGAACAAAGGCAACTCTCCATATATATATATAAACTTGGTTGTTTTTTTTTTTTTTTTTTGCTTTGGACTTTTGCTTGGAACTACCAAACAAAATTGCAAGCCATTATGATTGCACAAGTCATGCCCTCTCATGGGCCAAACTCAACTATAGCTTGTTCATAAAGCTTTGTAGTTTCTTTGACAAAGACATAACATACGAGGGAGAGAGAGAGAGGGGAAGGTGCATGTTTGGCTTTATTGGAGAGAGGAAGGAATGTTTGGTATAGTTTTAGTTTACCATTTAAGGGATAAAAATTTAAATAAGTTAAATAAAGTTGATTATCGAAAGGTTAGTAGAGAGATTTCTTAAGCTCAAAGTTGATAATTGAAAAACACAAGTTAAAAGTGCTCCCCAACTTCTAGATAATTAAACTTATTTAAATTATTTTTACTTTATAGAAGTTATAAGCTGAAAGTGCACCAAATATTTTAAATCAAACTGCCAAATTTATAATAACAATTAATTTAAAAAATTAAAATACAAGTTTCACCAAAGAAGGTATTTTGGTTGTTGGTTTCAAATTATCAACTTTTAATTTACAAAAAAGTTATAACTATAAAGCGAATTCTCACGTCACCCAAATATGAAAATAATGTGTAATATATAAGCGTAAGGATACTCCAGCTCTAATACCATAATTATGTAACATAATATTAAATTCGAAGTACCCCTAACACTTGTATATTATTTTCATATTTAGGTGATGTACAATTTCACGACATCAACCCATGCCAACCCTTTTCACTTGCTTATCTAGGATGATGATTTGTATGTTGGCAAAGAGAAACTAACAAGAATGATTGTTGGGGGGCAACATGTAGCTTTTGAGTAAAGCTAATTATGCTAATCCATGAACATATCCACATCAAAAAGTCAAAACAAAAGCCCAAAATAAGTCAAACCCCACCTGTTAGGTTAAAAAAAGTACAAGGAAGACATTAAAAATGAGATGGTATTCATAAGGGATGTATAACTTGTGGCTAAGTGGAGATACCACTTGGAGTACAATTTGACAAAGCTCAAGAAGTGAATTGTTGCCTCCCTTTTGTGTGCTTTTTGTGGTTTTTTGATTTTTGGGAGGAATTGTTGACCTTTTGCTTTTATGATAATTGGTGCAATGTAAAGTTACAATCAATTGTCAATTTGAAAATCCAAGAGAATTTTAATAAGTAGGCATCCCAAATATGATCTATCCACATTTCATTGCTTGGCCAAAACAAGGAAATTTAGTGCATGCCTATAATTCATTTTGTTCAATTTTTTTTTTTTTTTTTGAATAAATTTCAGTAAACTCAATTTTAACATAATTATATTATACATCAATCTAAAAAACATAATTATATTGTACTCCATTGAAATATGAATTTCAAAACACATCAATTTACACCGTTGATCAAATAGATGAAAATGATAGTATCATCATTTTTAAGCCTAAAATGAAAGTTTACCCTTCATTATGTTTATGTCCGAATATCAAAATATTATTCAGTGCCCATGAGACACCATGCGACACAAGTCACATACTAATCACAAACCATTATATCATCAGGTGTTATCAACAACAGGTCAGTGCAAAAACCAAAACACAAAAGAGATGTTTTTTGGTACAAATGTTCAGTATTTACTAAACTACTAACACTTAGATTTAAACCTTATACTTGTGTAATCACCAAATCACAGGATATAAAAATCATATCAGAGACGGCGCTTAAAAAGTAGAGTTTTAAACGGAATTTAGTGGTATACGATTATTTTTTAAACACTAATTCAACTTGATAAATGTATATGCAATGCAATGCACTATAAAACTGTATAAAGAACTAAAATACACGAGCCCAGCTCATGATTGACTTAATTAAAATTCTTTTAAAATTGGCTCAAAAAAAAAAAAAAAAAAACCAACACAATAAAATCACCAACCAAACCAAACTTGAAGGCATTTCTAAAACTTGTTAGTTCAAATCAAGTTTTAACAACTCACTACTCAGCTCAACTCTGTAGATTTACAACCCTCCTAAAAAGTAGGTTTTATTGTCCCATTGAAAAGAAGAAAAAAAATTCCCCTACTTTTGGAACCAAAAATGCTGTTGTACAAGCAGCATCAACACCAGACTAGCGGCCACATTTTCAAGCTATGCCAACTTTCTCTAGCCAAAACCAAAATAGTCCTGGACTGGACTTACATATGAAATGTTCACATTATGCAATTTCAATTTTAAGGACACAAAGAACTAATGTAAAGCTCTATGAATTCTCCCTAGCCACCATGTGAAAGAAAGCACGCTCAATTTTCCATACAGGAAATACACTATGAAATTGTTCATTTCGATACCAAATGATTAATACCCAAGAAGTAACCTCCTACAATCACGAATGATGCAATTCCACTTCGAGCCATCCGCAAACCAATGCCACGAAACAAAATATTCCTATCCGCAGGGTGGATTCCTGTAAGTCGCTCAAACCTCTTCCCCGGTAGCCTCCATTTGAGAAGCCTCCTCTCCATGGATATATACTGCAGTAAACAATCCAAATAATGATCATGGAAATGCAATGTATAGTTATGAGCAACCTTTACATTTTTTTTATTTTTTATTTTTTGATTGGCAAAAAAGGAGACTAATATTAATAAAGGAAAGGATTACAAGAGAACAGGAACACAAGAATTTCTCCAAATAAGAAAAAAGAAAAGAAAACAAAGTTCCAAGTTACATGTCACACACTGCCCTCTAACCCCTAGAAATCAAAAGGGATAACCCCCAAAAAAGTGAAGAAATCGAAGCCCAAAAAAAGTAACAAACTCTATTCCACAAGACATTAAGTGTATCCATACATTCTTGCATTTTGCTCCAACCCAATAACTCGAAAAATTGCACAAAAGAAGCAGTCTCACAGCACTAATATTTAGGGAAACAAAGGGCAACATTTATGACCAAAAAAAAAGATACCATTATTTATAAGCATAAAATGAATCAAAGCTTGCTCCACCAGGGACCACCGTTACTCTCTTCTCAAATTAGGATAAACTCTTCAGGCTTGGACATTTTTATTTTTCACTGGACTATGCGATGGAACTTGAACCCTGGCATCCACCCCTTAGTAGCACAAATAACATGGTTACACAAGACAATGATTTGCATAGCTCTGACTATGCCTCTCCTTTTTTTTTGGTTCCTTTTTTGGGGCTAGGCAATACCATTCATAAGACCCATTGTTCCAGATGTACCTTGTGCTTTGCATAAAATGTCTCATTCATGATATAGCTTCCAAAATATATATGCCACAACTCCCACACCCTTAAAGACGCAACTGGGGAGTTGGGGAAAAATTTCAACTTCTCAGTCTATTACTGAAATAGGATTTGGACATCAAATACATAATACTAATTTAGCAAAAATAAGAGTTCTCCTGTAGATACCCAAGTACAGCTGTTCATAAAGATCCCATTGAAGGGACCCTATGGTAAACCTAAACATGGTCTAAACTACTAACAGAATTGATCATAGTTGTGAAGTGACCAAATTGTAAATGAATTTAAATTCCCACAACCTTTTATACTATGTTTGTATGTCATAATTTTAGAATTCACACTTTCATTCCACTTCTAAATTGACCAAGTTCAGTTCAAAGTTGAAGTTTCAAATGAATACTGAATAATTTGCCATGAGGCATCCTTCAGATATCAGTTCTACATTTTGCCTTGATGTTGATGGAGAAAAGCTACCATTAACCAGAATTGGATGCATCATGCAACTTGTGATGACAAGAATTCTAGAGTTCATGAAGAAAATAAAACACAATTGTGTGCCAACATTGTGGTCGACCCAGACAGCAGTTATTGACTACAAATGAATCGGACTTCATTCTGATGAAAAGACACTGAGGTTGAAAGTACAATTTATACAAACAACCAAGATCCTAACATACACAGTTAACTAAAGATTATATAATGCATGTCTTTCTTATACAAGTAAAATACCTTGGGCAGCACAATACATTGTGATCTACTTTTTGCAGTGTCAAAACAATGAGACGCAGCGGCAGCAACTGATCCAGAAAAACCAGCTGCAAGACTAACAGCAAGAGGAGACAATGGACCAATTTCTTCATCAGACCTGCTTAAAAACAAGCACATTTTGAAGAAAGTATATATATATATATAGAGAGAGAGAGAGAGAGAACAGTGAAAAGAGAATAATACTTCACGTGCTGTGCCAACAAATTATTGAACATCCATGAGTTATAAAACTACATAAATAGATAGATTTTAGCCAGGAACACTCGTTTTTCAATGATCTAATGCTCTACCATTACAAGGATATTACAGAATTAGCTTGCTCAGGATAAGAATTTAAACAAACAATTGCTCGAACAACATGAAAACAGACTGAGGCACTATAATAAGTGGTATTCATCAGAAATTCACAAGCAAGAGCATAGAAAAAAAAATAATAAAATAGCAATTAAGGAATTTCAAGACGAGAAAACAGAACACCTCTAAGTCACAACCTAACCTACATCCCTAATTGAAAACAGCATGGAGAAAGAAATGACAGACACAAAATCTAACTATAGCATTACACTTACACTAAAACAATACCATGGATGAACAATTTTTTCTTTACGGTTGAACAAAGATGACAATGTGAAGGAAAAGGGCTATTGTAACAATAAAATGAAAATAAATAAAGGTCCTGCAACCAGGAAGTTCATAGCATAAAAGGCACAATAAGGTCTTGTAATAACACTTGTAGAGGACTAACAATGAGTAGTTACCAAAAGATACAAATGTGAAGGGGAAGAAATTAAAATAGTTAGATAGACACAAGTTTTGACAGCAACCCCTAACTCCTCAAAGTACAAATAAGGCTAAGCACAACAAGTATCATGCAATAAAATCTCATTGGGCAGACTACTGAGGGGTGAATGCTAAAACCTGGGTGAAGGATCCATATCAACTGCTTTCCAGTCAAGCATTGCTCGATGTAAAAATTGCCAGCTTGAAAAGAATATGCCACCAAAAATGGAGTCCCGAACTACTCCTGACCGGAGACCTCTCCATAAAGCACCCCATCCTTCCAAAGAGATGATGTCTAATGGCCTTCTAAC
Source organism: Camellia japonica (assembly GCA_030407325.1). Lineage (NCBI taxonomy): Eukaryota > Viridiplantae > Streptophyta > Magnoliopsida > Ericales > Theaceae > Camellia > Camellia japonica. The sequence continues at coordinate 11,289,605 of JAPPVO010000024.1, read as the reverse complement.
ATCGCAGACAGAAGGTGGCCTGCCAGATCCGGTCATCATCCATGGGTACTCTTTTAGGCCACCAATTATATTAGGATGTTTGGAGGTAAGAGTGGACAAAAGGCCAACAGAGTGGTTCAATGTCCTCATGTCAGGTGAATATCCAGGTAATAGTCTTGCAAGCAAAGGTGAAACAGCAGTCCTTGCTGTAACAGTGTCAGAACTCGGAATGCGAGAAGCCGAATTCACCTGTGCACGAAGTTTAATAAGTTCAAATGGAGAGCTTACAACTGATTCCACAGCACCAGCTGCAATTCCTGCCATAAAGGCCTCAGAGACATGCACATAATTGTCTTCTCGACCATCTGCAAGGACAATATGCATATTACCACTTAAGGGGTTGAAAACGAAAGGTTGAATGTTTAGCAAGAGAACAATCAACTATCCTTATTAATTGGATGTTCAGCAAGTGTATAATCCACTATCCCTATAAAAATGCAGTAAGTCATTCATGCAACAAAGTCAAAATATGGCTTCCTACTCTCACAATGCACAAACACACCCACACCACGTACACATACACGCACATCCACACAACAGGGAATGTCCAATAACTAATGGATGAATAACTTACAATTCCATTTAAATTTGACTATCCTAATTATCTATACAATTATCTCTGTAGTTATTCCTGTCTTGGTAATTGTCTCTCCACTCTCTCTGAACCATGTCATTCTCTTGCTTGCTACCTTAAAATTACCTATCCCTTCAAAGGAAAATGGATTTAAATTGAACAACCCAACTCAACAAACCCATTAAATTTCCAAGTACATATTCACCAAACACTAAGCAAACTATTCGAGCTTCCATGTGTGTGAATGTGGATTCGGTCTATATCCAATTTAACCCTCCTAAGCTCCCAGCACCCTCGATTATTGAGAACCAACACTCGGGACAAGTAGAATTCAAATTATTTTGCAAAATATTTAAAGAATAAGTGCCTGTCATTTCAGTTTAGAACCTTTCCTCCTAATTTTTCCCCTAGGTTTGCTCATCTAACGAAACAGATTAAGAACAAACACAATAACTTCTAACTGCACATAGAATGAAGAATATACCTTTATAAAAAGCTGTCAAAATTTCATAAGTACCAAAGCGAGCGCCAGCACCTAAAATCCTTCCCAACATTAACCACCCAAAACCACTGTACAAACCTACAATGTTCATTGAAGAGAATATTCATTTAACTAGCAGTAATAAACAAGAATCATAAATAACTTAAGCTCACATGTAGCTGTTAACCTTATCTACATGACTCATTGCACTAATGGAAGCTCAAGCAAAACAATAAGTTAATCGAATTACCTGCATTTCCTGATAAAGTTTTAACTCTATCAAGAACCTGAGCTGTAGTCAACTGTTTATTAGAAACTGACCCTACCTGTTATTTTCTCCACCACAACAAACAAGCATCAATATTAGAAACAGATAGTCATATGCTAACAAACAGTTCCAAAATCAACACCAACACGCATACGCACACACATATGAGCATACAAATGCAGACAGAGGTTGGTTTCAAACTTCGAACCTGTATAAGGACTTTGATAGTATCAAGAGGGTAAGTGAGGGCAGTGCCCAATGTGACTGAACCTGCAGCAGCAACTGCATGTGTAGCAAACATCTGGTTCTTCATCAGTTCTTCCATCTGAAAGATTTGCACAAATGTCAAAAACAACTAGGCAGTCCACAACCTGAAACTGAAGTTCTGAAGAGTCTTTATATCAGATTCAAACAGTTTTTTGGAGATCCAATTTCTTCTATCTTCATATGGTTACAAAAAAGTACCCTCAAACCTCAATGCATACATTGAACACTCACAATATGTAAAGACAGAAAAAAAAATATTAATCATAATTCTCAATGTGTGTGCATCCAACATGCTTCCAACTACATATGCTTAAAATTTAGCTCTATATGAATTTGCAATTACATGGTAAATATGAAGAGATACCAGGTCTGACCAGATTTTATAAAAGACAGAATATAGGAAATTACAGCTGTGCAAGTGAACCACACTGAAAATAGATTTGGAGCTTAAATTCTATAGTTGGAGTTTGGTGTAGTTTTCAACAGTTGGTAATCGCTGAAAACAAAGAGAATCAAACTACCAATCATGTCAAAATGATGTGGCAACATCATGAAAAGCCCAAAACAGATTATACCTGTGATATATCTCTAGTTTCAATATAGTCATGTAGCTTCAATTTTACCAATTTCATCCATTAATTTATTACATTGGGTCAATTTTACCTGTGATATATCTTTAGTCCAATTTATAACCTATATTAAGAAATTGGATAGATATCAAACAAAAAATGGCCCATTCAAAAGGGACTGGATCATTTCAAATTGGACATAAATCCCAGTTCACTTTGAAAGAGTGAATGAACTATTTTACTCCTTTGTTTCAGTCTAAAATTCAAGGGATTGTTATTAATTGGATTGAAACAACACAATATGAAAAATTTGAGAGTAAAACTAAAACTGATGCATTTTGAACTTTAAGGACCACCTCCCCCCCCCCCCCCCCCCCCCCCCCCCCCCCAAAAAAAAAAAAAGGTGTGTGTGGACTTGCAATTTGGTGCAAGGGAGAAAGGGTAGCTAATGGTAGGAAAAATGGGGAAAACAAAATATTGAAAAAGAAAGGTAGTAGCTGATATGGGTACAAGAGTAACTGAATGGGCATGAACAAATAAAGTACAAAGTTGGGATTTTATCAAACAGTTGGTGGGCTAGGCTTGTGATCAGTAGTCGCACACATTGACATAGTAGGACTAAGACAAAATTGCGAAACACAATGTATGAATACGAAAACAAATACTCGTTGAACTCAAGTATGCGAGAGAGAGAGAGGTGCCTGGTCACCTGAAATGGACGAATCTGCCGTGAATGGCAGAGAACGAGTCTCCACCACTGCTATCTGACCTCCCTGTGAATCGCAACTTCTTCTTCGTCTTCTCTCTCTCTCTCTCTCGCGATGGTGGAGGAGACGCAGCGGCGGCGGAGGGGCTCGCGGTGGTCGCACAAACAAAATATTTAAACAAATTAAAAATACAAAGTCTTATAAATTATTATAAATTACTAAAGGTGCTCACGGTTTGGCGGTTCGGTTGCGGCCAAAGGAACCTCAAATCCACCATCCGTCCGCTAAATTGGCGGATTGAAAAAAATTAATCTGCAACCATCCACTCGTCATCACGCATCCGTCCAAAATGCGGCGAATCGATTCGGTTCGATCGATTTTGGCGGATCGGTATATCCGCTGCTCACCCCTAGTTCGGACTAAGCCGACACTATTTGCTATGTTATTTCAGGCTCAGTTCAACTTAATATTATGTCTAAGAGCATCTCCAATAGTGGTTGCTATATTGTTATTGCTATAATTTAGTAATGAATAGTGTTATTTTGCTAAATTATAGCAATGATACTCCAATGATCATTTGTTATTTTTGACAAATCTCAACTAACTTTCCTTCTAAATTTGTAGGTGTTGTTTGGATATAGGTTTTTTGTGATTTTATTTTTGTTTATTTTTTGTCTTTTGTGACATTTTTTTATATGTTTGTTAAAAAAATTATATATTTATATTATTTCCAACTAGATAAATATAAAAAAAAATTTTGAAAAAATTGGAAAAATTGAAAAAAATTATATATTTATATTATAATGTCTTTTTATTATAATAAAATTATCTTTATTTAATGTCAGTTAATGTATTTTATCTTTTTATTGCCTTCATTTGAAAAAATATATTTATTTTTTTACATTATACTTTATTGAAAATATTAAATTATAATACAAATTAGTGAACATTATACATTGAAAAAATAATATTACATTGTGAAGTACAAAATACTCAAAAATAAAAAAATAAAAAAAAAACATGAAATTTCATTACAAAATAAAAATTACATTGCAAATAAAGACTAACAATTATATCAAAAAATAAATGATATTGCAAATTTGAAAAATACATTATCTCGTAATTATTCATCAGAAGGTAAGGGGAAATAAAATTTGATCTACTCACATTTAAGGACCACTTAGCGAAAATCTTGTTTTTTCGCATTGTGTAATACGCTTTCATCTGAGGGTCCAAATAAGAAATGTCCATAGTCATTATTTGGTGTTCTTCCTTTCTCATCTCAAACTCATGTTTTTTCATCTCAAGTTCTTTCATCTCCTGTAGTGCTTGAATCCTTTTTTCTTCTCTTTCCTCTTTTTTCTTTTCTTTCTCAGTAAGGTGTTGGTTAAATGTGTCTAATTGTGTACTCATTTCTTGGACTTCAGTTTCAATGACTTGATTTCTTCGAAATAATTCTTTTGCATATTTCCTACCCATCAGCCTTTTACCCCTTGCAGAGACACTGCCCTCACCAACAGTTGGATTGTTACCAACACTTGAACTGGTGTCATCTTCAAGAGAAATGCAATTATCCATAGGGGAATCGGGGGCTGAATCAGGGGAAAATGGTGTATGTATCCTTGACTTCACCGTATTCGTAGGAGTTACATCTTGCCACCTGATACTGTTTTGCAAGATTGACCAACAATGTTCAAAAGCAAAGGGCTCGTTTGGTTTGATTTTCTGAAAAAATTTTGAAAAATTTTCTCTACAAATAAGTTTTCAAAAGTAATCAAATCAAACAAATTTTCCCAAAAAAAATTTCCAAAACTTGTAAACCAAACAAGTTTTCCAAACAAATCTCTCTCTCACACACATCAAATCAATCACTTTTTCCAAAACTCTCTCTCAAAATAATTTTCCAAAACATCTTTTGAAAAAAACCAAACCAAACATGTTTTCGTACTTTTTATCTCTAAAACACATCTCTCAAACACAAACCAAACATTTTCATCTTGATGGTATAAAAGTTTTGCTTGAAGCATCTGTATTAATAAAATATTAAATTATGTAATTATTTAATTTTTATATGAGACGAAATAAAATAAAATAAAAAACTATGGCAAATTACAAACACCCCCCTCGAGATTTGGTAAAAATACAGATTCTCCCCTGAGGTTTGAGAAATTACAAATTACCCCATGAGGGTTAAATTTTCATAACAAATTAGGGAAAATTAGGGGAGAATCTGTATGAAAATAAAAATCTCATGGGACAATTTGTTATGGAACTATAAACCTTAGGGGGCGGGATGTAATTTCTCAAACCTCAGAGGGGAATCTGTATTTTCACCAAACCTCGAGGGGGGTGTTTGTAATTTGCCCAAAAAACTAACGTAATAAATGAAGATGAAATCTTACTAGATCAACTTGAGACATCCTACTTGGGTGTAGATTTTCGACTTGCTCTAAACATCCGCGAAATTTGTTAGAACATTTCACGATTGTACCCCATCGAGATTGGATAGAAACTTGCGTTCTTGACTGATCATTCTGAAGAGAGCAATAATTTTCATAAATTATCTCCCAAAAGTGAGTATAAGATTGTGAATTGCCAACAATTGAGTCTTCAGAAATGTGACACCAAGCTTTATAAAGTGCCATATCTTCAGCAATAGTGAATGATTTTCCTCTCTTTATTTTTGATGAACCTTCCATACCTATTGTGTAAAGAAAATATAAATAAAAATGTAATTTAGAAAGCCTGTTGTGAAATGAAATTGAGTAAAAAGAGAGAAGAGAAGGTTTGTATTTATAGAAGAAAAAAAAAAAAAGAGTCGTTTTTTTTTATAGCCATTTTAACATAAAAAAGAGCCGTTGTGATATGTTTCACTTATGTTTTTATTTTTATTTTTATTTTTATTTTTAATGAATAAAGTAGCACACTTGGATCTCAGCCGTTGGATTGTTATTAATCAATAGCTGAGATCAATCATGGGTCTGTGTGTCTCTATCCTCTCATCTTTGTGTCTCTGCCCATTGAACAAAATAGCACAATTCAGATACACTTCAGAGAAGATCAGAAAGAGAGAGAGAGCTTCGAAACACTTCGAATCAATGAGAAGATCACCTCCTCTGTCCCCCTGTTTCTCAGATCACTTCGAAACACTTCGGATCAGTGTCTCTACTTCGAAACACTTCAGATCACTTCGAAATACTTCGGATCAGTGTCTATGTCCTCTCATCTCTGGTTCTCGCCTTCTCTCTCCCTTTGTTTCTCGGATCAGTGAAGATCAGAGAGAGAGAGCTTCGGATCAATGATTTTCAGATCGATGGTTGTTTCTCTCATCTTCATCTTCGGATCGATGGAACTCTCTAACCCTAACCCCCCATCTTCTCTCACCCGAAGCTCTCTCTCTCTCTTTCTCTCTCTCTCTCTCGGATCAACCTTCTCTCATCCACCACCAGATCATCTACCTTCGGATCAACCTTCTCTTATCCAGGTATTTTTCTTGATGAATTTGTGAATATTGGAGAAATTTTTGAAGATTAATTTGGTATGAATTTGCTGAAATTCTTGATGAATTTGTGAATATTGATATTGATGAATTTGCTGAAATTCTTGATAAATTTGGTATGAATATTGATGAATTTGCTAAAATTCTTATTCATTCTGATGAATTTGCTGAATATTGATGAATTTTGGAATATTGATGAATATTGATGAATTCTTGTTCATTTCTTTTATAAAAAACCTCATGCATTCTGGAAAATCCCAACTGAAAGGGAAGGAAGGAAGGAGGGAAGAAAGAAAACAGTTTAATTTTGGGTGACTTGGCAGATTTGGCAACTGCCAAAGTAGCTGCCAATTTGGCACTTGATTTGGCAGTTGCCAAATTTGGCAGCTGTTATAGCATGCAATTGGAGAAGCCAAGATTGCCCAAGCTGCTATATTATGGCTTTGGCAGCTGATTTAGCCATCCATTAGAGATGCTCTAATATAGCCATTTTAAACTCAATTTAAAAAAAAAAAATGTCTAAATCCATATAATTTTGTAAATTAAAGTGTTAGACATTTAAACCAAATAACAGTAACCATAAGACACATATCAAGATATAAAAGAGTTATGTGCTAATTTCGAAATGTTAGAAAATAAATTGCACATAGAGTAAAGTGTTGGGATTAAAATGAATTTTATCTCCCAAATAATAACAAAAATGTCTAAAGATTATAACTTTATTTCTAAATGAAAAGGGATAATTATACTGCCAAAAAAAAAATAGAATGAAATTTATCCTTTAATTTATTTATTTGTGATTTTTTAATGTTAGATTTTCTTATGCAATTAAATGTATAACTTGATAGAATTTGCATAATATTTGTAAATTCTCTACTATTGATTGAAATAATAACAATAATTAGCCATTTGAACTATGCGTTAGAAATTTTCTTTTATTATTGTTACCCAAATAAAAAAATTTAATTGAACGTGGTGAATAAAAAATTCTTATTGAGGTTACCAATTAGCTCATGGACCCATTGATCAAAAATATAAAAACAAAATAACTGGGATATTACAAACTTTTTATGAAGATTCATTTATTGATTAGTGATTTCTGTGTTGAGTTTTTTATTTTATTTTTTAAATCAAAAACTAATATATAGTTTTAAAAAATCACTTATTAATATAATATTCTCTTTTATAAAACAGAAATAATGTTTTTAATTTTAAAATTATTTTTTATATTTATTTTTATCAAACTAGTTTCTGATTATTTTAAAGAAAAAAAAAATCATCACATACATCGCGATTCAAACCAAACGATTCACACCAAACCCAGAAACAATTCTTCAAGTACAACAAAAAAATGGGGGCTTTCAAATTTTACAATAATTCTTTCAACACTCTACTTAATACCAAAATTAACTCCCAATCCGCCCAAACCCTAACCCTAACTCCACCCACCACCACCATCACCAAACCCTCCGCCACCCTCCCCCAGTCTTTTCCTCGAGGTCGAGGTCGATCTAGCAAATTAGGGTTAGGACCGTTCTTTTCTACATAGAAAAGTTCCACCACGTAGAGAGAGACTATCATCTTTCATCTTTTTTCTTTTTTTTCAAGAATGGATAAATAAAAATACAGAAGCCTGATTGATCTCTTCTTTTTAAAATTATCCCTCTCCCACCCTGAATATAGGAAGAGGACAATACTCTACAACTTAAAGAGTGTGTGATGAAGGGTCCCTGGCCCTGGTGGCGCAGACCCACTGCCTTGGTGTCTCAAGATCATCTCCTACAATGGTTGGTACATGCCAACTACCCTGCTCCGACTCCTGCATTTTACACCTCCATACATTCATTACATATTCACACAAAAATAAGATATAAAGAAGAATGCAGAAAGCCAAAGATAAATCTCTAGGATTAGAAAGAGAGCGAATGATTGAAAAGTTCACCTGAATGACAATTGAATACGGTGGCGGCATGTGAAGCTTAGGTCTATGCGTTGACATTGACGTTGTCAACCGGACCTATCAATTATTTCCAGAGAAACACAAAAGAAATTTTATTTCTGAATTGTGCAAAATAATTTAGGCATTATGCATGATCAGTCAATCACGGGTAAATAGCCATACAATGTTCTTTAGTTTCCAAGCCAAACATGCTATAAGAGGTTTAAACATCCGAATCTTAATAGACTACAAACATGTAAAACCATAGGGCACAATCGTCTACTGCTTCATTCGCAATCAAAGCAACATCCAAATTAGTACGCCTCTCAACAAAAGCCCTTGAGAAGTGGAAATAGTGTCACCCAAAACTATTCTCAATCTTCTTGACAAAATTTTAGTCAAAAAAAATTTATACCTGATGTTTCTCTTTCCATCTTGGGAAAAAACTAGTCCCTAGCAGTTGGAACAAGTGATCCCTCATCTCATCATTTGTCACCAGCAAACACTTACAACTAACTGCAGCAAATAACCAGTACCTGTAACATGGAGATGTGATATAAAGATTAATTTGGAAAGACAGTTCAATTTGCCTATGAAATTTTTTTTTCCCCCCCCTAAAATACAACTTAATAATCACTATCACTCTTAATAAAATTTAGAATGAAGTGCAGATTTATGCAAGAATAACAAACCGTATTTTTTCAAAAATCTAAAAACTCTACTGAGTCTTATTTTCTTTCCTCTCTCTCTCTCTCTCTTTTTTTTTTTTTTTTTTTTTTGACAGTACTTTCTGAGTCAGAATTTGATTGATTTAATTGACTTGACCAGAATTAACTATAAGCCTAATCCAGTCTCTCAACAATTAAAATAGCAACTAGCACCAGGAATGGCACCAGCATAGTGATTGCTTGATTTTCAAACTAGTATAGCCACAATTACCTGTAGACGAGTAATATTAATTCTTTTAAAAGAAAATGGCATTCAAAGCAGATTATAAGGCAGTTATCTCCAATATGCAAAAGCTTTTAAAACCAACTTCAGAAATGATCTTTTTGCTTCATCTTAACAACTTAACAAGTTTCATTTCAATCGACCAGGTGCTGATACGATATATGATATATAATTTTGATTGCCCTTGATAGCTTGCCCTAGACCCACTCCATCTCAGGAAATTTAATTATGGAGGAACCTTGAACTAAACAATGATTTCCAACCTACTCTTTTTGCTGCTTAGCCCAAAATAATTTCTAAAATCCCAAGGGCTCAGCATTTTCACAGCCTAGATTTGGATAAATTGTCATAGAAAATAAAGGCTCTAAACAACAAATGCATGCTAACAATATTAAAATTAAATAATAATGTGCAACTGAACCTCAATTTATAATCTCCTATCTTACATGTGATAGGCAGATGATAAACCAACTCATCCTCTTAACAGAGGAATATATTTTAACATACAAGTAGTGATCTAGTTTAGTTATCTCATGAAACACAAACATCCAAACAAAGTGTAGCACCTTGCTAAAATTGTTTTAAAAAAAAAAATAAAAAAAAAACAATTTTCATTTCTTCATAAAGACAATTAAAATGAAGATTGATAATCTTTTAAAGCGAGAACAAGTGCTTGCCTCTTGGCATCCCAAACTTGCCACCAAAGAGGAAAACATTAAAAGGAACATCCAATGAGTCAATGAAATTGAGGGAAAGGAAGTATTTTTTCTAAGATGGTTCTGAATTACGACAATCTTAGAAGATTATGTCGGGAAACATGACTGCCTAAACTAAATAATAGTGTTCCGTGATGGTAATTGTTCACTGTATCACAGATAACAAGGCAAGCATGATGCATCTCACAGAAAGGGAAAAAATAAACATAGATATCATCATTATACGTATCTATCAACATTACATATACAAAACAGAAGTATTGTTAGGAAAGAGATCTTACCAATCATCATTTGAACCGGCAGGAGTAGCATAAAGTGCACCAGACCTTTTCCAACTCTCTAACAGCTTCTTGTTGTTATGACTCTGTGCTGGACCACCAGTAACACGACTTTTATGCAAAACAACAAGTGGTAATCTCTTTGACGGGCTCATTTGATGTAACTGATTTACAACAGAATTAAGCTACAACCAAAAGAAATTATTAAGAACCATATCTGCGTGATTCTAACTTTGAGGAAGATATATTACTGTTAAAGCTTGTGATCAGCAACACTCTTACCTGGGAAAAGTTGAAATTATGCCTATTAATAAGCCCCACATTTGCACCATCTATAACTGCATCAAATGGACCGTGCCGCTGAAGCCACTCCTGAATGAGGGCACCTTCTAAGTTAGTCAGAATGCCATTCTTTTTAAGTATTAATTGCCTGAACCATACACAAGCAGCAAATATGGGCCTTTGACTAAGAAATTGAATACATTTTCAACAATACAATTACAAGTACATTGATCATTTTCAAACAAGTCTCTCAGGCCTAGCAGTACCTTGGCAGCCATTAGGAGTGGACTGCAGTCTCAACCCCCACCCCCTACCAAAAAGAGTATATCGACATTTGATAAAATATTCATGTGATAAAGTAACAGAGATATGCAGTCTACCAACATGTCCACTACTAGACATAAATCATTAAGATGTTTATGAACAACAAGATGACAATCTAGTTATTCAAATTCCAAATTTGGAAGTAACATAAAGAAACAAGATAAAAATTCTTTACAGCATTGTCCACTAATGTGTAAGAATCAACTATAGGAATCAATTCCAAAATAATATACATCTCAAGTAACTCCGTGTGCTGAATTGCGGTATTAATCAATGAAGCATAAAGATAGTGTCATACCTGAAACTGCATAAAATCAGCCTTAACCTCTCTTTGGCATGCCAAATTGGTCAATGAAGTAGTGAAGTTTTCAGTCTCTTTAGGATCAATATCAATGCTAACAAGCTTCTCTCCACACGATTGGCACACACCCATTTCATCCATTTGTGTCCTCGTAACTCTCCAATTCCCATTTCCGAGCCACCCTTGTCCATGCCACCCCCCTCCTCCCTTCACAACCTCTTCCCTCACCTTACCCACATCCCAATTCACCTCCCCAACCTCTGCAGCCCTTTCAGACTCAAACCAATCCTCCACAACCCCAGCAGTCTCTTCCGTGACCTGCCTCACCGTGGCACGCAACCGGTGCAACATTTCATAAACTCTATCAGCCCTCTTAGTTTCAGCACTGACATTCAAAAGAGCCGAAAGCTCGGACTCTTCAGCCAAAACCCCGGATTCAGCCATGTGAGCATCAACCTCATAAGCCTCATTAGCCATCCCTTTCCTGCAAAACCCAAACAATGCCGGACCGTAAGACCTCAACTTGGGTGGAATACCACAACTCTTCATCTTCTTCACCAAATCAAAAGCCATTTCCGGGTCCTCCTTCACCACCGCCAACCTCGCCAAATTCGTAAAAGTCGCCTCATTTGGAGCAATTTTATCAATACCCATTCGCTTAAAAATCTCAAAACCCCTCTCTAAACCCAAATTCACCACATCCTTCGAAAACCCCCCATTCCCATTCCCATCTCCACAACAAGAACACAAATACAACAACGAATTGTAATGGTGTTGCGATAAAGAAACTCCACTGGTCCGAGCATTATCGTATAAACGAAGGGCTTCAACGAGGTCGCCTTGCTGCGAACACATGTCAAGCTTGTGCCGAAGCAATCCTTCGGGGCTCTCGCGGCGAGCTCTCTTCCTCGACCTGTTCGAAATCGGTGCATTTGATGAAGTGGGTTGGCGAATTAGAGCCGCAGAGGTGCAGAGATGGGTCAATTTGCTCATAGAGAAACGATTGACACAACGAACACTAGCATAAATGGGTTTCAAAGAATGATGTGAATGATGTGAATGATGAAGAAATCGATTTCTGGGGTAAACTAAGAGAATTGGGGCTTTTGAAAAGAATGATACACAACCAACACGCCACAGCATCACTGCTAACATACAAATTTATATATGTATGTGTGTGTATACATATAAAGATTCTTCAATTGTTCGTTGTGTTCTTGAATTGATGAATGTTCTGCAATCGCATAGTTGAAGAGAATACAGGGGAGAGAAGAGAGAAGATGATAACAGCGGTTCAAAAAGCTCGAAGCTGAGAAACCCTAATAACAATCCGGGTCGGATTCATGGGCAGAAACTCGCTTATTATAGCCCGACCATTTTTAATAATTTTGACTTAATTCCTCACAATTTTAATTTGAACACAAGTCTAGTTAATTTCATATTTTCATCTAATTTTTTTTTAACATGTATATATATTAGAAAATTGATAAGCATTCTAAAATTATGAATTTTAAGCTCCAATTTAAACATAATAACTAAATTAAAACTTTAAAAAATTGACTAGTGTTCAAAATTATTAATTGTCCAAAAAATATTTATTATATATTGTTATTAAATATAAAAAATATATATTTTGATTTTGATTTTGATTTAACAATCAAATTTTTAGAATATATATGTTGTTTAAATGATAATAGTCTTATTTATTAGACTTTAGGTATCAGATTTAAATGTCATTCATCTCACTATATAATTTAGATATTTTCAAAAAAAAAAAAGTACTTTTAAAAAAGATAGACCAAAAAAAAATTTGACATAATTTTTTAAAAAGTCACTAAAAATTAAACACCCAATAAGTGAAACTCTTCTCTCTCTACTAATCTTAATCTTAATCTAAATCTAGAAAAATTTCCAACCTGAATAATTATCTTCTTACCATTTAACTTTTGGCCTATTTTAGAAAATAGATTAAAAGTCACTTCTCACATTTTAACCTATTTCTTCTCTCATAAAAAAAAAAGTTAAAAAATTCAAAAAAAAACAATCTTTTAACCATTTTCCCAATTTTTCATTCATTTGATTGACCCTTGAAAAAAAAAAAAAATTTATCGTCTGAAATCAATGAAAATTTACCGACCAGTAATGAGCAAGAATACCTCTAATGAAGGAATGAGTTGAAATAAGACCATCTCCAACAGTTCATCAAACCCAGTATCAAATTCAAAATTTGATGAAAAAGCTACTGTTCACTGCTCCAACGGTTGCACCAAATCAATATCAAAATGAAATTTCACCAAACATTTCATCAAACTAAGAACAGGTGAAGCATTTCACCAAATCACTGTTACTGATCGTTGGGTTATAACAACCGGTCGACCAGTAAAAGATTCAAACAGTTCAGAAAAAAAATTCAAACCGTTAAAAAAAAAAAAAAAAAAAAATTTGCCTAACCGGTCGACCAGCCGGTCGTCCTGAAAAAAATTCAGAAAGTTCAAAAAAAAAGTTCAGACAATTCAAAAAAAAATATATATATATTTTTTTGCCTAACCGGTCAACCAGCCAGTCGATCGGCCCGTCAACCACCCGGTTATACCGGGACAGATTTGGTAAAAGGTGAACCGTTGGAGCATATGATACCAAATTTGATGAAATGAGTCATTTTTAACTCAAATTTGATGAAAAATCTGACTCACCGTTGGAGATGCTCTAACTAGAAACTTTTGCCTCTACTTGTTTAAGAAATATATATATATATATATATATTAGTTTATGAAAAGCTATGCAAGGCACGGGTTATTATTATAATATATTTAAGTTTTATATTTTGATAATTTTAAAAAATTAACATATTATTTTATAAAATTTAATAGAATAAATCATTAGATATATAATAGAATTTTGTGGTATGATATGTATTATTTTTTGATTTGTTATACACCTAATAATGTAGACTCCAATTATATTACCATATCATTTTGGGATAATTTATGAATCTTTAACATTTCTTCTAAATTTATAAAAATTAAAAAAAAATTATGGTATGTAACTTTTCTCAATAGATAAATATAAAATAAATATTAAGATAATTCTTCCATCTAAAAAAAATACTAAAATAATTCAATTCACTAAACTAATAAAAAAGCAAAAGAAAACACATATATATACAAATAACTAATTTTATTAATATATAAATTATACTCGCATAACAAATAACTAGTTTTTTTAATAAATAAATCATTAAGTAAATTATAGCGATCCCGGTCTTTTTCCTTTTAGCTGTTGCATCCGGACTTAGGTTCCGCGGAGATTGCTGTTGAATATATCTTGTTGTCATCATTTAATTCCTTATTTTTGAGTTATAGGATGTGTTGGGCAGGTTGGTTACAAGTTTGGTGTGATTGGGAGCAAATGGTTGCTGCCCAGATTTTGGTGTCTTCGCTCGAGCGAGCCTTTTGTCACTTGAGCGAGATCTTTGTTTTAGATCCTTCGCTTGAACCAAGGTTCCTTCGCTTGAGCGAGAGTTGAGTTTTGTGTCTGGTGGCTCGAGCGAGAAGTCCTTCGCTTGAGCGTGCGACTGCGTCTGGTTCTGGACCTGAGAGTTGCAATTCTTGACTCAAACGAGATTTTTTTCGCTCGAGCGAGAGAGGTGTATGTTTTGAGTTTCTTCGCTCGAGCGAGCATTCTGTCGCTTGAGCGTGCTTCTGGGTTACAGACCTGAAGCTTCGAATTGTTGACTCGAGCGAGACTTTCTTCGCTCGAACGAGGGTTTCTTGTGTCTGGTCGCTCGAGCAACCAATCATTCGCTCGAGCGAACTTGTGTCATATCAATAGGCAACAGCGGGGAAACACTTCATTTTTCTTCCCCTTTTGTTTTCAAAACGCTAATTTTGGCTCTCTCTCTCTCTCTACACTTACCTTCTCTCTAGGGATTCATCTAGTATTAGTGAGTTTCTACCCTAAGTCCTTTGTAAGAAAGATAGAGGGTGGCTTGGGCTTCGTTTTAATCTGAGCATTAGTAGATTTGGAGCACTTTGGTTTTTCCTCATCTACTTCTTTGGGCTTCTAATTTCGAGGTAGAGATATCCTACTCCATCTTATGAGTTTTGTCTTTAAATTTTGGTCATTTTGATATGTGGGTGTTGTTGGGTAATTTTGAGAAGGTTAGGGGTTGGTTTGTAATTTAGAAAAGAGGGGTTTTATGATTTAAGGCTCCATGTGTATTTAAAACCTTGAAAATGTGGGGTTTGAGGATTAAATTGATGAAATTTGGGTTATAGATCAATATTTTGATAAATGGGAGAATGCCCTAAATATTGTAATAAATTAATTTGTATAATTAATTTGGGAAAAATGTGAAAATATGAAATTGAGTTGAAATCCATGAAATTGGGAAATTATGGGATTGAATGGTGTAGTTGGATTAATTAATCACTCACTTATGGAATTAGTTGAGATTATATCTGTTTTATGTAATTATTTTCTGTTTAGAAATAACTGCTTTGGGCTATCGGTGGAGGATAGTCTTGATTGTTGTAGACACTGCATGTTGATTAGGGAAAACTGAAACTAATCACATTGTATATGACGGTTGGAATAATACATCAAATTTGTGTATTGATTGAACATGTATATGATAAATATTTATATACATTGCATTGTGTGGGAGGAGATAGGGGATGAACTCCATGGTTTAGGGGAAGATAGGGAATGGACTCCTAAACCGGACATTGTTTGGGAGGAGATAGGGGATGTACTCCATTGATACAACAAATATGTGTATCTATTGAAGTATTGATATAGCAAATCTGTATATCATATATGAAGTATGGAAGTGTTTTGTTTGAAATTGATACAGCAATTATGTGTATCTATTGTGAAGTAAGAAGTGTTTAGTGTGAGTTGTTATCCCAATTGAAATGGATGTACTATTAATATGAGATGTAATCTCATTTAAATTATCTGGCCAGGTTCTGAGCCACGTTTATGAAATGAGTTGATGAGTAAAGGAAAGTGGAATGTAACATGGACATGATGGTCATGGAACTGTAATATGTTGTAAATTGGTTTATAAATGTTAACCGTCTGTCGAATGCCATTATTTTAGTCATTGTTCATATTTGGTTTAGTATATCTCTACTGGGCTGTGGCTCACCTTATATGGGATATCATTTTCAGGTACAGATGGTATGTCACCTCCAAGGACGTAGCTTGGGAGGCTAGAGGCTGAAAGACCTTTTTTTTTTTTTTTTTGATTTTGTTATCTTTTAGTGTATTGCATGTAAATTCAAGCCAAGGGCTTTAGTACCCTCTCTTTGTAACCAAGTGTTGGCTTGGAAAATTATAAGCCCATAGGGCATTTACTTTTGCTGTCAACATGTAATACTTTTGTATGAACTACTCTGATGAACAGAAAGATGTTTATTTCTCTTATATCAATGTATGCCAAGAATGTTGGGTTTTATGTATTATTTTGAGGGTGTTACAACTTGGTATCAGAGCGTACCGGGTTTGAATACTTTGGATACGTGGGAAGTGATCAATGCTGTTTCTAACTGGAACTGGAGTAACACCTCAGGACTGTCATTATCCAGAAATGAAATTCGTAAGTGCTTTTGAAATTATGTGCTTACGTGGAGTGAATTACTGTTATCCATGCATTAGGACGCGAGTGTTATAGCTTCGGCACATTTGTGAATGTGCTAACGTCTTTGTTACCTTTATTAGGATGTCAGGACGAGGACGTGGAGGTAGGCGTGGTAAGCCTAGGAGGCAGGAGATGCCTATACCGGATGAAATTCCGGCGCAGCAGGAGATTGTTGGTCAGGCCAATGTGGCCGAACCAGTGGGTCAGTAGGCCATGGGCGCCTTAGCTTGCGAGATGGCAGGAGCTTTGAGGGAATCCATGAACATTCTCAAAGCTAAGAATCAAGTTCAGGCCCAGGTTGTTGATGCAGGCCATTCCTTTCTGAAGAGAGAGTTTTTCCGGTCTAACCCGGACAAGTTTTTGGGGGATCCTAAGGAGCCACTGAAGGCTGATGAGTGGCTAGAGCAGATGGCGAAGACGTTTGAGATGCTTGGCATCGAAGACGGGGCTTTGAAGGTGACCTTGCCGTCCTTCCAGCTGAAGAGAGACGCGGGTCGATGGTGAAAGTTCATGAGGGGCCGTATTGGTGGTACTTGGGAGGCCTTTGTAGTTGCTTTCCAGAAGAAATTTTTGTCTCCAGCTGTCAAGGAGAAGTTGAGGGACCAGTTTTGTCAGCTTAATCAACTGAGTCTGCCTGTGGCTGAGTTTGAGGCCGCATTTACTAGCTTGTCGAGGTTTTCTCCTAAGTTAGTGGCGTTTGAGGAACGTCGTTGTTTGGAATTTGAAAAGAAGCTGAGGCACAGGCTTAAAACTAGAGTTGCAGGGTCCATGATCCGGGAGTATGGGCGTCTTGTGGATGCTACAGCTCATATGGAGATTATCATGCGTGAGGAGGAGGAGAGGATGGGGGCTCCAAGAGGAGTCAGGATGGCCAGGGAGATGGCAGGAGGCAGAGGGGTCCTAACCCTCAGCAGTCCCAGGGTGGTTTAGTTAGATCTACCTTTCCAGTGCCGAGTTCAGGTTCTGGGAGAGGCAGTCAGGGAGACGTTACTTGTTACAAATGTGGCCAGTTGGGTCACAAGTCTCTAGTTTGCCCGCAGAGGGGAGGAGGGCAGAGAGTTGCTTCATCTTTGGCTCGACCTCAGAGCTAAGGTCAGGGCAGAGGTCAGCCACTGTCTTGTTACCAGTGTGGTCAGGCGGGGCTCCTGAAGAGGTTCTGCCCGCAGTTGAGTGGCACATCTGGTGCGTTTGATGCGAGGCAGACACAGAGTTTTCAGCCAGCACAGTCAGTTCAGGCCTCGAGGGCCAATCAGGGGGCTTCATCGTCTTAGTCTGTGCAGCAGTCTTTTACTCCTAGAGGTGAGCAGGTTGACCGGAGACCTTCAGGGAGCGTGTATGCTGTTACTGCGAAGGATCTTGTACCTGCTCCATCTGTTGTGAGAGGTACCTTTTTGTTTTGCAACTCGGTTGCTAATGTGTTGATTGATAGGAGTGCATTCCATTCCTTTATATCTGCTGCATTTGCATCTGTTTTGGAATTGGAGTTGGCATAGTTAGCATCTCCTATCTGTGTCGTGTCACCTGTTGGGGGTGAGTTGATTTTGAAACAGGGGTGTCGAGGCTGTGATATAGAGGTCG
Source organism: Camellia japonica (assembly GCA_030407325.1). NCBI lineage: Eukaryota > Viridiplantae > Streptophyta > Magnoliopsida > Ericales > Theaceae > Camellia > Camellia japonica. Next base: position 11,271,188 of record JAPPVO010000024.1, on the reverse strand, counting down.
CCGACCGCCGGCTTCCATTTCCTTTTGTAGTTATGGCTATGTCGGGTTTTGATGTGATTTTGGGTATGGACTGGCTATCGTCATACCGGGCTATCATCGATTGTTACCATCAGAGGGTCACCGTATGTACCCTGAGCGGGGATTGTTTCCATTTCTTGGGGGATCAGGTTGGTAGCGTTTTGTCATCGGTGTATGATCCGCGAGGGTGGAGTGAGCTTAGTGGTCTTCTTGCTAGCTTTATGAGTGGTGAATGTGATGAGACCCAGACTGTATTGCCGAGAGTGGTTTGTGAGTATTCAGATGTCTTTCCCGAGGATCTTGTTAGCTTACCACCCCATCGAGAGATAGAGTTCTCTATTGATTTAGTGCCCGGTACGACGCCGATTTTTATGGCACCTTATCGTTTTGCCCCAGCCGAGTTGATTGAGTTGAAGGTTCAGCTCCAGGAGTTGCTAGATAAGGGCTTTATCTGCCCTAGTGTTTCACCGTGGGGAGCACCAGCCCTCTTTGCTAAAAAGAAAGATGGTGCCTTGAGACTTTGTATTAATTACCAAAAGTTGAATCGGGCTACGATCAAGAATAAGTACCCTATGCCTCGTATTGACGATTTGTTTGACCAATTGAAGGGTTCCCGTTGTTTCTCTAAGATAGACTTGCGATCGGGTTACCACAAGTTGAGGGTCAGGGAGGAGGATATTCCGAAGACGGCATTCCGTACGCGGTATGGCCATTATGAGTTTCTAGTGATGCCATTTGGGCTCACCAATGCACCAGCAGTGTTTATGGATTTGATGAACCGGATATTCCGGGAATTCTTATATCGTTTTGTGGTCGTTTTCGTGGACGACATCCTGATTTATTCGTCCTCTGAGGAGGAGCACGAGGAACACTTGAGAGTGGTGTTTGAGTTGCTTAGAGCCCATAGGTTGTATGCCAAATTTGGGAAGTGTGAGTTCTGGCTAGGAGAGGTCAAATTATTAGGCCATGTGGTCTCTAGGAAAGGGTGTCTGTTGACACATCAAAGATTGAGGCAGTGCAGGATTGGGCACAGCCTAAAAACGTTTTTGAGATTCGCAGTTTTCTGGGATTAGCTGGGTATTACCGTCGGTTTGTGAAAGATTTCTCCAGGCTAGCTTCGCCGTTGACTAGATTGACGCGGAAAGGGGTCAAGTTTGTATGGAGTGAGACTTGTGAAAAGTCGTTCCAAGAATTGAAGGTTAGATTGACCACCGCTCCAATTTTGATTATTCTGGAGAGAGGTTTGGGTTATGCTGTGTATTGTGATGCCTCACGAGAGGGTTTGGGTTGTGTGTTGATGCAAGAGGGGAAAGTGGTTGCCTATGGTTCGCGCCAGTTGAAAATACATGAGAGAAATTACCCTATACATGACCTAGAGTTAGCAGCTGTGATTCTTGCTTTGAAGATTGGAGACACTACCTTTATGGTGAGAGGTTCGAGGTATTCTCTGTAGCGACCCTAATTTTCTTAAGTCATTATTTATTATTATTATTATTATTATTATTATTATTATTATTATCATCTATTTTATTTTTGACTTCATTAATTGTGTGGTTACATAAGATTTAATGTGATATTTAATGAATTTAATGTGGTAATTAATTAATTAAATGTGTTATTTAATTATATATAATTAATCTTTAAATATTTATGTTTGTTATATATAAAAAAAGGAGAGGTGATATATATATATAGATATATATATTTAATCTTATATTTATATTTATATATAGTGTAATTATGTTGTATTATATAGTATAATATATTATTATAGTTTATTAAGCTATTATATATTGAGATTTAGGTTTATAGTATAATATTATTAGGTTATACTAGCTCTTAGGTTATTAGATATATAATAACATAGAAGTATTCAACTAGGTTGAGGAGATCAAAAGAAAAGAGAAGAATGAAAACAAAAAAAGAGAGAGACCTAGCCGTAAGAGAAGAGAGAGAGAGAGAGAGAGAGAGAGAGAGAGAAATCAAAGAAGACAAAGAGAGAGACGGTGGCAAGGAAGAAAGAGGAGATGGAAGAAAAGGAAAGATTAGGGTTTTGTTTTGGTGGCTTTATTAGTTTTCCAAATATTCTTTGATCTTCAATAAAATATTGTGAGTACAAGACCCACTTCCCTTGATTTATGTTTAATTCTTTATTTTTATTTATTTATTTTTATTTATTTGATATTAGTTTGATTTTGTATTTACATAAAGATGATAGATTGATTTTAATTATTTTGACTAGTGGCATATGTAAAGTTTAGGGTTCTTAGATAATTGATTGATTTTAACTACTTTGATTAGTTGTGTAGGTAAAGTTTAGGATTTTTAGATGATTGATTAATTTTAATTATTTTGTTTAGTTGCGTATGTAAGGTTTAGGGTTTTTAGTTGATTGATTGATTTTAATTATTTTGATTAGTTGTGTATGTCAGATTTAGGGTTTTTATATGGATTTATTCTATGGTTGTAATCACCCTCATGATTATATGAAACTAAAATTAATATGGTTATATGAAATTAAAATTAATTAGGAACCCATAGATAAATTCCTTATACTCCACCATAACTCCATGGATTGTTGTTTTATTTGAGTGATGGTGAGAAAGAGTGTATAAAAAAAAAGTGAGGATTATGAGACTTATTTAAATGCCTTAGGCTTGGCATTGTTATTTTGTTCTCATGAGTGAGATGTTTTGTATATGTATATTGTTGCCTGGTTCTCATGAGTAGACGAGTGCTTTGATTTACGCGCGTACATATATGCTAACTATCCGGGGAGTGTGAGTCAAACTCGAGATGATATCCCCGTGCAAATTTGGCTTCGGAGCGGTGTTAGGTATACGGGAGGCACATGGGATATATGTGTAGGCCGGAAGTGGAGGGCCAAAGTGGTGGAGTTAAGGTACAAAGAATTTAATTACGAGTTTATTAATATAGTGTGAATTGTATTGATTTGTACAAGATAAAAAAATAGTAAACGATCTTGATAAATTATGAAATTTGAGCAGAGGCATGTATACGTGATTCTAGACAACTTTTGTGTTTTAGCTTTTTATTAAAAAGATCGATTAGAATCTATAATCGGATGATCTTGATTATTGTCGATTTGATTCATTTTGGTAATGTAGATTTTATAGGCTGTTTCACATGAACTGAAGTAAAACATTATTCTGTACACTTTTTGTGTTTTGAACTTTTTCGAAAAAAATCATCTTAGGGCAATTTTTGTTCGTTTTTAGCTTTAGATTTTTCGATTGAATTCCGTCTAGATTTTTATATCAAGTTTTTCTCTTAACATGTTCGGTTTCTGTTAAATTCATTCGCGATTTCTGTTAGGAAATTTGATTCTGTACAACTTTCATTCTTTGAGTTTTGGACAATTCAAATTATTTAAGCAGGAAACGGTTCATTTTTATACTCATTCAGCAAGTTACTTATGATTAAATTATACTAACTGTATTTGTTTTGCAGGATGGTGGGTCTTACTAATTTGTTTTATGCAGGGCTAGCCCACCATATTTTTATTTTTATTTTGTTTATTTTATAATCAATTTATATTTCATTGTGTACGGACAAGAAACTAAATGCCATCGTATCTCGAGAAACTACCCATTCGTCTCGGTGCGGTTGAAACAACTTGTCTTGTCCCGTAATAAGAATTAAATGTATTTTTGTCTGTGTCTGGTGGACACGTGGGTGTTAGATCTTGTACTCATACCAGTATACCTGTATACTGACCCGTTTTGTCTCTTGGCAACTCGGGTGCATTCTGCTTGAGCGCAGCCAAGCTTCCCTTGCAAGATTGTTGATGCTATGATGGTGACGAGAAGTAACTATAGTTTTTGGGCATATCTCTTGGACTTCTTTTGTTTTCTTGAGCTTAGGGTTGTTAGTAGTTTATGTATTTATTATTAATTTTTTTTTTCTCTTTATGACTTTAGTATTGGAATAATTTAGCATGTTTTGTAACTGTACTTTATTTAAGTTGTTTTGACTGGTTGTTACTACTTGAATGTTGAGGTATTGGTTAGTTATGAAATTATGATGGATGGTTTGGTTGGCGTTTAGTTTTTTTGTTTCACTCCTAAGATTTGGATGATGGAATATTATTAGGGTTCGTCCTAATTTAATATTTAATTGTCTAAATTTTGGGGCGTGACATTCTCGGATCATAAGAGTCTCAAGTATCTATTTACACAGAAGGACTTAAATTTGAGGCAGAGGAGGTGGATGAAGTTCATTGAGGATTATGACTTCGAGTTGCACTATCATCCGGGAAAGGCCAATGTTGTAGCCGATGCCCTTAGCAGAAAATCCATTAGTGATGTAGCTTGTATAGCCATCCGGGAGTGGGAGATGTTGGGTGCACTTGATGAGTTTGATTTGCTTCTAGGCAAATCCGTTGAGGCTGCGACCTTATTTTCTGTTGTTGCGCAGCCTACACTTGTGACTCGAGTGTTAGAGGCACAGAGAGGCGACCTCGAGGTAGAATCCCTCCAGGAGAAGATCTCTAGTGGGAAGCTTGAAAAGGGTTTGACAGTGTATCCCGACTTGAGTGTGAGATACCGAGACCGTCTGTTTGTGCCGGAGTCTTGCCGAGAGGAAGTACTCCGAGAGTTTCACCATTCACGCCTTGCTATGCATCCGGGAGGTACTAAGATGTATCGTGACTTGGGTCGCCAGTTTTGGTGGCGGGGTATGAAGAGAGATGTGACAGTTTTTGTGTCTAAATGCCTTGTCAGCAAGTGAAGGCCGAGCATCAGAGGCCAGCGGGTTTGTTACAACCCTTGCCTATTGCCGAGTGGAAGTGGAAGCATGTCACTATGGACTTCGTTGTAAGTCTTCCGAGGACTCAGCGGGATAGTGATGCTATTTGGGTGGTTGTAGATCGGTTGACTAAGTCGGCGCACTTTATCCCTATGCGCGTGAGAGAGTGGATAGATCATCTTGCCGACTTGTATATTCGGGATATAGTGAGGTTGCACGGGGTCCCAATGTCGATTGTCTCAGATAGAGATCCACGCTTTACTACTAGGTTATGGTAGAGTTTATAGAGTGCCTTGGGCACTAGATTGACCTTTAGCAGGACTTATCATCCTCAGACTGACGGACAGTCTGAGCGTACTATTCAGATCCTTGAGGATATGTTTCGAGGTTGTGTGCTTGACTTTAGTGGGTCGTGGGAGAGGCACTTGCCCTTGGTGGAGTTTGCCTACAACAACAGTTTTCAGTCGAGTATCGGTATGGCACCATTTGAGGCCTTGTATGGCCGACCTTGTAGGTCTCTGATTTGTTGGGCCAAGGTGGGTGATGCACCTTTGTTGGGCCCAGAGTTGGTGAGGGAAACGACGGAGAAGGTTGAGCTTATCCGTAGGAGGCTTGTTACAGCCCAGAGTCGTCAAAAGTGTTATGCCGACCGTAGGAGGAGGCCTTTAGCATTTGAGACGGGTGATCATGTCTTTCTGAAAATATCACCTAGGCGGGGTTTGATGAGGTTTGGGAAGAGTGGGAAGTTGTCTCCTCGGTTTATAGGCCCTTTCGAGATCCTTGAGAGGATTAGCGAGGTTGCCTACCGTTTAGCTTTGCCGCCGCAGTTGTCCGGAGTGCATGACGTGTTTCATATTAGTATGCTTCGGAAGTACGAGTCGGATCCATCGCATGTATTAGATTGGACCGACTAAGAGGTTGATGAGGATGCCTCATATGAGGAGAGACCGGTTCGGGTCTTGGATAGGCGGGATCAAGTCTTGCGAGGCAAGACCATCCCATTGGTAAAAGTTTTGTGGAAGCATCACGGAGTGGAGAAAGCCACTTGGGAACGTGAGTTGGAGGTCCGAGAGAAATATCTGGATCTAGTTGTAGATGTTTGAGCATATGTTGTATATTTTGATGTATTGTTAAACCTTAAGAGTATTGAATATGTCTTAAGTGTAAAACATTGTATATGCTTCAGTTTATGGAAGCATTATGGAACTTGCCTTGAAATGGAAGTTTAATATGACATTGTATATGTTGAATGTGTTGTAGAAATGGAAATATATCATGAATATTGAATATGATATGAAATTGTGAATCAAGTATATTGGAAATTGTTGGATTTGAAAGAATTGCATGTTGTAATATATATTGAGAGATGCCTCTTGACAAGAAATGGAATGACCGGTAATGGGTCAAGTTGTTGAATATTGAAATGTAACATTGTTGGAAATTGAGAAAAACTTGTTTTGAAAACTTGTGCCTAATTTCGGGGACGAAATTCTTTAAGGGGGGAAGGTAATAGCGATCCCGGTCTTTCCCCTTTTGGCTGTTGTATCCAGACTTAGGTTCTGTGGAGATTGCTGTTGTATATATCTTGTTGTCATCCTTTAATTCCTTATTTTTGAGTTATAGGATGTGTTGGGTAGGTTTGTTACAGGTTGGGTGTGATTAGGAGCAAATGGTTGCTACCCAGATTTTGGTGTCTTCGCTCGAGCGAGCCTTTTGTCACTCGAGCGAGAGTTGAGTTTTGTGTCTGGTGGCTCGAGCGAGAAGTCCTTTGCTCAAGCGTGCGACTGCATCTGGTTTTGGACCTGAGAGTTGCAATTCTTAGCTCGAGCGAGATTTTCTTCGCTCGAGCGAGAGAGGTGTATGTTTTGAGTTTCTTCGCTCGAGTGAGCATTTTGTCGCTTGAGTGTGCTTCTGGGTTGTAGACCTGAAGCTTCGAATTGTTGGCTCGAGCGAGACTTTCTTCGCTCGAGCGAGGGTTTCTTGTGTCTAGTCGCTCGAGCGACCAATCCTTCGCTCGAGCGAGCTTGTGCTATATTAGTAGGCAGCAGCGGGGAAACACTTCATTTTTCTTTCCCTTTTGTTTTCAAAACCCTAATTTCGGCTCTCTCTCTCTCTCTACACTTACCTTCTCTCTAGGGATTCATCTAGTATTAGTGAGTTTCTACGCTAAGTCCTTTGTAAGAAAGATAGAGGGTGGCTTGGGCTTCGTTTTAATTTGAGCATTAGTAGATTTGGAGCACTTTGGTTTTTCCTCATCTATTCCTTTGGGCTTCTAATTTCGAGGTAGGGATATCCTACTCCATCTTATGTGTTTTTTCTTTAAATTTTGGTCATTTTGATATGTAGGTGTTGTTGGGTAATTTTGAGAAGGTCAGGGTTTGGTTTGTAATTTAGAAAAGACGGGTTTTATGATTTGAGGCTCCATGTGTATTTAAAACCTTGAAAATGTGGGGTTTGAGGATTAAATTGATGAAATTTGGGTTATAGATCAATATTTTGATAAATGGGAGAATGCCCTAATTATTGTAATAAATTAATTTGTATAATTAATTTGGAAAAAATGTGAAAATATGAAATTTAGTTGAAATCCACGAAATTGGAAAATTATGGAATTGAATGGTGTAGTTGCATTAATTAATCACTCACCTATGGAATTAGTTGAGATTATATCTGTTTTATGTAATTATTTTCTGTTTAGAAATAACTGCTTTGGGCTATCGGTGGAGGATAGTCTTGATTGTTGTAGACACTGCATGTTGATTAGGGAAAACTAAAACTAATCACATTGTATATGACAGTTGGAATAATACATCAAATTTGTGTATTGATTGAACATGTATATGATAAATGTTTATATACATTGCATTGTGTGGGAGGAGATAGGGGATGAACTCCATGGTTTAGGAGAAGATAGGGAATGGACTCCTAAACTGGACATTGTTTGGGAGGAGATAGGGGATGTACTCCATTGATACAATAAATATGTGTATCTATTGAAGTATTGATATAGCAAATATGTATATTATATATGAAGTATGGAAGTGTTTTGTTTGAAATTGATACAACAATTATGTGTATCTATTGTGAAGTAAGAAGTGTTTAGTGTGAGTTGTTATCCCAATTGAAATGGATGTACTATTAATATGAGATGTAATCTCATTTAAATTATCTGGCCAGGTTCTGAGCCACGTTTATGAAATGAGTTGATGAGTAAAGGAAAGTGGAATGTAACATGGACATGATGGTCATGGAACTGTAATATGTTATAAATTGGTTTATAAATGTTAACCGTCTGTCGAATGCCATTATTTTAGTCATTGTTCATATTTGGTTTAGTATATCTTTACTAGGCTGTGGCTCACCCTATATGGGACATCATTTTCAGGTATAGATGGTATGTCACCTCCAAGGACGTAGCTTGGGAGGCTAGAGGCTGAAAGACCTTTTTTTTTTTTTTTTTTTTTTTGATTTTGTTATCTTTTGGTGTATTGCATGTAAATTCAAGCCAAGGGCTTAATATGTATTTGGGTTAGTACCCTCTCTTTGTAACCAAGTATTGGCTTAGAAAATTGTAAGCCCATAGGGCATTTACTTTTGCTGTCAACATGTAATACTTTTGTATGAACTACTCTAATGAATAGAAAGATGTTTATTTCTCTTATATCAATGCATGTCAAGAATGTTGGGTTTTATGTATTATTTTGAGGGCGTTACTGTAGACACCCCATTTTTGACCGACCTTAAGACTCAGACGTCACCGATTGAGCGCTCGGCGATGTTGCATATCGTGCTCGTTCAGAAGTCCCTGAGTCGCGGCCGTGAGCCCTGCCTCCGGACTTCCGAACCCTCTTCTGTACCTTGTCTCGGTTTGCGAACCAGACTCGGTTTTCTCTATTTCTTTTCCTGAGGGGAGGGAGAGGTCTCGTAGACCATCTCTCAGTGGCCCTGGGCTACATTTTGTGGCCGTAGGCCATTTTGCCCATTTCGGAGGCCGTGTGCCTCGGTTCGGGACCGCCTAACCATCTCCGATTCCTCCAGTTTTTGGCATACATCTTATTTACTCCCTTTTGAGGGACACTGGGGTCTGAGAGACCCACTTCGTGGCCGAATGCCACTTTCGGTGCTTAACAGCCTATTTTCGGGACCCCGAACTGCGTGTTTTGGCCCCCGAGCACTCGTTTTGCATCGGTTTTTGTTCATTTTTGGCAGGTATCTCTGTTTTATCATAAGGAAAGTCACTGGAGGGTGGGAGGCCAGCAATTGTCTCAGCAACCAGTTATGCTCTTCCGGCGCCCTCCGACGCCCGTTTTTCTCACTTCCGAGCCAATGTTGACCACCCTAGGAGCATTTTCTTCAAGCCCAAACCACATATTTGTGTTGTACACGCATGGGAGGACCCTAAAAACACATGGCCGGCCAGTAATTCCTTTTTCCATTTTTGAACCTCTTTGAAAAGTGGCTTGTTGTCTCTCCTGTTTTACAGTTGCCAATTTCCAACCACAGGGTCTTGTTGAGGACACATGGGAGGCCACCAATATGTGGTGGCCGGCCAGAAAATCAGCTTTTCATTTTTGCCCCTTGGCCGGCCGGCCATAGGGGGTGGCCGGCCGGCCACCTGCAACCAAAATACCTAGTCGGCCGTGTTCCTTGGGAGGTGTGCCTTACAGCTGTATACTGTTTTCCCCCAAAAATATCTCTATCCGGGGGACCCTTTTGGAGGGAAATAAGGGCTCATTTCCCTCCACTTTGGTCTTGATTCTCCTCTCCCTCTCTTGTCTATATAGAGGGCCTCCCAACTCTAGAGAAAGGGTTACAAGAATTGGTTTGAGCATATACATACATATCATTCCATTTCCTTCAAGTTTAGGCTCCATTTCTTCATCATCTTCAAGCTCTACCATCACCACTCCATTCCAGCAGCAAAGGGAGGAATTCCAGCAGCTTAGAGTCATCAAATTTGGTCCAAGAAGTAGTCAAAGTATTGGTCTTCAAGGGTAAGCAGACTTTCCCCCTTTTGTAGCCCATTTTTGCACCAATTTCTTAGCCTATTTGCTTATTGTTTTGAGCTCCGACCTTAACTGAAAGGGTCATTATTTTGAACCATTCTACATGATTGTTGAAGGGTTCAACCCTATTTGAGATCACCATCTTGTACTTGCTTCAATATCATCTTATATGTCACATTTTTGCATGAAATTTCTAGTCTATGAGTGATCTGTTTTCGAGCATAATGTAAACTGTAAGAGGGCCTATTTTGAGCCCCTCTTCAACATTGAAGAAGGGCTCAACCCTGTTTGGGCCCCCTATCTTGCACTTGCTTCATAATCTCTCCTATTTACCGTAAATTTGCATGATTTGTTTGGCCTATATGTAAATTGTTTTGGAGCATGTCATGAACTGTGAGTAAGCTTATTTTGTGTCCCTCTACAACATTGTAGAAGGGATCAACCTTGTTTGGGGCCTCCATGTTATACCTACCATTATACCCCTCTTTGGCCCCCATTTTTGCATGCCTTTTTAGGCTTATCTAGCTTCTGTTTTCGGCCATCATCAGAACTGGAAATGGTCATATTTTGACCCCCTGGATATATTTCATGAAGGGTGTTTTCTTGTTTGATGAATTTTTGGCCTACTTCATGTTATACCCTCTTGTGGCCTATTTCTTGCATGGCATTTTTGGCATGTTTTCATACTGATTTGGGGGATTTCATCTACTGTAAATGTTCATATTTTTAGTCCCTCTTCAGTGTTGTAGAAGGGTGTTTTTCCATTTGGGCTTTGCATATACCACTTGCTTCATAGCCTCCCTTGTGGAGCCATTTTTGTATGCCATGTTAGCCCTATTTATGATTGCTGTTTGGCCATGTTTTGTACTGTAAAAATGTGATTTTTGGGGCTGTCTTGCTTCTGCTTTTTCATGTCATGTATCAATTATGCATGTTTGGTGTAGCTATAGGCCATTTCGGGTGCCAAAATTCATGTTTCGGGATCATTCCATGCATCGGGTACACTTTGGCCATGTTTCGGGACTGTTTTGCCCCACATTTCAGTGCTGAAATTCATTTGCATGTTTGCATATCATATTTCCATGCCATTTCATCGCGTATGCCATTTTCTCGGTTTGCGTGCCCGTGTGCACGCATTTTGAGGCATCTCATTTTCATCTATCGGCCTCTTATGTGAGTGTGGCTGAGGCTCTCTCATGTTAGTATAAGTCCATATTGCATTGTGTATGCCATTTTAGCTCTGTTGCATTCCGTATGCCATTTTCTCGGTTTGCGTGCCCGCAAGCGCGCACTTCGAGGTATCTTGTTTTCATCTGATGGCCTCCTATGTGAGTGTGGCTGAGGCTCTCTCATGTTGGTGTAAGCCCATTATTGCATTGCGTATGCCATTTCACCCATAGCATTGTGTATGCCCGGTTGTATATTACCTCGTATAGCGTGTATGCCATTCCATGACATTGCGTATGTTAGGGTTGCATATTAGCTACATTTCATGCATATCATGCATATCGCATCGTGTTCGGGATAGGAGTTAGCCCGAGCACGGGAAACGAGGCACGTTTCGTACTCCGAGCGACGGAACGGGTCTCAATTCCCAAGTCACCGACGCTCCGGATTATCCATGATGGAGTTAGGTTTTGTTGTAGCATTCATACGCATTCATCCTATATTGAGTTGTGCAAATCGGCTCCTCAGCCATCATGCATCGATATGCGTGATTGGTGGCACGAGGATCGAGGCATGCATATATTTGTGAAATACATTGCTATGCCCCTTTCCTGCTCTCTGTTGCAGCAAAATAGAGAATCAGCAACTTTTCAGAGTCTGGCACGCATTTCGAGAAACATTGCAAAACAGAGGCTAATTGGGGCATCCCAGTGGATTTCCGCGCAAGGCAGCCCAAACATGCATCATTCATCATCCGGAGCAGAATTGAGGCACCCCCTGGCTTGCATGCCAGTTTACAGTCTTTCTTAGTTAATTTGTTAATTAATTAGGGATCTGTATATTATTCGGACTGTAATATTCTTTTATTCGGACTGTATATTTATTCGGACCCTCTGCGCGAGGGCATAATTGTAATAAGTGTGGGTGAGTGTGATGTATGTCTTCCAACCCCACGTCTTTCTTCCCTTTTATTTACCCGCTTATGATGGTTAGATATAGGGCATATTTCAATTAGCATACAGTATGACAGCATGTTTGCATCATTCATCTGTTTTGCACGCACCGGGCTCGGCGCATCATACAAACTGCATTTGTATTTCAATTCCAAATTGAATACGTGTTAGTTGTAGCATTCCATATGCCATGTTTAGAATAGCCGAGCCTGCTATAGTTGCATTATTGCATGCGTTGCATTAGACATTTCTGTATAATTAGGATCATGCATGATTTCTAATGAGTTTCTGTTTTGGCTTGGAGTACTCGGTGAGTTTTATGCTTTAGCATCCTTGCATGCGTGTGAGTGATTGCCATGATAGCATGCTTACCATGAGGCTATTTGCTTATGTGATATAACTGCCTTGAATGCCTGTGGGTGGAGGTTGGGTTATTTGAATTGGGACAATTCATCAAATGTTTGTTTTAAGCCCACTAGATAGTGGCAAAATCATGTTTTCTAAGCCCACCTGAGGGTGGCAAATCCACGTCTTAGCCTACCTGCGGGTAGCACCATCAAACCATTTTCAAACAAACAAACATGAAATGTTTTGTTCCAATTCAGGCGACTCAGTCTATACTTGTATGCTGAGCGCATCACATAGTAATCTAGGCTAATAACCGGAATAAGAACTCACAATGTTTTCAAAATAAGATATCATGGTTAGTAGAGGCCGGTCTTTGACCGGGCGAGCGGGGGTGCTCACGAAGTGACCTTCCCCAATCGTACCCAAGTTCCCGAGCCGAGGCAACTTTGGTGATGACGGACACGTGGCCTTTGGCACCGAGTCAGGGTTTCCTAAATTTCCCATTTAAAAAAAACATTTAGGTGGCGACTCTGTATCTGGCAAAGCAGTCCATGTTTGGCACTTCTTTCAAAAAAATCTGTTTTCTCAAAACGATTTGCCGGATTTGGACTCTTTGGTTCAAGATTAAGAACCGTGACACAAATCGAGTCCGAGCTGTAGCGAGGTCCCCCGCGGGCTTGTTACAGTTTCTGGCGACTCTGCTGGGGATTTAGAGAACTTGACTCGAACTCATGATATCTGGTTTTGACTACACTTGTGTGTTTCTTTGCATTGCATTTGCATTGGTGCGCCTAGGACACCGTGTTTGCCATCTGCTATTCCTAAGCGGTTTGCCGGAGGCTTGTCTTGTCAAGGCATGTCCATAAGGCTGACCGGTTACGGGCTCTGCCAGTATGGGAACACAAACCCCGGTTTTACCGGGGCACCCTTTTTGACCATTCGACCTAGTGCATATTCGGATCCATAGTGACCATTCCAAACTAGGACAGGTTGCTTACCCGTTTATAGGTTGTTTGAAACCGCTGTGTGCGTAGTAAAACCCTAGTTCCTGACAAAATAGGACAGGGAAACCTACCCCAACATAGGGGTGTTTTGGCTCTCACTTATCTGTATGTGCTTTTAGAGTGTGTCTCTACAGGAATGCATGTATCAGTTTATGAGTTTGGGCATCAGGCCTGCGGGCATCAGTCAGTATCTGAGAATCAGTTGTCTGCGGATATCGGATTCAGTTTTGGGGAACAGTGATACAGGAACAGTGATCAGTGATTGAGGACAGTGTATTTTCAGCTTTTCAACTGTGTGTTGTATGCCCAACTGTGTGTTGTGTGTATTTAATTTAAGCTGTTATGCTGCCCGTTTATCTGGTTATTTATTTCCTTTTCGCTTTATTATCTTTTTGCTAGGGGCAGTTTTTAGCACGATTGCTTCCGAACCAGTAGATACTCCCCAAGCACTTTGGACACGAGGTCGCCGACTCAATCGATCCGAGGATCTGGTTGACGGACATCCAGTGTTCCACTCTCTACCCCCAATTATCAGAAGAAGATCGAGGAGGCGCAGTGTGTCAGAGCAGGGATTACCGGGACAGAGGGCTACTTTGACAGTAAACAGTCAGGTTGAGATTTCTGTGTCTGCCATAGAGATACATTTACCGGTCATTCAGATGGAACAGCAGAATACATCAGGAATGGAGGCGATGATGCGCCAGGTGCAAGAGAGCATGAAACAGATGCAAGAGGATGCCATCCGCCAAGCGGAATTTTCTAAACAACAAGCCGCAGTCATGGCCCAGCAGGCCGAGCTGATTACTAGGCTGCAACAGCAGAATGCAGCGTCTGCTTCACATCAGGCTCCTCCTCCACCAGCGGCTCCACTACCCGAGCAGGCACCTACTGGTCAGAATACCCTGCCAAACCCTCAGAATACCCTCCCGAACACCCAGAACACCCTACCCAATGTCCAGAATATCCAAGAGGCACCAACCTTCCAACGGGGCTGGCTCCGCCCCCGCTTCTGCCTCAACTGTCCAAGAATCTTACACCCAACCACCCGGACTCTCCATTCGAGTTCGAGGTAGATCATACAGCTCTAAAACTGAGTAAGTTGGAGAAGCTTTTCAAGAAATCGCAGGGGGTGAAGGCCATTCCAGACATCGAAGATGGGTACACCGACGTGGCCGTAACATTGCCAGACAGATTTAAGATGCCACAGATTGATCGTTTTGATGGGTCAGGGGACCCCATGGTCCATCTTCGGCTATTCTCAGACATCCTGCGGCCAATGGGCCTAACCCGACCACAAAAGCTTTCCCTGTTTGGCCGAACTTTGTCGGGTGTGGCGGCCATTTGGTACGCGAAGTTAGAAGATGACGTGAAAAGAAGCTGGGATGAGATGGCTGAGGCCTTCGTTGCACAGTACTCGTACAATACACAGATCGAGATTACAACCCGTGATCTCGAAACGACGAGGCAGGAACCCAAGGAGTCTTTCTCCGATTTTGTAACTAGATGGAGGGCAAAGGCGTCGATGATGACCTTGAGGCCTACAGACAAAGATCAAATTCGGATGATTGTGCGCAATCTCCAACCGAAGCTCATGCAGAAGATGATCGTACTCCCCTTTCCTACCTTCTCAGATTTACACGAGATGGGGGTACAGATCGAGGATGCCATGAAACAAGGTCTGATCGACCAGGACCGGGAGCAGCCCCGGAGGACATTTAACCGTAACAACAACGCAGGCCCGAGTGGCGCTGCAACTGCACGAGCTTCAGAAGTGAGCACGGTCACCACCACTCCCCCTCCCCCAAGACCCATGACAGCCACGCCTTTCTCTGGCGCATCTGGAAGTAACACCCAAACTGCCAAATTTCAGCCCAGAGGCCAAAGAACCTTTACACCCCTCTATATGCCCCTGTCCAAAGCTCTGGGGGTGTTAATCAGGAAGAAGCATTTGACGCCCCTAGAGCCGAGGCCACTGCCAAATCCACTTCCTCCCTCTCATGACCCGGCAAAGTACTGCGCGTATCACCAACAGCACGGTCATGACACCGACCGCTGTTTCAGATTGCGTCATGAGATCCAGGACCTTATTGACAAGCAGGTGATCGCGCCTCCCGAAAAACCTAATGTCACCACAAATCCCCTCCCACCACATAACCAAGCCCCTCCTCCCAACAGAATCAACTTCATCCAAACTGGGGTCGTGTCCTACGATCCTAGTATCTATATTACTCCCTCTCACCTACCCAAGCCGGAGGTGATCCTTCCTGACTGCACTGACTTGTGCATGTTGGACGCCTTCACAACCCAATCTAAGCCAGTGGTGGTGACCACCGAAGATGGAACAGGGCAGGTTTCAGAGGAGAGCAGAATTGTTGAGTCTGGGATGGAACAGCCTGGGAATCTTGCTGAAGGAGCCTATGATCCAAGCGAATACATCTTATCAGTGGGCCAGTCTGAGCTGAGTGTGGGGCTGCCAGAAAAAGCTGAACTGTGCATGATTCGGGGGGACAGACTTGAACAAGGGGCAGATGATCTGACAACAGTGGAAGGGGACTTTGCCAACTTCCAGTTCTTCAACGACCAAGAATCAGGGATGCTGCAATCAACTGGTTCGACTATGAGGAGTCGGCAGAAGTTACCGGATGGTTAGATGATCAGCCAGACGTTGCAGAATTTCAATCAGAACAGGGCCCGGCAGGGGCAAGAGTATCAATGATGGCCGGAAGGGCCGAGGGTCAGAATCCACCGCCGGAGAGCGCCGGCGTTAAGAATTTCGCTCAGAATTTGGGGATTGTAAATACAGGGAATATTGAACAACCAGCTGTACTGACGCAGTTGGAACAACAAAGATTTGAGGATTCCGAGAGAATCAGAAAAGCTAAGGCCCATGTGGGGGTCGAAAGTGCTGTGTGCACGGGAACAGGAAATGCTGCGGGCATAAAGACTGAAGGTGCTGCGAGTACGATCATACCGGAGCCGGACAGTGTCTGTCGGCTGCCGACGGAATGTGGTGGGAAGACGATGACTTATGTCTTGCCCACACAGATGAAGACTGGGGAGGTAACCAACCAGATGATACCTGGTATATTGACGAGATCGCTCATATGACAAGAAGTGGGCGGTATTTCAAGCCCCAACACTTAGACCAACCTGAGGCATCTGGGAAAGACAAAGAAGCTGAGAAACAGAGAGAGAAACAGATTGAAGAAGAAGCTGTGCTCAAGCAATTGAAGAAGATACAAGCAGATATCTCCATCTGGGGACTGCTTATGGCATCGAGGGTGCACAGACAGGCCGTCCTATCTGCCATGGACAAGGCCAAACTCTCCATAGACACTACACCAGAGCAGCTGGTTGGGTTGGTTTTTCCGGGAGGAGGTTCCCCGGCATTAACCTTTTCAGACAAGGAATTACCGCCTGAGGGCACAAACCATAATAAACCCCTCTACGTTTCCGTGGAATGTAGAGATAAGTGGATACCGGTGGTACTTGTTGATACCGGGTCCGCCATCAATGTCTGCCCAGCCAGAACAGCATATGCGATCGGGTTGAAGCCAGTGGACTTCGTCCCGACAACTCAGGTGATCAAAGCTTACGATAATACGAGTAGGGAAGTGATGGGGATTGTCAAGATTCAAACCAAGGTTGGTCCAGGACAACACGACATCGAATTTCATGTCTTGGACGTTCCCGCAACCTTCAACCTACTCTTGGGGCGGCCGTGGCTGCACCAAGTAAAGGCAGTCTCTTCCACTCTACATCAGATGGTGAAATACCCCTATGGAAAGGGAGTAGCCACTGTGTTCGGGAACTCATCAATCCATCCGCCTCCGGAGGTATCTACGCCGGTCCTAGAAATCGAGCATGGCACAGAAGATGTATTCTTATCAGGATTCACTTTGGCTGAGGCCCGGGTAGTACAGAATATTATGGCTGTGAATGAAGGTGTGTACGTCAGTGCTCAATCCGTCTACCTCATGAACAAGCTACAACATATTCCCGGGATGGGATTAGGAAGGAGCGGCAGGAAAGGAGTCGCTGCGTTGGCCGAAGTGCCACATAACCCTCATACCTTTGGCTTGGGTTATCTGCCCACCAAAGAGGACTGGGTAAGGAAGGGAAAAGAAATGGCCGGTAGAGCCAGAGCGAAGCAGGCGGGGAAGCCTTTTGACTTAATACACAGGCCCATTCAGGGTACCCTGAACGGACGCTTTGTCCGGGAGGGGGAGGACTTTCCATTTTGCGGCTTCCCCGAGCCGTGGCTGAACGCGGAGAAGAAGCGCGTCCCAGGCTTCGAGATCTTCTTTGACCTACAACTATCCGGGGATGACGTTGCCATAGAGCAGACAGACCCACCAGCTGAGGTTGAGCAGCGCAAAGCAGGGGATCTTGAGGGCACAGAATTTGAAATGGGGGTAGCGCTGGCATGTCTACTCTCTGATCCTCCGATCGACCATGAGTGCTTGGGGGATAACTTCGCGGTTTCCATGATTGGGGATGAAACGGCTGCGAGCCAACCAGCGGCTATCTTGGATGCATCTATCGCACCCTCTCTCACTTGGCAATACGAGGAGGGATTTTTGTCCAGCAGCACCGGGTCAGGTAGTGAGCCGGAATCTGATTCCACCGAGTCTTGTGAGTCGGAATCAGATTCCAGCTCGACTGAGTCTGAGTCTGGTACTCCTGGGGATGTTAACCCGGATGCCACAGTCCTGTCTAGGTCGTCTTTTTCCTTTTCATTTGAGTCTGTTGTAAATGAATTGGACGATTTGGATGAACTTAATGAGAATGAGGTGAATGTGGTTTCCGAGTATTTCTCTGTGCCCTTGATTTATTGCATTAATTCAGACTTTCAAAACTTTGATGAAAACGACGAGGACGAAGTTCCTCCGGTTTTACAACGTTTAATTGAACAAGAGCAAGAGAGATTTGTTAAACCATTAATGGATGAAATCATTACCGTGAACATTGGTACTGAGGAGGACCCGCGGCTGGTCCAGATCGGGTCCACGTTGTCTTCGGAGGAACGCGAGCGCTTAGTCGCTTTATTAAAAGATTTCAAAGATGTTTTCGCGTGGTCCTACGAAGACATGCCTGGAATCGATCCTGAGATTGTACAGCATCGGATCCCCCTTGACCCCGAGGCCCGACCTGTCAAGCAGAAACTCAGAAGGATCCGCCCGGATTGGGCTCTTAAGATTAAGGAAGAGGTCACCAAGCAAATCGACGCAGGCTTCCTGCTGGTATTTGAATATCCGACTTGGTTGGCCAACATTGTTCCGGTGCCGAAGAAGATGGCAGGATCCGGGTGTGTGTAGACTTCAGGGATTTGAACAGAGCTAGTCCGAAGGACGACTTTCCCTTACCGCACATCGATGAGTTGGTAGACTTCACAGCAGGGCATGCATTGCTCTCATTCATGGATGGCTTCTCAGGATACAACCAGATAGTGATGGCACCAGAAGATAGGGAAAAGACTGCATTCACCACCCCGTGGGGGACATACTGCTACCGGGTAATGCCGTTTGGGTTGAAGAACGCTGGAGCTACTTATCAACGGGCCGCGACCACAATACTACATGATATGATCCACAAAGAGGTTGAGGTGTATGTGGACGACATGATTGTCAAGTCCAAGGAAAGAGAGGGCCACTACACCGCCTTGCATAAGTTTTTTCAAAGGATCAGGGAATTCCGGTTGCGGCTAAACCCTCAGAAATGTACATTTGGTGTTACAGCGGGAAAAATGCTGGGGTTTCTGATTACACAAAGAGGCATCGAGGTCGATCCTTCCAAAATCAAGGCCATCTTAGAAATGCCACCACCAAGGACTGAAAAGGAGGTGCGAGGCTTTCTGGGTAAAGTGCAATTCATAAGACGGTTTATCTCAAAATTAACCTTGACTTGTGAACCACTTTTTGGTCTCCTGAAGAAAGGCAAGAAGTTCCAATGGGACGGCCGATGCCAAGCTGCATTTGAACAGATTAAAGAATATTTACAGAACCCGCCCGTGTTGTCACCGCCAGAACCAGGGAAACCGTTGATTTTGTATCTGTCAGTAACTGAAACTACAATGGGCTGCATGCTTGCACAAGAATCAGAAGACAAGGTGGAGAGAGCCATCTACTATCTCAGCAAGAAGATGCTGGAGTATGAGACCCGATATACATCGCTGGAAAAGGCTTGCTTAGCTCTGGTATGGGCTACCAGGAAGCTGCGGCACTACCTGTTAGCTCACTCTGTAATGTTGGTTTCACGACTTGATCCCATCAAATATCTCTTCGAGAAACCAGCGCTTACGGGTAGGCTAGCTCGTTGGTTGCTGTTGCTCTCCGAATTTGATCTCACGTACGTGACACGCAAGTCAGTGAAAGGAAGAGCAGTGGCAGAGTTCCTTGCCGACCACCCGGTTGAAGGGAATGAAGCAGTTGAGTACCTGTTTCCGGATGAATCAATTCTGCATATCGACGATGAAACTTGGACGATGTACTTTGACGGAGCGTCAAATCAATACGGGTATGGGATAGGAGTGTTGCTGATAGCACCCGACAATTCCCGTATCCCTCTAGCCTTCAAACTCTGATTCAAAGTCTCGAACAACGAAGCAGAATATGAAGCGTGCATCGCTGGTCTAGAAGCAGCCCTAGAACTAGGGGCAAGGCGGTTGGACGTCATCGGGGACTCGAACCTTGTTGTGTCTCAAGCAAAAGGGGACTGGAAAGTAAAAGAGGAAAAGATGATGATGTATCACCAGACCTTGGATTTGCTGATCCCTCGGTTTGAGAAGTTAAGTTTTACTCATCTGCTAAGAGAGAACAATAGGTTCGCAGATTCTTTAGCAACTCTATCTTCTATGATAGACATCCCGTGTGGAGTCCGAATGCGTCCAGTCATCATTGACCAGAAATTTGCACCTGCCTATGAGTCGATTGCAGCCATAGATGAAGTTCAGGACGAACACCCCTGGTATTACGACATCTGGAACTTCTTAGAGAAAGAAGCATACCCGCCAGGGGTAAATGCCAAAGACAAAAGAGCAATCAGGAGAATGGCAGTTCAGTTCATCATCTGCGGGGGTAAACTGTATAAAAGGGGTCATCTGGGAATGCATAAACTGTGCGTTGATGCCGAAGAGTCAAAGCGTCTGATGGAAGCCATCCACGGGGGAGAATGTGGTGCACACATGAATGGGGTAATGTTGGCACGGAAGATCCTCAGACAGGGTTATTACTGGTCCACCATGGAGGAAGATTGTATTAGTTTCGTCCGGCGATGCCACAAATGTCAGATTCATGCAAATCGCATGAACATCCCGCCGTCAAAGCTATACAACATGACTTCGCCATGGCCGTTTTCAGTCTGGGGAATTGATGTAATCGGAGCTGTCACGCCAAAAGGGTCGAATGGGCATGAGTTCATCTTGGTAGCGATAGATTATTTCACAAAGTGGGTCGAGGCCCAATCTTATGCGGTATTGAAGGCTTCGCACGTCGCAAAGTTTATCAAAAACAACATCATCTGTCGCTATGGGGTCCCAAACGAAATAATTTCAGACAATGGTTCCCACTTCAAGAAGGAGGTGATTGATTTGTTGGAGAAATACAATGTGGCTTTTCATAAGTCATCTACCTACCAGCCGCAAACCAATGGAGCAGTTGAGGCCGCCAACAAGAATATCAAGCGCATACTACAAAAGATGGTGGAAACCTATCGGGACTGGCCAGATAAGCTGCCGTTCGCTCTGTGGGGCTACCGGACTTCAATCAGAACTTCTACTGGGGCGACTCCGTACTCATTAGTTTATGGGATGGAGGCCGTTCTGCCTATTGAGATTGAGGTTCCGTCATTACGAGTATTGGCCGAGTGTCAAATAGCTGAGGCAGACTGGCAACAGAGCAGATTTGAGGAACTCATGCTCTTCGATGAAAGAAGGCTGAAAGCACTATACCATATTGTAGACGTTCCCGAACGCATCCCGGGGGAAAGGGAGTGCGAGTCCCCCCCGTTCTGGTTCGATATTGGGTCACTACAGTTCAAGGACTCAAATGTCACGGTTCTTAATCTTGAACCAAAGAGTCCAAATCCGGCAAATCGTTTTGAAAACAGATTTTTTTTGAAAGAAGTGCCAAACATGGACTGCTTCTCCAGATACAGAGTCGCCACCTAAATGTTTTTTAAAATGGGAAATTTAGGAAACCCTAACTCGGTGCCAAAGGCCACGTGTCCGTCATCACCAAAGTTGCCTCGGCTCGGGAACTTGGGTACGATTGGGGAAGGTCACTTCGTGAGCACCCCCGCTCGCCCGGTCAAAGACCGGCCTCTACTAACCATGATATCTGTTTTTGAAAACATTGTATGTTCTTATTTTGGTTATTAGCCTAGGTTACTATGTGATGCTCGCAGCAAACAAGTATAGACTGGGTCGCCTGAACTGGAACAAAACATTTCATGTTTGTTTGTTTGAAAATGGTTTGATGGTGCTACCCACAGGTAGGCTAAGACGTGGATTTGCCACCCTCGGGTGGGCTTAGAAAACATGATTTTGCCACTATCTAGTGGGCTTAAAACAAACAGTCAATGATTTGTTCCACTTCAAATAACTCAACCTCCACTCACAGGCATTCAAGGCAGTTATATCATATAAGCATATAGTCTCATGGTAAGCATGCTATTCATGGCAACACTCACACGCATGCAAGGATGCTAAAGCATAAAACTCACCGAGTACTCCAAGTCAAAACAGAAAACCGATTAGAAATCATGCATGATCCTAATTATACAGAAATGCCTAATGCAACGCATGCAATAATGCAACTATAGCAGGCTCGGCTATTCTAAACATGGCATATGGAATGCTACAAATAACACGTATTCAATTTGGAATTGAAATACAAATGCAGTTTGTATGATGTGCCGAGCCCGGTGCGTGCAAAACAGATGAATGATGCAAACATGCTGTCATACTGTATGCTAATTAAAATATGCCCTATATCTAACCATCATAAGCGGGTAAATAAAAGGAAAGAAAGACGTGGGGTTGGAAGACATACATCACACTCACCCACACTTATTACAATTATGCCCTCGCGCAGAGGGTCCGAAAGAACAATACAGTCCGAAATGAAAGAATAATACAGTCCGAAATATACAGTCCAAATAATATACAAATTCCTAATTAATTAACAAATTAACTAAGAAAAACTGTAAACTGGCATGCAAGCCAGGGACTGCCTTGACTCCGCTTCGGATAATGAAGTGATGCATGTTTTGGGCTATTTTGCGCAGAAATCCATTGGGATGCCCAATTTAGCCTCTGTTTGCAATGTTCCTCGAAATGCGTGCCAAGCCTCGGAAGACTGCTGATTCTTGATATGCTGCAATAGAGAGCAGGAAAGGGGCATAGCAATGTATTTCACAAATATATGCATGCATCGATCCTCGTGCCACCAATCACGCATCTCGATGCATGATGGCCGAGGAGTCGGATTGCACAACTCAATATAGGATGAATGCAGATGAATGCTACAACAAAACCTAACTCCATCATGGGTAATCCGGAGTGTCGGTGACTTGGGAATTGAGACCCGTTCCGTCACTCGGAGTACGAAACGCGCCTCGTTTCCCGTGCTCGGGCTAACTCCTATCCCGAACACGATGCAATATGCATGATATGCATGAATGCAACTAAAATACAATCCTAGCATGCACTATGCTATGAAAATGAGATGCCTCGAAATGCGTGCACGCGGGCACGCAAACCGAGGCGATGATCCTAAGACATGAAATGGCATACGCAATGTAAATTGGACTTACACTAACACGAGTGGACCTCAGCCACACTCACATAAGAGGCCGACGGATGAAAATGAAGCCCCTCAAAATGCGTGCACACGGGCGCGCAAACCGAGGCGATGACATAAAGGCATGAAACGGCCTTAAATATGATGTATAATGAAACTAAAATGAGATGTCTCGAAATGCGTGCCTACGGGCACGCAAACCGAGAAAATGGCATACGGAATGCAACAGGACTAAAATGAGATATGCGATGCAATATGGGCTTACACCAACATGAGAGAGCCTCAACCATACTCACACGGGAGGCCGATAGATGAAAATGAGATGCCTCAAAATGCGTGCACACGGGCACGCAAACCGAGGCAATGACATACGCAATGCGATGAGACTAAAATGACATACAGAATGCAAAATGGACTTACACTAACATGAGTGAGCCTCAGCCACACTCACATAAGAGGCCGATGGATGAAAATGAGGTGCCTCGAAATGCGTGCACACGGGCACGCAAACCGAGACAATGGCCTACGGAATGCAATGGCATGGAATATGATATGTAAACATGCAAATGGAATTTCAGCACTGAAATATGGGGGAAAACAGTCCCGAAAGATGGCGAAATGACACCAAATGCGAGGAATGGTCCCGAAACATGAATTTTGGCACCCGAAATGGCCTATAGCTACACCGAACATGCACAATATGGACATGGAATGAAAATACAGTAGCAAGACAGCCCCAAGAAAAGAATTCTTCAGTCATAAAAGGGCTAAACAGCAAGCACACATAGGATTAGGCAAGTATGCAAAAATGGCTCCGCAAGAGGGATATTGAAGCAAGTGATACATGCGATGCTCAAACAGCAAAATACCCTTCTACAACAATGATGAGGGACTAAAAGTATGAATATTTACAGTAGATGACATCCCCCAAATCAGTATGAAAACATGCCAAAAATGCCATGCAAGATGAGGCTTAAAAGAGGCTATATCATGAGGTAGGCCAAACATTCATCAAACAAGCAAAGACCCTTCATGAAATATGCCAAGAAGGTCAAAATATGACCATTTCCAGTTCTGATGATGGCCGAAAACAGAAGCTAGATAAGCTTAAAAAGCATGCAAAAATGGGGCCAAAGAGGGGTATAATGGTAGGTATAACATGGAGGCCCCAAACAGGTTTATCCCTTCTAAAATGTTGTAGAGGGGCTCAAAATAAGCCAACTCACAGTTCATGACATGCTCCGAAACAATTTAAATATAGGCCAAACAAATCATGCAAATTTACCGGTAAATGGGAGAGATTATGAACAAGTGCAAGATAGAGAACCCAAACAGGGTTGAGCCCTTTCTTAAATGTTGAGAGGGGCTCAAAATAGGTCCACTTAAGTTTACATTATGCTCGAAAACAGATCACTCATAGGCTAGAAAATTCATGCAAAAAATGGCATATAAGATGATATTGAAGAAGTGGCCAAATGGAGGGCTCAAACAGGGTTGAGCCCTTAAACAAACATGAAGATAAGCTCAAAAGAGTGACCCTTTCAGTTAGGGTCGGAGCCTAAAACAGTGAAAAAATAGGCTTAAGAAATGAAGCAAGAAAATGCTACAAAAGAGGGAAATGGAGACTTACCCTTGTAGACCTTTTCTTTTCTACCTCTTGGCTTGAGGAATGTTGCTTCTAAGCCTCTGAGAACCTCTCCTTGCTTCTGGAAATGGAGTGGTGATGGGGATGCTTGATAGTGATGAAGAAATGGCACCAAACTTGAAGAAAAATGACTTTGGAGCTTGGAAATGGAGAGAAATGGGAGGTGGAAGGTATAGCTCTTTCTCCTCAAATGTGTCTAAAAAATGTCTAACCTTGAGCCAAGAAGCCAAGCCTCTCCTTTATAGAGGAGAGGCATGAAAAATATGTAAGGTACCTCTCTAATCCTCCATACACGTGTATGGAGGATGGTCCAATTGGCAACCAGCTGGCACAGCTGGAATACGCTGAGGGAGAGGAAATGGCCGGCCAGCTTAAAGGGGCAAAAAGGTCATTTCACAAAAAGGGTGGCCGGCCAGCTAGGTTTTCTGGCCGGCCAGCTACTTTTCAGGAGCTGTCGGGAAGAAGACTGGCCGGTGGGTGCTAGGGAAGTCCAAATGTGGCCATTCAAGTGTCCAAATTGAAGCCCCGGAAGTTAGCTTTCCAATGGCGCAAACCTTGCATCAAAATTACTCCTGTGGAAAAAGGTATGCCCGTTTCCATGAAGCCGCGCAGATTTCAGTCCAACCGGAGTGATGCCCTACTTCAATCAACCATATCTCCTCCATCCGGAATTGAATTTAGGAGATTCTTGAGTGCAAAATGAAGCCCCGGAGTAAAATTTCCAACGGTGGTGGCCTCATAGCTTGATTCCTCTTGTACAAAGAGTTACGCCCGTTTCGGTGAAGCCGCGCAGACTTTTTCTCCTTCCCGGATTCATGCTGAACCACTTTTGACCAACAAAAAGTTGGTTGTCAAAACAATTGCTGGCCTCCCACCCTCCTACAAGCTTCCTAACCATGAAAATAAGGCCTCCACCAAAAATGAACCCAAACCGATGCGAAATGAAGGTTCGGGGCCGAAACGCGCAGTTCGGGGTCCCGAAAATAGGCTGTTGGGCACTGGGAGTGGTGTTCGACCACGAAGTCGGTCCCTCGGACCCCAATGTCCCACAAAAGGGAGCAAATAAGATGCATGCTAAAAATCAGAGCAATCGGAGATGGTTAGGCGGTCCCGACCGAGGCACACGGCCTGACGGCTCCGAAAACCGGGAACTAGGCTCCGAAATGGGCCAAAATGGCCTACGGCCACGAAATGTAGCCATGGCCACTGAGGGATGGTCTACGGGACCTCTCCCTCCCTTCAAGAAAGAAACAGAGAAAACGAGCCTGGTTCGCAAACCGAGACAAAGTACAGAAAAAGCCCGGAAGTCCGGAGGCAAGGCTTATGGCCGCGACTCTGAAAACTTCTGAACGAGCGCGATATGCAACATCACCAAGCGCTCAATCGGTGACGTCTGAGTCTTAAGGTCGGTCAAAAATGGGGTGTCTACACATATCCAAGGTTATCAACGCAGAATTGCCCGAGCTTTCAACAAGAAGGTTAAGTCCAGGAATTTAAAGGAAGGAGATTTGGTGCTCAAAGACAATCGAGCTCCCATCCACGACCCAAGGGGCAAGTTCAGACCTAATTGGATTGGTCCCTACATCATCAAGTCAATCTGGTCTGGTGGAGCTGTGGTTCTGATGGATCTAGATGGCTTAGAGTTTTCCCAACCGATCAACATGGACAAGTTGAAGAAATACTACCCCTGAGAGGCTCGCTAGGCCGAAAACCCGAAAGGGCGACCTAGGCAAAACTCAGAACACAGAAATTTTGAAATTATAAAAACTGAGCTCGCAAGGCTGAAAACCCGTAAAGGGCGGCCTTGGCAAAGTTAGAGCGCAAAAGGAGAGTGAAAATACCTGAGCGAACCTGCCTGAACTACGTAAGGCTTGATTCCCATCTTTGGGATACGTAGGCAACTTCGTCTTGAAGTTCAGCCACAATCTTTTCCCCGATCAACTTTGTCCATTTGGATTATCTCAGTCATCTCTATTCACCAGCATTTATCGTGATCTCCGGTATAGTGCTATTCAGACTAGGGGCAACTTTCCGTTGCAATGAAGTGCTGCGGTACCATTCAAACTAGGGACAACTTTCCAGTTGCCAGGATCCGGGGTTGTGCATCTCAGTGACAAATCTCAGGCGTGTCCAGTTCTGATCCATATCGAAAATAGTTTTGAAAAGTTTTAATAAAAGTTGACTTTGCTCAAAATTAATCTTTTTACCACTAAGACCATTTTTGGACCAAAGCGGAGAATTTTCAGTACCACAACCTTCATTTTCATTGATTTCAAAACAGAGTTCTCTTGCTCTTGCATACAATTGAAGTTGCTTTTTTATTACACTCATAATGAAAACTTGAAAGTACTAATAAAGCAATAAATCTGGGGCATAGTCAAGTCAGGCGTCCCTGCGCCCCCTCCTAGAGCTAGTCGAAGCCTCCGATGCCAAGTTGGGCCTGGTCTGTGCCTCCTCATTGAGCCAATCCCAACACTTATCAGACAAAGTGCAACTGAAAACAGGGGCGGGGGGTAGGAGCTCTCTAGTCCTCCAGGCCGTAGTATGTCGGGCAAGGTGTGCACCTCGGACCGGGAAAGTGACCGGGTACTCAATCCCCTCCGGAGGGCAAGTCTGATCATGACCAAACTGACGCAGAATACGGAATGGGAAATAGAATACACAATGGGTCAAGCCGACCAACCGGATCCCCGTATCCTGGAACATGCTATAGCTCATCGCCGGAAGGTTAAGCCAGGGACAGCGCCAGCAATGTGACCGGCAGACAAATTGCACATCCATTCAAACCACTATCCCTCATCAAGGGCGTCAACCAGGCGTTGTCGAAAGAAGTAGCCGCGGGCTGAGTAAGCAGGGCAAGAGGTCCACAACTTGCAATTTATCCATCAACCATATCTGGGGAGGGATGAAAAATGAGAGAGTAAAGAATAGAGAGATGCGCGATGAGAGAAAAGCGAGATGAGGGTTTTGTGAGAAAAACCGAGCCTGAGGGTCGAGTGATGTGAGCAAATACATATGTGAGATCGGGTGGGAAACATTACCTGTAGCAGTAGTGGACTCCCTGCAAATCTAGTTGTCTCTTGACGGCAGAAAGCATCCAAGCCCATCAGTGTCTCGGCTAATGTCATGGCGGTACAACTCTTTCCTTCCCTCAAGCCTTGAGCGACTTCAATCAAACGGATTGCTAGCCCCTCCGGAGCCCGCGACAAACAAAAAAGAGATAGCATGCACAAGCAGAGCATGTGTGTCGGAAACCTTGCCAATGATGGTCGCTGCGGTCACTAGCATCAGAGAATCGGTAAATCAGGCTCGGGACATCCAACATCCCGTTACAGGTCAGAGGTCGAGCATCATGCCGCGTTGAGACCGCAAATCCGCCCTATAAAAGCTTGGGCGTGGCAAAGCGGGGACTGAGGCAGGATCTCTTCAGAGCGTTCAGACTCCATCAAGACTTGAAAATCTCGAAAGTAGGACATACTCTTGCCTTCCGAAGCTGAAGACATGCGTCACGGGTTCCAAAACCTCGCCGCATTTCTAAAGACAATGGGGGGCAGGAGAGACTAGAACACGGTGGTTGAGGGAAGAAGAAATACATGGGTTAGAGAGGAGGAGAGAAACATGGGGTTCAGTGAGAGGAGAATCGGTAACACACTCTGAGAACCCACACACACACTTCTCCCTCTCCCTCGGCAAACCATGCATGAGCATACACCCAACACAACTCATCAAGCATCACTCATGCATGCACATCACCATGCACACACCGCTTCTCCATGAACACACAACACACATCACACACCACCGTGACCACCGATCACACCACACCACCAACCCACCTGGTCTCACCATCTCGGCAACACACACTGATTCACTCACACCCAACCCAGCATCCAAGACCACCTCTCTCCCCCTCTCTCGGCCCATCACCACCCAGCCACACCACCTTGGCAGCATCACCACCATCCATGCACAACCCAGCAGCTCTCTCACCTCTCTCTCTCTCTAGGACACACCACGCACGGGTTTTAATCTCCCTCTCGGCATCTCTCTCTCTCTACCATGCACCAACACACACAGCCACACCTACACGGCAGACTCCACCGCTTCCACCATGCATACCATCACTCCCTCTCCTCTCTCTAAACCCACACAACACATGCATATACATGACCTTTCTCTCTACCGTGGCCATCCCAAGCACCACCCCACACCACCATCATCCCTCTCTCTACCGAGCCACCCTCCTCACACAGCACACCACAACTAACAGACCCGCCACCATGATCACCCACCACCCACACCATGCATGCACGTCACTAGACTAGACACCATCACTGCCACACACCATAAAACACACCCCACACCATCACCAGCGGCATGCACGCACCAAGCATGGCTCTCTCTCTCTCTACCCTCTCTCTTCTCCCTCAAACCCAACTCACTCTCTCTCTCACTAGAGACCCAAGCCTTCTCTTCTCTCTCCTCTCTCTCTCTCTCTACAAAGAAACCTACAACTTTCTCTCTCTAGGAGATACCCTCTCTCTCTCTCTAGACTCCCATGCATAACCCATCCCTGTTTGAGTAATAGTTTGTGAGAAATTTTGAAGAGGTTCTGAAGAGAGATTTCAAATCCGTTCCTTGGTTTGCCGCTTGAATCTGGAAAATGTGAATCATGTGGTATTGCGGAGTCCGGGACATGCGAAAGGAGTGGAATGTGCCAGTGATGCAGTTCTTTATTTTATTTTTATTTTGAGTGTTGTGAGGTTGTATTTTATTTTATTTTTCTCTCCCTCTCCCTCATTCGGATCTGTAATATTTAAAGTGTTGTAATAATTCCCCCCCCCCGTTCTTCTATCCCTTCTTTTCGCTTTCCCTAACTGTGTGTATGTATATATGTTGACATGTCATGCATATCCCTGCTTTACATCCATGATCCATGCATAAGATTTGGCTAAATTTGCATCTTTATGCTTCAATTGATTATCCCATATTCTGTGTTTTGCATGTTTCACATGCCATATTTTAGAAGCCGAATCTTTAGTGCATCTCATGAGTGAATTGCATTAGGATCCTGTATATAAGATCATGCATATTTTACTAACTTTTGTTTTGTAGTTGTTCGAGGGACGTCGGTAAATCTGTGAGTTTTTATGCTTTAGCATCCCATTTGTGTGTGTTTTTCTTATTATGTTTAGCATCCTACCATGTGGCTATTTGCTTAGTGATATAACTGTATGAATGCCTGTGGATGAAGGCTTGTTGTTTGAATTGGAATAATTCAATAATGTACGTTTTAAGCCCACTTTGCAGTGGCAAATTCACAAACTTTAAGCCCACTTTTCAGGTGGCAAATCAACCCTTTTCGAAAAACAAACATGAAGTTGAATTGTTCCAATTTGAGCAAACTAGTCTATACTTGTATGCTTCACATAGTAAATTTTAGGATTTACTAAAATAATCAGAACATGAACATATAAAGAAAATAAAAGTCATATCATGGTTTAGTAGAGGCCGATCTTTTGATCGGGTGAGGGGTGTGCTCATTATTGACCTTCCCCCTCTCATACCTAAGGTTCCGAGCCAAGCATCCTTGGTTACCGAACAGTGGCCTTGGCACCGAGTCATGGGTTTCCTAATTTCCCAAAATATTAGGTGGCGACTCTGAGTTCTGATGACGCAGTCCATTTTTGACAAAATTGCAATAAAATGGATTTTCAATAAAAGTTGCCAAATCTGGACTCTCATCTATGTTTCACATTGCACTCGTGAGACTTGAGATCAAAGAGATCTCGGGAGTCCGAACTGTTTAACGCGCGCGGGTACCCCCCGGGCATGTTACAGTTTCTGGCGACTCTGCTGGGGATTTATGAAACCTTGACTCGAACTCCATGATATGACTTTTATTTTCAATTATATGTTTATTGCATTGCATGCATTGGTGCACTTAAAGTTCCTGTGTTGCCCAGATACTGGTGGGAACACAGCATACTTTTTGTGACACTACACCTATCTCTACGTTACTGTAGAGGCCTTGTGTTGTAACCTTTGAGATTTGTCAAAAGGGTAGCTTGGCTATCTAGCTTTGCTATCTAAGATTCTCAGACTCCGAAGAGAGGCTATTTGACTCTTCTGATTTCCTGGGATCTTTATTGGTTATGACTCAAAGGACTCTTTGGTAACGTCACCTTGACTTCAACCCTTAGAACAGAGCTAACCTTGTACATATAGTGAGCTATAGTACCTTTCAAATTAGGACATGATGCTTTCCCATTTCTAGGATGTGTGATACCACTTGTCTGAATAGTGAACCCTAGATCATTTCAAGCTAGGACAGGATAACCCTACCCTCCATAGGGGTGTTTGTTCTCTTTCCTGCTATGTGTTATGTGCAATGTATTGGATCTATACAGGGGTTCTCAAATTCGAATGAGTGGTTCAGGTTGTTCAGTTAGCACCATTACTTCAAAAAAAAAAAAAAAAAAAAAGGACCAAAATCCCACAAAGTCGACCATCTCTGTGATTGGGGAGTGACCACCCGTTGATTGCACGAGCTTTATTTTGAGTGTTGTGGCTGGCCCACACTTTGACTGGCAATTTGAAAATGGTTTTATTCTGAGTTCTGAATTGAGTATTGAGTCTAAGTTTGACTCCACCAAGTTTGTAGAGTTGGGGTTAGGCTCGAGTCAGCCTAGTGAGTCAGAGTCTGTTGATTTCGAAAGTGCCAACCTAGACATTTCTGTCCTGTCTAGGTCTTCTTTGTCATTTTCTTTTGAGTCTGTTGTCATTGCTGAGTCATAGTCTCTTTTCAATAAACAGAAAAACAAAAAAAAAAAATGCCATAGAGTCTGCCTACTTTTATGTGCCTTTAAATCATTGCATTGACCAAAGTTTTTCAAAATGTTTTCCAAAATTCTGATAAAAACAAAGAGGAAGAATTTCCTCGGGATTTGCAAATTTTGATCAACTGAGAGGAAGAAAGGTGTGCTAAGCCTTTGATGAATAAAATCATTTTGTTAATGTGAGTACTGAGAAAGATCCTGGCTTGGTCTAAATTGGTTCTAGCTTGTTTTCATAAGAGTACGAGTGATTAGTCACTTTGTGAAAAGATTTCAAAAACTATTTTTGCGTGGTCCTGCGAAGACAGGCCTGGAATTGATTATACAGCATAGGATCCCTCTTGACTCGAGGTCCGACCTCCTTAGCTCCTTAGCTTTCAAACCGTGATTCGAAGTATTCAATGACCATCCAAAGTGTAAGGCTTGCATAGCCGAATGGGAAACAGTCCTTGAACTAGGGGCAAGGATGTGATTCAAATGGAGGCAGCCCTTCAACTAGGGACAATAAGGTCAAATATGAATGGAAATAGCCCTTGAACTAGGGGCAATGATGTGATCCATGATATGATTCAAATGAAGGCAGCCCTTCAACTAGGGGCAATAAGGGAGAATGTGATTTCGATTTGAAACGGCCCTTGAACTAGGGGCAACAGTGTGAGGCTTGCATAGTTGAAATGGAGGTAGCCCTTGAACTAGGGGCAATAAAGTATCACCCTTGAGAGGCTCGCTGGGCCGAAAACCCAGAAGGGCGACCCAGGCAAAAGTTAGAGCACAAAAAAATATAAAAAAGAAGAAAAAAAAAAAAAAAAGGAAAAAAAAAAAGAAAAATGAAAAGCTCGCAAGGTTGAAAACCCGAAAGGGCGGCTTTGGCAAAAGTTAGAGCGTAAAAGGAGAGTGTCAATACCCGAGTGAACCTTAGCCAAAACTATGCAGGGCCAGTGATTCAGATTGAAAGCAACCCTTGAACTAGGGGCTAGAAGGTCGGATGTGATTTAGATTTGAAGCAGCCCTTGAACTAGGGGCAAAAGGTTGGATGTGATCAAAGAGTTAAAACTGAATCGTTTCCCAATGAAGACCGCCAAGAAAGGCCAAACCCAGAATTTGAGAGAATGAATTTTATTATTGAAGGATAGTCGAGTTCCTATCCACTACACTAGGGGCAACACTAGGGGGCAAATTCGGACCCAATTCAACCTAGTCCCTACATCATCATATCTACTGGTCAAGTGTAGTAGTTGTTCTCATAGTTGGCTTAGAGATTCCCCAATCAACATGGACAAGTTAAAATGAAAGTAACCCTTGAGAGGCTCGCTGGGCCGAAAACCCGGAAGGACGACCCAGGCAAAAGTTAGAGCAGAAAAACAAAAAAATAAAAAAAAAATGATGATAAAAAAAATGAAAATAAAAATGATGAAAATGAAAAAAATGAAAAAATGAAAAGCTCGCAAGGTTGAAAACCCGAAAGGGCGGCTTTGGCAAAAGTTAGAGCACAAAAAGAGAGTGTCAATACCCGAGTGAACCTTAGCCCGAACTACGATGGCCTGATTCCTATCTTTGGGATACGTAGGTAGCTTCTGTAGACACCCCATTTTTGACCGACCTTAAGACTCAGACGTCACCGATTGAGCGCTCGGTGGTGTTGCATACTGTGCTCATTCAGAAGTCTCAGAGTCGCGGCCGTGCGCCCCGCCTCCGAACTTCCGAATCCTCTTCTATACCTTGTCTCGGTTTGCGAACCAGACTCGGTTTTCTCTGTTTTCTTTCCTGAGGGAAGGGAGTGGTCCTGTAGACTATCTCCCGGTGGCCGTGTGCTACATTTTGTGGCCGTAGGTCATTTTGCCCATTTCGGAGCCCGGTTCCCGGTTTTCGGGGCCGCCAGGCCGTGTGCCTCGGCTCGGAACCGCCCAACCGTCTCTGATTTCTCCGGTTCTTGGCAGGTACCTCCGTTTTATCATTTTGAGAAACCCTGGGGCCCTCGATGCCCACTTCGTGGCCGTATGCCACTTTCGGTGCCTACAGCCAGTTTTTGGGCCCCGAACCTCGCGGTTTGGCCCCCGAGCATTCATTTCGCATCGGTTTTCTCCGGTTCTTGGCATGTACCTCTGTTTCATCATAACAGAGCACACTGGGGCCCCGATGCCCACTTCGTGGCCGTATGCCACTTTCGGTGCTCATAGCCGGTTTTCGGAACCCCGAACCGCGCGGTTTTGGCCCCGAGCATTCATTTTGCATCAGTTTTCTCTGATTTTTGGCAGGAACCTCTGTTTTGTTATTCCGAGGGACACTGGAGTTGCAGATACCTACTTCGCTGCCGAACACCACTTCCGGCACCCGCAGCCCATTTTCGGGATCCCGAATGGCTCGGTTTTGGCCCCGAGCGTTCGTTTCTCATTAGTTTTTGTTCAAATTTGGCAGGTACCTCTGTTTCGACATTGGGAAGATCACTGGAGGGTAGAAGGTCAGCAATTATCCCAGATAACCAGTTTCGCTCCTCCGGCGCCCGTTTTGCTCACTTCCGGGCCAATGTTGAACACCCTAGGCCCATTTTCTTCCGACCAAAGCTACATATCTGTGATGAGGGCACATGGGAGGACCCTAAAAACTACTGGTCAGCCAGAAATTCCAGGTTTCACTTTTGAGCCCCTCCTTCCAGCTCTATGTTGTGGCTCCTGCTTCAGTGTTGCCAAATTTCAACCTTGGATCCTTGTTCTACACATCTTGGAGGACACAAAAAGTTGGTGGTCGGCCAGCAATTGTTGATTTCATTTTTGAGCCCCTCCTTCCAGCTCTATGTTGTGGCTCCTGCTTCAGAGTTGCCAGATTCCGACCTTGGGGCCTTGTTCTACACACATGGGAGGACACTACTGTATGGTGGTCGGCCAGAAATTCTTGAGTTCATTTTTGGGGCATGGCCGGCCGGCCAGGGGGAGTGGCTGGCCGACCAGGTGGGGTGGCCGGCCGGCCACCTTGCAGAAAACCACCTGGCCGGCCAGCTTCTTGCTTTCCAGCTCATTCCAGCTGTCCGGATATTTTTGCCAAATATCTCCCCCATCCGGGGGATATTTTGGGAGGGAAAGCTTGGGTGCTTTTCCCTCCCCTTTTACACTCTTTTTGGCCTACTTAAAGGGACCAACAGCTCCTTTGCCTAGGTTAGAAAAAATTGCCTCAAGACATCCTCTCTCAAAGCTTCATTTCCATAGCCAAAACCTTAAAAAACTTCCAAGTTCCTAGCTCTCCTCTTCATCAACCCTTAGCTCCACCATCAACACTACCATTCCAGCAGCTAGGAAGTGAATTTCAGAGGTCGAGAAGCCACAAATCAAAGCCAAGAAGCAAAGAAAGACAAGTCTTCAAGGGTAAGTATTCAAAACCAACTTTTAGGGCTTTTTCTTGATCTTTTTTTATACTCTAATTGGTTGAGAATTGGGGCTCCGACCCCTACTGCTTTTGTGCTCATTTTGAGCCCCTCTACAACATTGTAGAAGGGCTCAACTTCATTTGGTATTTGTATATACTAGTTCCTTCAATATTCATCAAGATTGTCACATTTTTGCATACTAAAATTAACCTATTTGTGTTGGTTTTTGGGGCTCCGACCCCTACTTCTTTCTTGCTTATTTTGAGCCCCTCTACAACATTGTAGAGGAGCTCAACTTCATTTGGCCATTGTATATACTAGTTCCTTCAATTTCATCAAGTATGCCATATTTTGTATCCAATTTTTGACCTATTTGTGTTTGTTTTTGGGACTTCGACCCCTACTGGTTTTGGTCTTATTTTGACCCCCTTTACATGTTTCATGAAGAAGGTTTGGTCATTTGATGTATAGATTGCATGTCTTGTGTTATACCCTTTTGCGGCTCCATTTTGCCTTCCATTTTTGGCATGTTTGTCTTATGATTTAGAGGTTGCCATCTTCTGCATATATGCTTATTTTTGGGTCCTCTTTGATGTTGTAGAATAAAGTTTGTCCATTTGCATTTTCTATATACCATCTCCCTTTATAATGCTCTTTTGGCCATTAATCTTGCGAGCTATTGTTGCCATATCTGTGCTTTCATTTTGGCCATGTTTATTACTGAAAAAATGCCATATTCGGGACTGCCTTGCTACTGTTATTGCTGCCATGATCATATTTTGCATGTTTAGCATGGCCGTAGGCCATTTCGGGGCTTAATTTCACATTTTCGGGATGATTGCATGCTTCGGTTGTTATTCCGTATCATTTCGGGGCTGTTTTACATCATTTGTGAGTGCTGAAATTCCATTGCCATGCTTGCATATCATTTCCCTTGTCATTCCGCCTTGCCTCGGTTTGCGCGCCCGTGGGCGCGCACTTCGAGGCGCTCCGTTTTCGTCACCGGCATCTGATGTGAGTGTGGCTGAGGCCCTCTCATGTTAGTGTAAGCCCAATCTACATTTTTCATGCCCGTATGTCATCGCCTCGGTGTGCGTGCCTGTGGGCACACATTTCGAGGCACTTCGGTTTTATCCGATTTTCTCATTTTTATCATCGCCTCGGTGTGCGTGCCTGTGGGCACACATTTCGAGGCACTTCGGTTTTATCCGATTTTCTCATTTTATCATCGCCTCGGTGTGCGTGCCTGTGGGCACACATTTCGAGGCACTTCGGTTTTATCCGATTTTCTCATTTTATCATCGCCTCGGTGTGCGTGCCTGTGGGCACACATTTCGAGGCACTTCAGTTTTATCTGATTTTCTCATTTTGTCATCGCCTCGGTGTGCGTGCCTGTGGGCACACATTTCGAGGCACTTCGGTTTTATCCGATTTCCACATTGTACCATTGCCTCGGTGTGCGTGCCCGTGTGCACGCATTTCGAGACACTTCGATTTTATCTGATTTGCGTTTCACATCATCGCCTCGGTTCGCGTGCCCGCGTGCACGCTTTTCGAGGCGTCTCATTTTCATCTCATTTCCATCTCATTTTCATAGCATTGAGCATGCTAGAATTGTATATTAGCTACATTCATGCATATCATGCATATTGCACAGGAAACGAGGCACGTTTCGTACTCCGAGTAACGGAACGGGTCTCAATTCCCAGTTCCCCGACACTCCGGATTATCCATGATGGAGTTAGGTTTTGGTATAGCATCCATCTGCATTCATCCCAATATTGAGTTGTGCAAATCGGCTCCTCGGCCATCATGCATCGATATGCGTGATTGGTGGCACGAGGATCGAGGCATGCATATATTTGTGAAATACATTGCTATGCCCTTTTCCTGCTCTCTGTTGCAGCGAATTGAAGAATCGGCAAATTTTCGGAACTCGGCGCGCATTTCGAGAAATACTGTAAACAGAGGCTAATTGGGGCATCCCAGTGGATTCCCGCGCCAGGTAGCCCGACATACGTCAGCCATCAGAAGCGAGGCAGTCCCTGGCTTGCATGCCAGTTTTACTTCTTTTGTAATTAATTTGTTAATTAATTAGAATTTGTATATTTCGGACTGTAATACTCTTTTATTTCGGACTGTATATTTATTCGGACCCTCTGCGCGAGGGCATAACTGTAATAAGTGTGGGTGTGTGTGATGTATGTCTTCCAACCCCACGTCTTTCTCCCTTTTATTTACCCGCTTACGTTGGTTAGATATAGGGCATATTTTAATTAGCATACAGTATGATAGCATGTTGCATCATTCATCTGTTTTGCACGCACCGGGCTCGGCGCATCATACAAACTGCATTTGTATTTCAATTCCAAATTGAATACATGTTAGCTGTAGCATTTCATATGCCATGTTTAGAATAGCCGAGCCTGCTATGGTTGCATTTTGCATGTGTTGCATTAGGCATTCTGTATACTTAGGATCCATGCATGATTTCTAATCGGTTCCTGTTTTGGCTTGGAGTACTAGGTGAGTTTTATGCTTTAGCATCCTTGCATGCGTGTGAGTGTTGCCATGATAGCATGCTTGCCATGAGGCTATGTGCTTATGTGATATAACTGCCTTGAATGCCTGTGGGTGGAGGTTGAGTTATCTGAATTGGGACAATTCATCAATCATGTTTTCTAAGCCCACCCGAGGGTGGCAAATCCGCGTCTTAGCCTACCTGCTGGTAGCACCATCAAACCATTTTCAAACAAACAAACATGAAATGTTTTGTTCCAATTCAGGCGGCCCAGTCTATACTTGTTTGCTGCGAGCATCACATAGTAACCTAGGCTAATAATCGGAATAAGAGCATACAATGTTTTCAAAAACAGATATCATGGTTAGTAGAGGCCGATCTTTGACCGGGCGAGCGGGGGTGCTCACGATGTGACCTTCCCCAATCGTACCCGAGTTCCCGAGCCAACTTTGGTGATGACGGACACGTGGCCTTTGGCACTGAGTTAGGGTTTCCTAAATTTTCCATTTAAAAAATATTTAGGTGGCGACTCTGTTATCTGGCAAAGCAGTCCATGTTTGGCACTTCTTTCAAAAAATCAGTTTTTTCTCAAAACGATTTGCCGGATTTGGACTCTTTGGTTCGAGATTTAGAACCGCAACAAAATCGAGTCCGAACTGTGGCGAGGTCCCCCGCGGGCGTTGTTACAGCTTCATCTCGAAGTTCGGCCCTAATAAATTTTCAACTCATTCATCTCGTCCATGTTTGATTGGTGTGTCTTTAGTCAACTTGGTTGTCCTACCCATGTTTGATTGTTGTATCTTCGTTCTGCGCAGTTCAGTTGGTTTGATTCAACTTGGTTTAGTTCGGTTCGGTTCGGTTCGACGGTTCGGTCCAACTTTACTTGGCTTCACTCGGTTCGGATTGGCTTGGTTCAAATCGGCTCGGTTCGGTTATCCCCTTTGATTATCTGGTTTGGGACTATGCACCTCAATGATCGATTCCATGTTAGTTGAGTAGTGACCAATTGCAAAAATAGGGTTTGATTAATTTGAATGAAGCTGACTAATTTTTCTCGAAAATTGTTTCATTTTTTGCAAAACTTGGACCATTCTTTGGATTTGAAAAGGGAAAATTTTCAGTGTTCACAGCTTAGCTTGCGTGATTTCAAAACAGAAAATGGAATAAGTATGCTAATCTGACTCTCATGTTGATCAAAACATGTTTACAAAAAAAAAAAAAAAAAAAAAAAAAAAATCAAGAGACAAAAAGGGTCAAGGCAATGAACTAGGGGCATAGTCAAGTTAGAGATTCTGTCTTCTCCACTCCTCAGTGTATATAAGTGTGTATGCATATCAGTCAGTGTATATAAGTGTGTATTCATACAAGTCAGTGTGTTCATACCAATCAGGGTATTCATACCAGTCAGTATATTTATACCAGTCGGTATATTTATACTAGTCAGTGTATATAAGTGCGTTTTGATCATTTTGCTTCGTTCTTCTTTCATTTTTGATTCAGGTCAGTATGGTCAGTATGGAATCAATGTCCAATTCAGAGTTCAAATTCAATCATTATCAAATTCAAACAAAAGTATTTTCAAAATCAGAGTGATGTGCCAGTCACGCCATTGATGTACAAAATCAAAACTTTTTATTACAGTCAGGGGAGGACATCCCCGATTACAGAGACTCCAAATAAAAAAAAAAACAAAAAATAAAGAAATAAAAAAAAGAAAAACAGAAAATACAGAAAAAAAAGAAGAAAAACAGAAAATACAAAAAAAAAACAAAACAAAACAAAACAAATAAAAATAGAACAGAAAAAAAAAAAAAAAAAGAAAAAGAAAAAAAAAAAAAAAAAAAAAGGAGATCTTGTTCTTCTTCTTCTTCTTCGCCGGTGCCGGCCACATGCCAACTTCACTTACTCGGCTCTTCCGTCGCCGAGCTCTTCCGCTTTTTGTCGCTCTTCGAAGGCCCTTCTCCAGTGTTTCCACCAAGGACGACCACAGTGTTTCCGCCGACGGAGTCGGCTCCCCGCCGACCATCAAAGGCGAGGTACGAAGATGTCCCAAAACGGGCCATAGAGGTGGAGTGCCTTTTCAACTCCTTATTTTCAGCCTTCAGCTCCTTGTTTTCAGCCTTCAAGGCACAAATCTCTGCCCGTGCATCTCTGTACATGCACTGGAGGAGAGACAGTTGGGCGTTGGCCTGGTACACCTCACACGCCTTGTTTTGCAGGCGGTGAGACAGGTTGGTGACCGCCGCCACTGTCTCCATGCAGGACCTCAACGTGTAGTGGTTGGCCTCAATATCATTTTGAGTAGCCATCACTTGCTCAACTGATAGTGTGGGAAGACTAGGTTGAGTAAGAGCAGGGGCCCTTGGCCCAGAGGAGCTCGATGGATCATTAAGATCCGGAAACAGAGAGAGAGGGCGAGACGAAGCCATCTATAAGAGAATAGAAGGCAGAAATGGTAGAAAAGAAGTGAGTCACAGAAGAATGGCAGAAAATAGAAGAAGGAGAAGGAGAAAGATGGAAGAGTGATGGAGAAGAGTGATGGAGAAGAAGCAGAAGAAGAGAGTGGTTAAGAAGAAGAGAAGAGAGTGATGAAGATACGGAAGAGAAGAAGAAGACAAGAGAGAAAGACAAAGAGAGGGAGAGGATCGAGGCAGGCTTGCAAACCGAGGGGGCTGCTTTTGTCGGCCAATCGACACAAAAGCAGAGCCCACGTGCCAAACGCGGCAAGAGACGCGGGAGAGTTGTGTGTGCATATATGTATATATATTGTATAGCTATGTAATATAGGTAATGTTTGAACATCTGAGTCACAGGTGTGGCTTGGGTTCAGTGGCTTGGCCTAGTGAGTTAAGGATTGAAAGGCTGAGCCCGAGGTCAGGGGTTCGAACCCCACATCGAGTTTTCCTTGTTTTGATTTGGTTTTGATATATATATGTTTTGTCCACCTATATATAGATTTGTTTGAATTGTTTCTGTCACCCGAGTGGCTTGGGTTCAATGGTTAGGCCCAGTGGTTGAAGAGTGAGAGGCTGAGCTTGAGGTCAGGGGTTCGAAACCCCGCATTCCATGTCCATCCATTTTGTGATTTTTCTTTCTTTTTGCGTGTTTTGCGTGCGTGTGCTGACGTCAGCAAACGGAATATGCCTTCTCAGTAACGGCATCTTTCCACTGACGGTAGCAAACAGAATATTCCCCACCTATGTATATATTTGTATATGTTTGTGTATAGGTCCGTATATGTCTGTGTTATATATACCTGTATATATACTGTATATGTCTGAGTATATATCTGTATATAGCTGTCTCAATGTTGTCTGTATATGTATATATGTATATCGTATGTATATATCTATGTGTATTTTTGTCTGTATATGAACATATGTATACCGTATATGCATGCCTGTGTATATTGTCGTATTTGTATGTATTTTGTCTAAACATGGTATATATGGTATTTGGTTCGAACATACAATTCATTCTTTCATTTTGTACATCTATCGCACAATAAATCTCACTTCGTGCACTTACCACTCAAATTTCAATTTCAATTCCATCGCATTATCTTCTGCATATCAATTTCAATCACCCTAACCTTCCCTCTCTCCGTATAAAAATACGTTGAGATACGCCTATTGGTTAGGCCTTCAATCGCCCTGCCTTGGGCACCGCACTGCTTTGTGCATCAATTTCAAAAACCCTAACCTTCCCTCTCTCTGTATACAATATACGTTGAGATACGCCTGTTGGTTAGGCCTTCAATTGCCCTGCCTTGGGAACCGCACTGCTTTGTGCATCAATTTCAAAAACCCTAACCTTCCCTCTCTCTGTATAAAAATACGTTGAGATACGCCTGTTGGTTAGGCCTTCAATTGCCCTGCCTTGGGAACCGCACTGCTTTGTGCATCAATTTCAAAAACCCTAACCTTCCCTCTCTCTGTATAAAAATACGTTGAGATGCGCCTGTTGGTTAGGCCTTCAATTGCCCTGCCTTGGGAACCGCACTGCTTTGTGCATCAATTTCAAAAACCCTAACCTTCCCTCTCTCTGTATACAATATACGTTGAGATACGCCTGTTGGTTAGGCCTTCAATTGCCCTGCCTTGGGAACCGCACTGCTTTGTGCATCAATTTCAAAAACCCTAACCTTCCCTCTCTCTGTATAAAAATACGTTGAGATACGCCTGTTGGTTAGGCCTTCAATTGCCCTGCCTTGGGAACCGCACTGCTTTGTGCATCAATTTCAAAATCCCTAACCTTCCCTCTCTCTGTATAAAAATACGTTGAGATACGCCTGTTGGTTAGGCCTTCAATTGCCCTGCCTTGGGAACCGCACTGCTTTGTGCATCAATTTCAAAAACCCTAACCTTCCCTCTCTCTGTATACAATATACGTTGAGATACGCCTGTTGGTTAGGCCTTCAATTGCCCTGCCTTGGGAACCGCACTGCTTTGTGCATCAATTTCAAAAACCCTAACCTTCCCTCTCTCTGTATATAATATACGTTGAGATACGCCTGTTGGTTAGGCCTTCAATTGCCCTGCCTTGGGAACCGCACTACTTTGTGCATCAATTTCAAAAACCCTAACCTTCCCTCTCTCTGTATAAAAATACGTTGAGATACGCCTGTTGGTTAGGCCTTCAATTGCCCTGCCTTGGGAACCGCACTGCTTTGTGCATCAATTTCAATCACTCTAACCTTCCCTCTCTCTGTATAAAAATACGTTGAGATACGCCTATTGGTTAGACCTTCAATTGCCCTGCCTTGGGAACCGCACTGCTTTGTGCATCAGTTTCAAACACCCTAACCTTCTCTCTCTCTGTATAAAAATACATTGAGATACGCCTGTTGGTTAGGCCTTCAATTGCCCTGCCTTGGGAACCGCACTGTTTTGTGCATCCATTTCAAGCGCCCTGCTTTGGGCATCGCACCATCTTGTGCATCCTCCACTCGCACTGTCTTGAGCACTCCCGGTCTAGGAGACCTTAAATCCTCTAAAGGTGCAATTCTTTTGGTGTTTGTCGTGCCCGAACGACTTTAGGTGGTCTGGTATAGTCACCTGCCTGTGATTGCAATGAGTTCCTAGGAGACCAACTGCGACGGTGGAAACTAGAGTTCGAATGGCCGAGGCCTAGAACGCAAAAGGTTCGGGATTTCCGAGACTAAAATCTGGTTTAAATACCCAGAGGTGCATCCAGGGGTACATTCTCGGCTTGAAATCTGTATGGCAGCCCCATAGGTTGAGGTAGCTTGTATGCGCCTCAACTCTGGAAACTGAATCAACCTAGTCTGTCACCCCGTTGGAGAATAGGGAAAGTTGTAAATATGATCAGAAAAGCGGCATCCGTGGCCACCCAAATCGGTTAACTACAGTCAGGTGCGCCTGTCTGTTTACACCACTCGGTTAAAAACCTCAGGTGCGCCTGTTGTTTACACCATCTTTCCTCCTTTCGCGTGAGACGCGTTAGGATATTGATTCAATCGGTTAACAACAGCAGGTGCGCCTGTCTGTTCACACCACCCAATCGGTTAATAATAGCAGGTGCGCCTGTCTGTTCACACCATCCTTCCTCCTTTCGCGTGAGACGCGTTAGGTTGTTTTGCATGATCATAAGTTTTTCAAAAATAACCGGCTTCGCGAAGCGTGTAAGTCCAACTTTCAAACTGCATTTTGTGTATATCATTTGCATTCTGCCCCTGAACTACCCTGGTTTGATTCCTTGCAAAGGGATACGTAGGCAACCTTCGGGTTCAACCACATGCATTGCATTTTGTGTGATTACCCAAGTCTTACGGCCTTGTCAAAAGGGTCGTCTTCTGGCTTTGACATTCACTCACGTCATTTCATGACTTCGAGCTCTGTCAAAGAGGGGCAACTGTAGACACCCCATTTTGACCGGCCCTAAGACTTGGGCATTTTATTTTGACCAACCTCACCCATTTTGACCATCACTAATATTTTGGTAATTTGTAGTGTTTTGTAATTTTATATGTGTATTAAATTAGGTGTGTGCGTATTTTTAGTGTATTTTATAAATGATAACTATTTTTAAAACAAAACAAAAGAAAAAATATATATATATAAATAAAAGAAAATTGAAAACAAAAAATATATATATAAATAATAAAACAAAAAAATAAAAAAATAGAAAATAAAAAAATAAAAAAATAAAAACAAAATGGGCGGTGGCTTTTATGAAGTGGGTTTAGATGGTGGAGGCACTATGTTTTAAAAACAAAAAGGGGCGTGGGTTGATTTCAAAGATAGGGGTTTGGTGGGTGGTCTTACAGCAAAGAAAAAAAAAAGGGAAAGAGTGATTGGTGTGCATAATGATAAAAAGAGGGGAGCAAGTTAGTGGCCAGCCAAAAGAAAAGGAAAAAAAGAAGAGGCCTGTTCAATTAATGAATTTGAGTGGGGTTGTTGAGAGAAAGGAGAAGATCCACTCAATCTCTCTCTCTCTCATAGAACTTAAGAGACCTATTTCTAAAGACAATGGGGGGGCAGGAGAGACTAGACACGGTGGTTGAGGGAAGAAGAAATACATGGGTTAGAGAGGAGGAGAGAAACATGGGGGTTCAGTGAGAGGAGAATCGGTAACACACTCTGAGAACCCACACACACACTTCTCCCTCTCCCTCGGCAAACCATGCATGAGCATACACCCAACACAACTCATCAAGCATCACTCATGCATGCACATCACCATGCACACACCGCTTCTCCATGAACACACACACACCATCACCACCGTGGCCACCCGATCACACCACACCACCCAACCCACCTGGTCTCACCATCTCGGCAACACACACTGATTCACTCACACCCAAACCCAGCATCCAAGACCACCTCTCTCCCCCTCTCTCGGCCCATCACCAACCCAGCCACACCACCTTGGCAGCATCACCACCATCCATGCACAACCCAGCAGCTCTCTCACCTCTCTCTCTCTCTAGGACACACCACGCACGGGTTAATCTCCCTCTCGGCATCTCTCTCTCTCTACCATGCACCAACACACACAGCCACACCCTACACGGCAGACTCCACCGCTGCCACCATGCATACCATCACTCCCTCTCCTCTCTCTAAACCCACACAACACATGCATATACATGGACCTTTCTCTCTACCGTGGCCATCCCAAGCACCACCCCACACCACCATCATCCCTCTCTCTCTACCGAGCCACCCTCCTCACACAGCACACCACAACTAACAGACCCAGCCACCATGATCACCCACCACCCCACACCATGCATGCACGTACACTAGACTAGACACCATCACTGCCACACACCATAAAACACACACCCACACCATCACCAGCGGCATGCACGGCACCAAGCATGGCTCTCTCTCTCTCTACCTCTCTCTCTCCCTCAA
Organism: Camellia japonica; assembly: GCA_030407325.1. Lineage (NCBI taxonomy): Eukaryota > Viridiplantae > Streptophyta > Magnoliopsida > Ericales > Theaceae > Camellia > Camellia japonica. The sequence goes on along the minus strand of JAPPVO010000024.1, from coordinate 11,226,380 downwards.
ACCCAACTCACTCTCTCTCTCACTAGAGACCCAAGCCATTCTCTCTCTCTCTCTCTCTCTCTCTACAAAGAAACCTACCAACGTTTCTCTCTCTAGAGAGATACCCTCTCTCTCTCTCTAGACTCCCATGCATAACCCATCCCTGTTTGAGTAAATAGTTTGTGAGAAATTTTGAAGAGGTTCTGAAGAGGAGATTTCAAATCCGTTCCTTGGTTTGCCGCTTGAATCTGGAAAATGTGAATCATGTGGTATTGCGGAGTCCGGGACATGCGAAAAGGAGTGGAATGTGCCAGTGATGCAGTTCTTTATTTTATTTTTTATTTTGAGTGTTGTGAGGTTGTATTTTTATTTTATTTTTCTCTCCTCTCTCCCTCATTCGGATCTGTAATATTTAAAGTGTTGTAATAATTCCCCCCACCCCGCTTCTTTCTATCCCGTTCTTTATCGCTTTCCCTAACTGTGTGTATGTATATATGTTGACATGTCATGCATATCCCTGCTTTACATCCATGATCCATGCATAAGATTTGGCTAAATTTGCATCTTTATGCTTCAATTGATTATCCCATGATTCTGTGTTTTGCAATGTTTCACATGCCGTATTTTAGAAGCCGAATCTTTAGTGCATCTCATGAGTGAATTGCATTAGGATCCTGTATATAAGATCATGCATATTTTACTAACTTTTGTTTTGTAGTTGTTCGAGGGACGTCGGTAAATCTGTGAGTTTTTATGCTTCAGCATCCCATTTGTGTGTGTTTTTCTTATTATGTTTAGCATCCTACCATGTGGCTATTTGCTTACTTGATATAACTGTATGAATGCCTGTGGATGAAGGCTTGTTGTTTGAATTGGAATAATTCAATAAATGTACGTTTTAAGCCCACTTTGCAGTGGCAAATTCACAAACTTTAAGCCCACTTTGTCAGGTGGCAAAATCAAACCCTTTTCGAAAAACAAACATGAAGTTGAATTGTTCCAATTTGAGCAAACTAGTCTATACTTGTATGCTTCACATAGTAAATTTTAGGATTTACTAAAATAATCAGAACATGAACATATAAAGAAAATAAAAGTCATATCATGGTTTAGTAGAGGCCGATCTTTTGATCGGGTGAGTGGGGGTACTCATTATTGACATTCCCCTCTCATACCTAAGGTTCCGAGCCAAGCATCCTTGGTTACGACGAACAGTGGCCTTTGGCACCGAGTCATGGGTTTCCTAATTTCCCCAAATATTAGGTGGCGACTCTGAGTTCTGATGACGCAGTCCATTTTTGACAAAATTGCAATAAAATGGATTTTCAATAAAAGTTGCCAAATCTGGACTCTCATCTATGTTTCACATTGCACTCGTGAGACTTGAGATCAAAGAGATCTCGGGAGTCCGAACTGTTTAACGCGCGCGGGTACCCCCGGGCATGTTACAGTTTCTGGCGACTCTGCTGGGGATTTATGAAACCTTGACTCGAACTCCATGATATGACTTTTATTTTCAATTATATGTTTATTGCATTGCATGCATTGGTGCACTTAAAGTTCCTGTGTTGCCCAGATACTGGTGGGAACACATGCATACTTTTTGTGACACTACACCTATCTCTACGTTACTGTAGAGGCCTTGTGTTGTAACCTTTTGAGATTTGTCAAAAGGGTAGCTTGGCTATCTAGCTTTGCTATCTAAGATTCTCAGACTCCGAAGAGAGGCTATTTGACTCTTCTGATTTCCTGGGATCTTTATTGGTTATGACTCAAAGGACTCTTTGGTAACGTCACCTTGACTTCAACCCTTAGAACAGAGCTAACCTTGTACATATAGTGAGCTATAGTACCTTTCAAATTAGGACAGGATGCTTTCCCATTTCTAGGATGTGTGATACCACTTGTCTGAATAGTGAACCCTAGATCATTTCAAAAGCTAGGACAGGATAACCCTACCCTCCATAGGGGTGTTTGTTCTCTTTCCTGCTATGTGTTATGTGCAATGTATTGGATCTATACAGGGGTTCTCAAATTCGAATGAGTGGTTCAGGTTGTTCAGATTAGCACCATTACTTCAAAAAAAAAAAAAAAAAAAAAAAAAAAGGACCAAAATCCCACAAAGTCGACCATCTCTGTGATTGGGGAGTGACCACCCGTTGATTGCACGAGCTTTATTTTGAGTGTTGTGGCTGGCCCACACTTTGACTGGCAATTTGAAAATGGTTTTATTCTGAGTTCTGAATTGAGTATTGAGTCTAAGTTTGACTCCACCAAGTTTGTAGAGTTGGGGTTAGGCTCGAGTCAGCCTAGTGAGTCAGAGTCTGTTGATTTCGAAAGTGCCAACCTAGACATTTCTGTCCTGTCTAGGTCTTCTTTGTCATTTTCTTTTGAGTCTGTTGTCATTGCTGAGTCATAGTCTCTTTTCAATAAACAGAAAAACAAAAAAAAAAAATGCCATAGAGTCTGCCTACTTTTATGTGCCTTTAAATCATTGCATTGACCAAAGTTTTTCAAAATGTTTTCCAAAATTCTGATAAAAACAAAGAGGAAGAATTTCCTCGGGATTTGCAAATTTTGATCAACTGAGAGGAAGAAAGGTGTGCTAAGCCTTTGATGAATAAAATCATTTTTGTTAATGTGAGTACTGAGAAAGATCCTGACTTGGTCCAAATTGGTTCTAGCTTGTTTTCATAAGAGTACGAGTGATTAGTCACTTTGTGAAAAGATTTCAAAAACTATTTTTGCGTGGTCCTGCGAAGACATGCCTGGAATTGATTATACAGCATAGGATTCCTCTTGACTCGAGGTCCGACCTCCTTAGCTCCTTAGCTTTCAAACCGTGATTCGAAGTATTCAATGACCATCCAAAGTGTAAGGCTTGGACCGGGCTAACCGGAGTAAGCTTTACACCTCCTTAGTAACTTTACACCTCTCTTGGACCGGGCTAACCGGAGTAAGCTTCTACCGTGCTATCCAGAGCGAAGCCCACCAAGAGAAGCCATTACCTCGGCTCTGAGTGCCATGGCCGAGATAACTATCTCTACTCCGATTGGTAACTTATAATCACGTTTGGACCGAAGTAACACTTGAAAAAGTCCCTTCCACACTTGGACCGAACTAACACTTGGACCGCGGCCCACTTGCTAGTCTTTTCTACCACGGCCCATATTCGTTTAGTTCTTGGACCGAAGTAAATCTATCCTTACCTCGGTCCATTACGCGGCCCAACTTCCAAGGAAGTCTCCTCCTTAGCTCGGCCCAATTTAGATATAAATTACCCTCTCAGTTATAGTTATGAATCGGTTGGGTAGTTCAGCCTGCTGTTCTTTCAGTCTGCTTCAGTGTGGTATTGGTTGGGTTTTTGCTTCTTGGCTGTGATGGGTTTAGTCCTGTTTAAAGTTTCAATCTGCTTCACTGGGGCTGCTTGCTCAGCTGTGTGGTTTTGGTCTGTTTTTCTCCTTGTTTTCTTGTTGGTTTCTCACCAACTCTGGAAGTGCTAGCAAATGATAGAATGAGCTTTTTGGTGTAACCTAGTTGGGATGATTTAATTCATTGTGATGCTTTGCACTTCCTTTTATTTATTGATGTATTTTGTTTTGTACTTTATGCTTGACTCTTACATCAATAAAGTTTCTTTTTTGACAATAAAAAAAAAACTATTATATTGTCTTCATTTTCATTGGTAGTTCTAAGTGAAAGAATATGGATGCCATTGATTGTTTCTTTGGTGTTTTCAAATTTTAAGTTAGTATGTTTGTCTATTTCAGGTTTAAAAATTTCAAAAGCTTTGGTGGTTTGGAATTTCAAATTTTGAGTTAGTTTGTCTATTTCAGATTCAGAAAATTTCAAAGCTTTGGTGGTAACATGGTATTCAGAGTGGTTAAATAACCACAATGAGTTCTTCTTCCGTTCAGGGTAATCCTTCACTACTTATTTTGGTAACTTTTTTATTTGTGTATTTCTTTAATATTTTTGTTTTAAACAGAGTATGATTGGTGTCTGATTTGTACGTTTCACTCTCTGACTTTGTTGCCTAAGCATAAATTATCATTGTTTTTGTTATATTTCTTATTTTAACGTTTCATAGTTTATTTTTTTTTGTTGCAAATCATCATATTCTTTTTTTTTTTTTTTTTTCAAGTTTGAGTTTTCATTAATTTTGCTAGCCTTTTTGGTCTTTTCCATTTAAGGTATTCTTAGGTATGCAATAGAGTTTTTTTTTCTTGTTTCGTATCTCTTAATGATGTACGTTTTACATTTTGGAATATTAATTCATGGATTTTAACCTACTCTAATACACTAATTGACTACTTCCTTCCATTGCAGAATATGAATTTTATCCATTTGTTCATGACATTCCATATGAGTGAATATAATATGGGCTAGATTGATGGATGAGATAAAAATTGCTTAATCATGTTTTTGTTTCTTGATTGATAATTTTAATATGCATGTATATATGTGCGTAAGTTTGTTTGCTGTATTGATATGCTTGTCTATATGTCCATTTGACTTTCTTTACGATTTTAAGGTAGTATTTTGCTTCAATATATATATATATTTTTTTGCTAGGTTATAGGTGAGGAGTACATACTGAGCTAAAAAATATGTGGCCTTTTGAGATGTATGTCAATTTTACTTTTTGTTCTTGAAGATAAATTATGTTTAATCTTTGTGTTCGTTTTGGATACTTGTGCTGAGAATATTTCGGATTTGCATAACACCTTGGGTGCTTCTCCATTTCTTCATTGAATTATTAAAACCATTGTTTTTGCGGACCTACTTCTGTTCGTATCAATAAAGGCATGTTTATGGTTTTCTTACTATTTTGAGAAAATACCCAATGGTGCAAGTGTGTACTTTGGACAAATGCATGCTCAATTACAATGGAAACTCCTTGACAATATCTTCTTTGACAAAAAGAATGACAGAGAATGAGTTGGTCAAGGAAACGTCCCATAGGGGAAAAAAAGAAAAAAAGAATATGACATGAAGATAATGGACAACCAGTAGTATGTACATGTGAAGATGGAACCAGATTATGTTGGCGTTTCAATTATGTCCAATTCTGCTAATCCATATTCCTTTGTGTCTTTACATTGGACATTTGCAATTCTAGGTCTCTTGTTTTGTGGTAGTCAATTTACAAATTTTCATAAATAATATTAATTTATTTTCCATATCCTGTATGTTTTTTTTTATGTGATTTCAAGGAGAAGTAGAATGCTCATATTGTTGCTTTAATATTAGATGTTGAAATGTCATAGAATTCTGAAGAAAAAGCAGCTTGGACACAAGCTCTCCTAAGGGAGAACTTTGTAATAGTGGATGTAGAAAATGTGATCAGGACAACAATTGACAATATGGTTCATGAAAACAATTTAGAATAGAAGTTCTACCAAGTTCATATGGTTCTGTTTGGTAGGACTTATTTTCAGTTTATTTCAGCTTTTAACTTAATTTAAGCTATTTTGATGTGTTTGGTTCAGCTTAATAATACAGCTTATAGCTTTTTGTAAATCAAAAATCAACTTATTCTTTGAGTGAGGGAGGAGAAACTTAATTTATAAATAAAAAATCTGCTTATGTTCACAGTTATAAGTTATAAGCTGTTAGACTATAAGTTATAATCACTTTCTCACAACTCTACTAAACGGGACCTTTGTGCCAATGAACTTGTGCCACAATTATGTTATTGCGTTCCTGGATCAAAATCTTTTCCCATAAAATTTATTGCTTATATTTGTATTAAAATTCATCTATAACTTGGCAACTATGCATTTACTTCAACCAGGGGCACGCGTCATTGTGCAACGCATGACACCCCATCACTAGTAGATATATACTTTCAGGCATTCATGGAGAGACGTGGATTGCTAAGAGTCTAGGCGAGTGGTACTACATTTAGGGTTTTAGTGAGAGTTATGTTTATGTAAATATTATTTAGGCCTCATTTAGAAATATGCTATTTTAGTAATTTTTTAATTTTTTGGCTAAAATATGAGGTAAAAAAAACTAGTATGTTTGAAACGATTTTTTAATTTTTTATGAAAAGATGTGTAAAAAATAAAGAGAAAATGAAATATTTGACTTTTTAGAATAGGTTATAGACTTTTTTATTTTTTTAGTAACGTTTTGACTTTTAAGCTAAAACAGACACATACCAAACGAGGCCTTAATATTTTCCAAACTTTTTAATGTGTATACTAAATAGGATAAACTATTAACATGTTTTAAAGTTGGATTTAAAAAGGTCATAAACTTTTAAAAAGGTCCAAAAAAAAAACAAGGGTAATAAGTTAATAAGGCAATACAATAAAGATTAATATAATTCTCGACAATGAAATAAGGCAATAAGGTAATAAAAATAAAAAAAATAAAAATAAAAAAGCTTATAAAGCATGACATCCCATCACTAGTATATATATACTTTCAGGCATTCATGGAGAGACGTGGATTAGTAAGGTGCCGTTTGGTAACACTTACGTTTTTAAATTTTTGTTTATATTTATAAAAATTTTAAAAATTTAAATAAAAACTTGTTTGGTAAAATTTTTGATTTATAAATCAGTGGTCTTAGTTTATAAATTTGGCCAAAAAATGAAAACACAAAAAATGTGTTTCCATTTTGAGTTTTCAGTTTTTTTTTTTTTTTTACCACCCAACACTAGTCACCACCCGCCACCATTTTCCACCACCGTCTTCCGCCACCACCACCCACCACTACTTACCACCCGCCTGCCACCACCACCACCACCCACCAGCCACTACCAACCTGCCATCCACCCGCCACTACCATCCACCGCCCGCCATCGCCACCTGCCACCTACTTGCCACCACCTGCCACCCACCACCACTAGCCACCTGCTACCCACCCGCCACCACCACCACCACCACCACCACCACCCACCCTCCACCCACCTACCATCACCACCCACTACCTACCATCACAACCACCCACTCGCTACCACCTACCACCCACTACCGTCACCTACCTACCCACCACCACCACCACCACCACCCCCATCTACCCGCTACCACCACCACCACCCGTCATCCGCCACCCACCTGCCACCACCACCCACCACCCACTCACTACCACTCACCACCCGCCACCGTCACCCACCCACCCACCATCACCAGCCACCACCTACCCGCCACCACCCGCCATCCGCCACCTACCAACCACCACCAGCCACTCGCCACCACCCACCACCACCACCTACCCGCTACCGCCACCACCCACCCGCCACACCACCTGCCACCCGCCATCACCACCCACTCGCTACCATCCACCATCCGCCACCGTCACCTACCCACCCACCATCACCACCCACCACCTACCCACCACTACCCGCCACCTACCTGCCACCACCAGCCACCACCACCCACTTGCTACCACTCACCACGCGCCACCGTCACCCATCCACCCACCACCACCACACCACCTACCCGCCACCGCCACCTACCTGCCACCACCATCCACCCGCCACCACCACCTGCCACCCGCCACCACCACCCACTCGCTACCATCCACCGTCACCTACCCACCCGCCATCGTTACCCACCCGCCACCAGCTACCCACCACCCACCGTCACCACTTTCCACCACCGTCTTCTGCCACCACTTGCCATTTCTCACTCTTTTTTATATTTTTAAAATTTTTTAAACATTTTGTTAATTACCAAACGCGTTTGTAGTTTATGTTTTTCTAAAAATAAACAAAAACCAGTTTATAAAATTTTTGTAAATATAAACTGAAAACGTAAACGTTACCAAACACATAATAAGGGTATAGGCAAGTAGTACTACAGTTAGGGTTTCAGTAAGAGTCATGTTTATGCAAATATTATTTAGGCCTCGTTTGGAAACATGTTATTTTAGTAATTTTTTAGTTTTTTGGCTAAAATATGACGTAAAAAAAAGGTAATATGTTTGGAATGACTTTTTAATTTTTTATGAAAAGATGCGTAAAAAGTAATAAGAAAATAAAATCTTTGACATTTTGGTATAAATTATAGACTTTTTAATTTTTTTATTAAAGTTTTGACTTTTAAGCTAAAACAGGCACATGCCAAATGAGACCTTAATATTTTCCAGACTTTCTAATGTGTATATACCCACTAAATAGGATCAACTATTAACATGTTTTAATAGTTGGATTTAAAAAAGGTAATAAACTTTGAAAAAGGTAAAAAGAAAAATGTAATAAGTTAGTAAGGTAAGACGATAAAGATCTATATAATTCTCCACAATGAAATAAGGTAGTAAGGGGCAAAAAAAAAAAAAAAAAAAAAAAAAAAAAAAAAAAAAAGCTTATAAAGCATGACACCTCATCACTAGTATATATATACTTTCAGGCATTCATGGAGAGACGTGAATTACAGAGTTTAGGCGAGTGGTACTACAGTTAGGGTTTCAGTGAGAGTCAGGGTTTCAGTGAGAGTCATGTTGCATACCGTGCTACACACCCCAGTGGGGGTCGACCCCCCAGTGACGTGGGGCGCCCCCACTGGCCAGCTTTCTGTTGTTGTTGTTTTTTTTTTTTTTTTTTTTCAATCCTACAGTGTCACGTGGCACTGGGGTCACCCCAATGACATTTATTGGGGGTCGGGCGCATTTTCGTTTATGCAAATATTATTTAAGTCTCATTTAAGAATATATTATTTTAGTAATTTTTTAGTTTTTTGGTTAAAATATGAAGTAAAAAAATTAGCATGTTTAGAATGATTTTTTGATTTTTTTATGAAAAGATGAATAAAAAGTATAGAGAAAATGAAGTCTTTGACTTTTTGGTATAGATTATAGACTTTTTGATTTTTTTAGTAACGTTTTGACTTTTAAGCTAAAACAAGCACATGCCAAACGAGACTTTAATATTTTACAGACTTTCTAATGTGTATATACCTACTAAATAGGATAAACTGTTAACATGTTTTAGTAGTTGAATTTAATTCTCATTTTTATTAAAAATAAGTCTTAATCAAATCATTTTTAAAAATAATTTTTATTATGATTTTTTACATGTTAAAAATTGACAATTGGTGACTTTTTTGTCTTGATTTTTATAACTTATTGCTAAAATTTACAATTATTGATTTTTTTTTTTGTGACAAATTTCAAACTGTCGTTGAAAGTTAAAAATCATTAATTTTTTTGCGATGATTTTTTTAAACTGTTACTAAAATTTATAATTAGTGACAATTTTTTATGACAATTTTAAAACTGTTATTGAAAATTAATAATCAGTGACCTTTTTTTAATAATATTTAATAAAAAATATCGTTAATTATCATAAAAGTTATTGTACAATAAGTCTATTTATTAGGACTTATGCTTGAGTCTTCCTAATAAATACTAGTATCTTTATTATCTTTATCAATATAAGAATGAGTAGAGATGGTTACTTGGGCGGTTTGTCATCCCCCCTCACCCTCACCCTCACCCTCACCCTCACCCCTATCTCGTATTAAATTAGATTATACATATAAATATATTTAATAAATATAAATTGGGTGAAGAAACAAATTCATTCCATCCACTTCATCGGGGTGGAAAAAAACACTTGCACGGTTAGGAGTGTAAAAATAGTCCGTGGCTTATGGACGGCCCGAAACACGCTCGTGGCCTGGGGTAGGTCCAACCTGTTTGGGCTCGGGCCCAAGCCCAGTCTAAGACCCTAGGCCTAGGTCTGGGCCATCATTTTGAAATCCGGCCCAGCCTGTGGGCTCAGCCTGTCTAGCCTGGCCCGCCAGAGGCCCAGTGTCTTTTTTAGTAGAAAATAATAAAATTTTGGTAGAAAAAATTAAAAAAAATGTTCAAGCTCGCCCAGGCCTAGCCCACCGGCCCACTTAAGGCCTGAATACCCCTTGGCCTTGGGCCTAATTTTCTGGCTTGTGGGTCAGCCTGGATCGACCCGAATTTTGGTGGGAACCTGCGAGACCCGACATGGGCTAGGCCGGGCCAAATTTACTCCCCCATGCGCGGTGGTCAAATCAAGGATTTAAATTTTGGTAAGATAGAGGATGCAGGGCAGAGCAAAGAGTGGGAAAATAGACACCCTCCGGAATGGATTTGTTTTTTACTTCTAACGTTTAGTTTCTCTCATGTTCCAATTTCAACTTAAGATATTTTGCACTCATGTGATTTATTATAGATTTCGTTTCGATAATTTGATTTGTTAATTTTTTAGGATCCCTTGTTTATATCATTCGTGAAAAAAATTAAATTAATTCGATACTCGTAATTTTTTTATTTTATCATATTTGTCTTAAAAAAATAGACAAAAAATACGTTTTTGAAAAAAATCAACTATTTTTTTTAGACAATTAAAATAAAATAAAAAAATCTATAATTATCATATTAATTTAATTTTTTTTCATGAATATTATACACAGTGAACCCTATAAATAAGAGTTTGGATGATTGAAATAAGTTTCCCAAATTCTCTCAAATTAAAATTAAAATTTGAGGGAAGTCCAATAATCACACGACTATCTAGGCTACCTAATGCATAAAGTGACTAAAATCAACTTTTAAACCCTCAATTATGAAAGTTTAAATGCTTCAAATCTATTTTTTTTTTCTCAAAACTCAAAAAAATTAAGAAAATTACCACTTAGTTGTATTTTCACAAAATTATTATAAATTAATGGAAATATTTAAGAATTTAATTATTAATATTTGTAAACCTTATTATTGATGTGTAATTGTTTTTTTAAAATTATACACTGAATTCAAATTTCTCCCAAACTATATATACATTTCATCTTCACAAATATATATACATATATATCATTGTCAAATAGAAATACATTTTTTATCTATAGACCCATAATATTTTTTATTTATTTAATTTTTTTTTTTTTTTGGAGTAATATGGAAACTTCATAGATAACAAGCACAAAAAGAAGATACGGTAAGTAAGAGTAGCGGATTACAAAAACAAGCTTCTTCAGAGAGAAGTTATCCTTGCCGCCTCATGGCCAAGACTCGCTTCAGATCTAGATACTTTACAAATAGGAACATAATCAAAGGACTTACAAACATTCTTAATATCTGCTAATTAAACCTTAATATTCCAAACCACTGCGCGCCCCTGTTTGTAATTGATGTACTAACTCCTGGCCATCGTTTAGGATGGAAATAACTTTGATTCGGCTTTGGCAGCACCACTTTAATGCTTCTAGACATGCTCGAGCTTCCAACTCAAGAGCTGAGCTGGGTACCATTACAATCCAACCCAACCCATGCTGCTCCAGCTTGTAAAGATTGTTGCTGCCACAAGCTCCATCAACAAGCATCCTGTCAAAAACTTCATGCTTGGATCCTTCGTCACGAGTGGCGATCTGGGTTGGTCCCTATTCTCATACGTCAATGAACTTTGCATGGAACAATTAAGATTGGCACCTAGAGTATGAATGAATCCAACAATCTCTGCAGGATGTGCCAAATGCTCCTCAAAACAAGCTTTATTTCTGAAGATCACAGACCCCATAATACCTTAATAGCTACCACAACAGCGACCTCATCAGGCTCACTTTTAAACCAAAGTTTCAACCAATCTTGAATCAATAGTTCCTCACCCACATTAAAATTCAAACCCAACTGTGAGCCTTGCCAAACATGCTTAGATATTGGGCATTGAAAACAAAAGTGTTCAATAGATTCCTCCACTTCCCTACAGAAAGGACACAGGCCTTGCAAAATGATCCGACGTCTTAAAAGCAAGGTTCTCAAAAGCGGTTGCGGTTGTTGTAACGGTAACGGTGGCGGTGGTGCGGTTGCGGTTGTGGGGTGTAAAGGCCGTAATGTAACGGTTGCGGTAACCGGAACCGTAAATTTTTTTATTTTTCGTACAATTTAAAAAAAACTTATCGATAAGCATATTTTTTTTCCATGATCATATTTATTGGGTTAAAAATAAATATTGATCAATTTTTGTAAATTTTTAAGTATGATCTAATATATTTCATATTTTTAAATCACTATAAACTGAGTTTTTTACATTTTATTTTAATAATTAATGACTTTATATTATACAAAAATTCAATCACTAACTATTATATATAAGATAAACAATGACAAAAGTAAGAGAATAAATAAGAGCCTAAATATATATATATATATATATATATATACATACATATTTTAACCAAGCCAAATAGATAATGACCACACTTATTATTATTATTATTATTATTATTATTATTATTATTATTATTATTATTATTTTCAAACAATATATAGATAGACACATACAAACAAAATGGTTGAGTGATAGCAGCTGAATAGAATAGCATAGGTCTTACAGCTTCAACAAATCAATAACATGTTCTTCATCTTCCCTCTTCTCGCTCTCTCTATCTCTTGCTCCTCTATTTTCTCTCTTTATCTTCCCTCTTCTCTCTATCCCTCTTCCCCCATTTTTAGTTTTTTTTTGTGTGTTTTTTCAAAAAAAAAACAGTTTGGAACCATTACGTACGGCACCGTTACGACTGCTACGGCCAACACATCTGTGAATCTCAATCACACTGCAAAAACAGCCGTAACGGGTGACGGTAACCGCCAAAACCGTTATGTAACGGTGTTAAGTAACAATTGCGGCTGCTTTTTAAAACCTTACTTAAAAATAAAGCACGGACAGGCAAAATTCTATGGAAAATTTCCAAATAAAAAGAGGCAACTTTGGGGGAACATTAAAGTTTGCAAAGATTCTTCCAAAATTCACAAGTCTACAGCCCCAACATTTATTTGATTATTACCCAATCCAATAGCAGCAAGGTATCCAGATTTAACCGAATATTCACCACTCTTATTACTAGTAAATGTTGTAAATAAACTCTCAAAAAAATTTCCCCAATAATAAATAAATTGAATACAAAAAAATTAACAAATGTTACCATTTAAACAGTGAAAACATTACCTTTAAAAAAAAAAAAAAAAAAAAAAAAAACATTGTTCACAAAATTGCTTTTATTTAGTCCTTGTTTGCCAATAATATCCTTCCAACTTTTCAGATCACCTTATTTGGCTTCAATTTTCGGAATTAGATTTTTTGAAAATTGAATTTTTTATTTTTTTGTTTTTAGTGAATTTTTTTAATATTTTAAGTAATTTTTTTATTTTTTAAACACACCTAACTTAGATATATCTAAAAGATAAAATATTTATAAATAAATATTTTAAAAAATTAATAAATACACAAGAATATGAAAATGAAATTAATTTTTTGTTTTTTTGGTATTTAGTGGATTTTTTTCACAAATATTATACTTTTTAATTGTATTTATATTAAGTGTATCTAAAAAGTAAAAAATTTGCTTAAATATTAAAAAAATTCAATAAAAAAAAAAAAAATACGAAAACAAAAAATTCAATTTTAAGAAAATTGAATTAAAAAAATTAGAGTTAAATACCTTTAGGTGAGATCTTTTGGACAACTAACGTGTTTCATATGAAATTATCATTTGGGAATAGGCTATTTTAGTTGACTATTTGAATTTTTTAGCTATTTTAATTAGATTAAAACAATTGTGTTCGGGATGATAGTTGATTTTTCTATAATTAATTTGATGGTTGTGAGAGAAAAAATAAAATTATTATATATTAAATGTGCCATTTTATCTTATTAAATATTTTAACCTATTTTGTCATGGACTATTTTAGCCAAATTGCCTCTAGGCATGGCCATTTAAACAGTGAAAACACTGTTCACAAAATGGCTTCTATTTTGCCCTTGTTTGCCAATAATGCCCTTCCAACTTTTTAGATTCCAATACCTTGGGTGAGATCTTTTGGACAATTAGAGGGATTTGAAAATATGGTTAAAAGTTGATTTTTTTTATCTTTTTTTAAAAAAAACACATGTAAAAATATAAGAAGTGATGTGACTCAAAATGAGTTAAAAGTTGAATTTTGACTTTTAACCCTCTTCCCAAATGAGGTCCAGGTCTCTTCTGAAAAATGATTTATAAGTTAGTTTTTTTAACTTTTTGACTTATTTAGGTTTCACCTCTCTATTTTTGTACATCTTTTCGTAATAAAAAAAAATAATAATTCAACTTATAAGCTACTTCCCAAAACAACTCTTAATATGTTTCATATGAAATTACTTTTCAGCCCCTCTATTTATAAGCATTTTTTTTTTTTTGGATCCTTTTGTAATTTTTCACCCATGTGAGGTCTACATCGACTAATTTGAGATAATCCAATCTTATAAGTGAAAGTTAGTCATCTCAGCCTTCGTTTGGGAAGAGTTAATTTAGCTCGACTTTTTTTTTATTGGTTTTTTTTTAAAAAAAAATTTAGATGTGATGGTTATGAGAGAAAAAGTGAAATGATTATGATTTAGATGTGATATTTTATCTTATTAACTAAATTGGTTTATTTTGTCTTCTTTTTTTTTTTTTTTGTTGCTAATTAAGCCACTTAGCTCTTCCCAAATAAAGTCTTACTTTGAAAGAGCGTTTGAGGTTAGTGAGCTCATTTTGGTGTCAACCACAATGATCTGAACCGTTCATTTTTCAGTACTCATTGATTAAGATATTCATATAATTAAAAATTAAAATAATGGAGCGAGGTCGGCCCAAAATAAACCCACAAAGTTTAATCACTCTCTCAAATTGGATATATCCAACTTGAGAGAATCCAATCTCATATAATGTTTGTTTGAATGAATTAAGGGCTAATTTGGAAAGATAGTTAAAAGTTGATTTTTTTTTTGAAAAAATGTATAAAAAATGTGAGAGGTAATATGATTCAATGGATTAAATGCTGACTTTTAGCTTTTTTAACTCTTCTCAAATTAGCCCTAAATATGAAGGACCACAATGCAATATCCTATGTTTGTTTTGTTGTGCAATTAAATCCAAACCCACGGGATAATCGAATCAACGAGCAGACAAGGGTGTTTGGGGAGTGGATTTAGTAACTTTTTGATTAAAATACTTAATAATGATCAAATATGTTAAAATAGTTAATAAGATAAAATATTATATTTAAATTATAATTATTTTATTTTTTCTCTTATAATTATTAAATTAATTAAAAAAATTAACAATCTTTTTAAACATAATTTTTTAATTAAATTAAAATAGTGAGTTGCACACCAATCCAAGACAATCCTACCTATTGAGTTATTTAGGCCCAACCCAACTCAACCGAACCCCTCCAAAAAAATTAAAAATAAAAAAATGGAGAAAAGAGAAGCAAAAGCACTGGCGCTCTGCGCAGACGGGTGAGAAGAAAGAGTCCAGTTCATCTGCCATGGTTTCCTGCGGTGGTTCTTGCGGTGGTCTCCAAAACGATGTCGTTTTATGTCGTTTTATTTAGTGGTTTTTTTTTTTTTTTGAAATTCAAAATTTTCATTTCCCCCATTTTCTCTTCTCTGTATCATCTTCTTCACTTTGCACCATCAATTTGAGTCAGTGAACCCTAGCAGAGAGAGAGAGAGGCATCGTGAGAGGCGATTGAAAGTCGGAGTGAGGAACTGAAAGAGAACGAACGAGAATTGAGAGACGAAAGAGATGGCGAAGATGGAGGAGCAACCACTACAAGAAAATGCATTTTTGCCGACCATTTTTGGCTACCAAAAACAATTTAGTCGCCAAAAGTCACAGAATTGGCTACCAAAAATAATATTAGTCGGCAAAAGTCAACTTTTTAGCTACTAATTTTTTTTAGTAGGGGAATGTTGATTATTGGTGACTAAAAAAAATTTAGTAGCTAAAAATATTACAATTGGCGACTAAAAAAATGTTTAGTAGCTAAACATATCACAATTGGCGACTAAAAGAAAATTTAGTAGCCGTAGAGGTACCTTTGGCTACTAAATTGTTTGGTAGCCGAATGAAAATAAAAAATTTAATTTTTAATCTTTGCCGACCAAAATTTTGGTCGCCAAATGTTAAGTTTCGGCGACAAAATTCCTTTTAGTTGCTGTAGACCTACTTTTGGCTACTAAATTGTTTGGTAGCCGAATGAAAATAAAAAATTTAATTTTTAATCTTTGCCGACCAAAATTTTGATCGCCAAATGTTAAGTTTCGGCGACAAAATTCTTTTTAGTCGCTGTAGACCTACTTTTGGCTACTAAATTTTTTGGTAGCCGAATGAAAATAAAAAAATTAATTTTTAATCTTTGCCGACCAAAATTTTGGTCGCCAAATGTTCAGTTTCGGCGAGAAAATTCCTTTTAGTCACTATAGACCTACTTTTGGCTACTAAATTTTTTGGTAGCCGAATGAAAATAAAAAAATTAACAAAATAGTTATTTTATTTTATTAACAACAATACCATTAGTCTCCACTTGAAAATTTGACTAAACAAAATAGTTATTTATTTTATTTTTTATTTTTATTTTATTTTTATGAAGAGGTTGTACACCCACCATCCAAAAATATTAATATCTTATTTTATTTTTTATTATCTCAAAATATTAATTTTTTAAAAAAATTAATTATTAAAATAATATGAATTTCTTATTTTGTCCTTTTTTAAAATCCATTAATAATACAAAAAGTATAATTATGACAATTGATATTTCTAAAAAAATATATTATCAAAAGGTAATTTTGAAAAATTAATATTTTTAAAATGTAATAATTGTATTATAAAAAGAAATTAAATTCTGAAAATACACTATTATTTTGAGATGGAAGAAGTAGTCAGCTTTCATTTGATGGGTTGAACACATCTTTTAATAATTGGGCCCTCACGCGAAAGGTATGCTAAAATGGGCAACTTGTTATTGTCTGTTTGTCGATAGTTTTACATTGCAAAAATTTAAAGGCATAGTTACAGGTCAGTCCGATGAATTTAATTTTTAATAATAAATTTATTATTTTTAAAAAGTACAATTAAACTATTTATACTTTTTACATCATCATATTTCAATAACACTAATAAATTAAGAATAAATCAAAATTCACAAATAAAAGACAAAATATCCCAATTATTTATCATTTTAATAAAATTTTCAATATTATTACCAGTACTAATGAAATAATCATTTTACAGACACAAAACATATATTTAAAAAGTTTTAAAAAAATTTCATTATCAAAACGAGGGCTAAGTGTGTAAAAAAAAATTCACTCATGACTTATAATCTGATTTGTAAGACTTATTTTTAAATTTATACTTTATAAATATTTCTAAATTTTGTAATTTTTTTTCACAAACTGAGTCATAAAACTCCAATAAAGTAAAAAGTATAAACAATAAATAAAATTAAAAAATATTAATTTAACAAGCCTGATCTATTTTTCACATCTCTAAAAAAATTAGTAGCAAATATTTTCACAAAATTTTATCTTAATTTGAAATTCCCTCTCAAATTGGGGATTCCCCCCAAAATTTTGCCCTAACCCTTCTCCGTTTCTCATCTCACTCTCACACACAACTCCTTCTCATTACTCCTCCCTCACGGACGATTTTGTGTAAATCCAAAGTCGCCACCGCCTGAAATCCAAAGTAACTACCACCGACTATTACATTCTCACCAGGTAAGTTGGTTTCTCTCTCTCTCTCTCTCTCTCTCCAATTTCTAGACGCTATCTATCTCCCTTATCTTCTATATGTTTTTGAATGGGTTTCTAAAATGGGTATATTAATAATAGGAGTTTGATTTGTAGTTTTTTTGGATAATTCCCAGATTCTGCTACCACAGCCGCCTCTCCATTGCCGGAAACTGCCATACGTGCCTTGTCGAGGTCGAGAAGTCGCCCAAGCCCGTCACTTCTTGCACCATGCCCACTCTTCCAGGTTTTCATTTATTTTTTACGGATTAGTAATGCATTTGCTTAATTCATCTGGGTTTAGTATTTTGTTGGGTTCATTATCTATGGTCTATTATTATTTAGAAAATTTAGATCATAAACTCTGAATTTGGATCATTGGTTTAGGTGATTGTTTGTTTGATATGTGGATTGTTAAATTTTTTGCCCACCAAGTGTTTGATTCTATGCTCAAGTGACAAATTTATCAGAAACAATTGGAACATGGAGTGTTTGAATCTGTTTCAATCTGCTTTCACAATTGAACATGGTCACCAATATATGTACACCATTGTAACTCTGTTACAGAGTATTGTGATTTTATTGAGAGATAGACATTAATGAAGATCATTAGAGAGATAGACATTAATAGCAAATCAAACCACTGCATAATTAGCCAAGCCCCATGGAACATGGTCATCAAAAATTGGGATATAATCTCACCATTGTGTTTGTTTGTATGCATTTATTGATGAGATATGTTGTGGTTAAATTCTCATTCGTTGATGAATCCCCATATATTTTATTCATATTTAGTTGGAACTAGGTGGATTGAAGACAATTTTATGCTCTAACTCACTCAGATTCTTGTACTTATTTCAATGTGTTGGTTAGTTTAATCATATGAAAAGAAGTCAATTTTGGGCATTCTGCATATTGAAGACCTATTTCTACTACTTGGTCTAAACTTGAGCACATCTAATTCAACAAGCTGCTGTGAGAGCTTGACTGAGTCCATTTCAAACAATTTTAATAATTTAAATTATTTATTATGCAAGGCTCATTGACTACTATTAAAAAAAATTACGTTAATCGAATATTTGTAGTAATATGGTCAAATGATATATATTTTTTAGTTATGCGTTAATGATTTTGACTGCTAAGATATGCTTGAGAAAATACCAAATTTTGTTGCATCTTAGATTAATGATTGATAGTTGTGGATTTACTTATAGATCACTTAATGATTTTTAGCCTCCTACTATATTTGAAGGTGCGATTATTACAATGTTTTATAAGACGTGGGCAATGGGTGTATTGGAAAATGTTCTTGCATCTTTCCATTCCATTTCTCGATTTTCTGATTGCATTACTACATTTGCATTATTTTGCAGTTGGTGTCTTCAGAAAGAAAGGTACCAAACTATATGAAGCAAGCTTGAAGGATGAGAAGTGTTTAGATCAATGGCTTCATTGTTAAATTAAGCAAGTGTTTTAGTAAATAAATTTAATTTTCCCATCATGTTTACACCTTCAAAATATTCTGTAAATGACATTTGATGTAGAATTTTTTGTACAGAGGACATTTTTTTGTATGATTTTGTGTTTGTATGGAATTATTATTTTGGGTTGGATAATTTAGATTTGTATAGAATTTGATGTTAAAAGATCAAATTTTTGTAATGTTGAAACGAAATAGAAATAGATATATGTATTATTTTGTTTAAATACAGGGTGCAGGTTGCACGAAATAAATACAGGTTGTGAAGAAATTAATTATAATAAAAAAAACACAAAATAAAGTTTTTTTCCATTAAATGTTTAGTAGCGAAAAAAAAAAAAGAAGTGAATTTGTTAGTGACTAACCAATTGGTAGCCAAAAAGGAAATCAATATTTTTAGTGACTAAATATTTGGTAGCCATAAAGAACCCAAAGATTTTTGGTGACTAAAAATTTAGTAGCTAAAAATATAATGAAGACTTTCGGCTACCAAATGGTTAGTAGCCAAAAGTTTAATAAAATGAAAAATAATTTTTTTGGCGACTAAATTCTTTAGTCCCTAAATGTAGTAATGTTGTGACTAAAACTTATCTACGACAAAAAGTTTTAGTCGCTGAAAATTTAATTAATTTTATTTGAACACTTTTGGCGACTAAATATTTAGTCGCCAAAATATCCCCTTTCCCGACTACTCAAAGTTTCGTAGCCAAATGCTTATTTTTGGCTACTAATATTTTAGTCGCCAAAACATAACCTTTGCCGACTAACGAAAATTTAGTAGCCAAAACGTTCACTTTCAGCGACCAAAAATAGTTTAGTCGCCAACACTATCGCGGACAGGGTATAGGCGACGAGTTTGGCGACAAAATATTTTAGTTGCTAAATGGTTTCGGCGACTAAATATTGGACTTTTGGCGACCAATGTTTGGTAGCCAAAAATGACATTTCTTGTAGTGAACGCGATGGCGAGCAAAGGATCGCGGGCGACGGTGAGTTTGGCGACGATGTGATGGCAGGAAGGCGACATTGCGGCGATGACGATGTCTATTTCATCATCTTATTGTTATATATATATATATATATATATATGTATGTATGTATGTATGTATGTATAGATTTGTTGTTATATATATATATATATGTATATATATAGATATTTATAGATTTGTTATTGATTTTGGTTTGGTTTGGTTTGGTTCAGTCACTTAACCCATATATGTTGATTTATTCAACCCATTTCACTTACTCTATATGAAATCAATTAATTCAGATTTTAATTTATTTGATTCAGATTTTAACCCATGATTCAGATTTTTTTGAAATCAATTAATTCAGATTTTTTCATATGAAATGGGTTCACTCACTGAAGTAGATAAATTTTATGTTCTATATATATAAGTCAGATTTTTTCATATGAAATTTTATGTTATATATATATAGTTAATCACGTTGATATGTTCTAGTGGATTCAGATTTGTTGTTAGATAGTTAATCACATTTACTTGTAAATATTGTTTTCTTATTCATACATTTATTTGTGGATTCATATAATTTGCTTCCATTATTTATATATATATATATATATATATGATTCAGATTTGTGCAATTGACTCCCAGAACCTGCAATTAAGTATAAATGTGGTTTATATATATGAATTGTAGGTAATGGAAGAAAATAATATTGTTGATGATTGTGATTGGAAGCCAAAAGTGGGAATGCCATTTGACTCTGAACAAGCCGCATATGACTTTTACAATACGTATGGGGAAATGTGGGCTTTAGTATTAGGAAGGCCTATGCAAACAAGAACAAACATACGAAGGAGATAACATCACAAACGTTTGTATGTTACAAAGAGGGAAGTCGGGGTATTGACAAACAAGATCCACTTGTCAAAAATCTGAGACAAGAGGTAAGATATGGTTGTGGTGCCCGATTTAGTATCAAGTTAGATAGAATTTCAGGAAAATATATTGCTTGTGATTTTGTTGAACATCATAATCATGATCTTGTGCCTCAAGATTGCATTCATATGTTGCCATCCCAAAGAAAAATATCTACCACCCAAGCAATTGAAGTAGAATTAGCTTCAGAATCTGGAATTCCTCTTAGGTCTGCTTATGAACTATTTGGTAGGGAATCTGGTCGAAGAGCATCACTTGGTTTCACCAAATTGGACCAAAAAAATAACCTAAGATCGAAGAGACAAAAAGATTTGGAATATGGAGAAGCGGGTAGTGTGTTGCATTACTTTCGTAAGAAAACTTTGGAAAATTCATCTTTTTTTTATGCAGTCCAATTAGATTGTGAAGAGCAGATAAGTAATATATTTTGGGTCGATGCTCAAATGATCATGGACTATGCTCAGTTTGGTGATGTAGTGACATTTGACACTACTTACAAATTAAATAACGAGCATAGACCTTTTAGATCATTTGTTGGATTTAATCATCATCGAGAAACAGTTATATTCGGTGTAGCGTTGATGTATGATGAGACTGTTGAATCTTTTACATGGTTGTTTCAAATTTTTCTGGAGGCAATGTCAAACAAAGCTCCGAAAATTATTTTCATAGATCAAGATGCTGTGATGGTTAAGGCCATTCCAATTGTCATGCCTGATACAAACCACCAACTTTGTAAGTGGAATTTGATGCAAAATGCTGTCAAGCATGTAAGTTCTGTTTTCAATGATGTAGGGGTCAAGGCTGTGTTTTCAAAATTTATGCATGACATTGTTAATGAAGAAGAATTCCGAATATAGTGGGACCAAATGCTTGATAAGTATGATGCATGCGACAATCATTGGTTGGAGCAGACTTTTCACGTGAAGGAGAAATGGGGATGGCCATATATTATGAATTCTTGGGCAGCTGGAATGAGTACTACTCAACTTAGTGAATCCTTCAATGCATTTTTGAAGGATTATCTGAATTGTGACCATAACTTGATGGAGTTCTTCATGCATTTTGAGAGGGTTCTTTATGAGAAGAGGTATAAGGAATTGGAAGCCGAGTATAATTTGTCCCAAAAATTGCTGAGGGTTTCAATTCTAACTTTGATGTTAAAGTAAGTGGCAGAGATTTACACGAAAACAATTTTTGAGGAATTCCAAAATGAGTATGTGCAGTCCATTGAAGCATCCATTATAGGCATTATTAATGATGGTGAGAGTACCATATTCACAATAAGAACAGTGGTAGATGGAAAAAAAAAGATAAGATTATGACAATAGATAGAGGGGGTTCTTTGAGTTGTAGTTGTAAGAAGTTTGAAGTGAAGGGCATACTATGTCGACAATGTGTGAAGGTGCTTAGAGATATATTCAATGCAACGGAACTTCCTCCACAATATATAATCAAGCGATGGACTAAAAAGGCAAGGGCTGAAAGTGTGAAAGATAGACATGGGTATGAAGTGAAGGCTGATGTGAAACTACATCAAAGTGACCGATATCAGTCATTAATCACCATGTTTAGAGCAATTGCGAGTAGAGCTGCTGAAAGTGAAGAAACTTATCAGTTGTTAGTTTCAAAAGATGAAGAATTGAGTGTAATGGTTGAAGACAAATTAAGTGTCCACATTTGTGGTCAAGTGGAGTTAACTGATTTGAGAAATTCGTCAAGCAGTACATGCCCACAGAGTGATAAAGTAGATTGTCCAATCTAAGCTAAGAGACTGAAGAAAAAAGAATCAACTAGTAAGGGAAGAAGGAGGATCAAAGGCGGGATGGAAAATCTATTACAAAGAAGAAAATGATGCAATCTATTCAGGTTTGGACATGAAAAATTACATATGATTAAAATACACTAGATTAATAAACTAAAACAATGATTTTTTTTTATTAATGACCCACTTTTATTATGGTTTTTTGTTGTATGTAGGGTGCCGCTGATTATACTCCCCAATGTGAATATCAGCCTCCTTTTGGCATGTGTAATAATTAATAGTAATGTGGTCTTTATATGGTTAGTTTTATGAATTCCTTTCATTAAGTCCATTCACTATTATCAAATAATGAACTATCCAGATGGCATTTAATTTTTGTTATCTTTATTTGGTTTGCTTGGCAATGTAGTCGGGTGCTACTGTTTATACTTCCCAAGGTGAATCACAACCTTGTTTCATCATGGATAGTAATTCTATTAAGGTAATATGTAATAGTAATGTGGTCTTTATATGGTTAGTTTTATGAATTCCTTTCATTCAGTCCGTTCACTATTATGAAATAATGAACTATCCAGATGGCATTTAATTTTTGTTATCTTTAATTGGTTTGCTTGGCAATGTAGTCGGGTGCTACTGTTTATACTTCCCAAGGTGAATCACAACCTCATTTCGTCATGGGTAGTAATTCAATTCAGGTAATATGTAATAGTAATGTGGTCTTTTTATGGTTAGTTTTATGAATTCTTTTCATTGAGTCCGTTCACTAGTATGACATGATGAACTATCCAGATGGCATTTAATTTTTGTTATCTTTAATTGGTTTGCATTGCAATGCAGTCGGGTGCTGCTATTTATACTTTCCAAGGTCAATCACATTCTCGTTTCATCATGGGTAATAATTCTAATCAGGTAATATTTATTTGTGTGCAAGCTTTTACGGAAATGTTAAATATTGTTTCTTTTTCTTTTTTTTTTTTTCAAATTTTTTGTTTACATACTTTATATTGGTTGTATTTAGGATCATGGTGTTGGTGTCTATATTTCTCAATCACAACCTCGTTTCGCCATGCGTAGTAATTATAATCAGGTAATATTAATGTTCAATAATGTTTCTTTTGTTTTTCAAAATTTTTGGTTACATACTTTATATTGGTTGTATTTAGGATCATCGTCATAGTGTCTACATTTCTCAATCTCAACCTCGACCTCAAGTTCTCCTGGGTGGTACAAGTGGTCCTCCTCTTACGTATGGTACATATGATGTGAGTTATCATTGGTTACATAGTTTACATTAAAAATGTAGTATACATTGTAATCAAAGTTTAATAGATGGTTTGGTATATTGCAGGGAAATAACACACCTCAGTCAATGCCTTCCGTGTATTCCACTCATAGATCTTTTCATGAATTGCTTCGAGGTACAAGTGTTCAACACTTGGCAGTCCAAGTCTCGCAAGCGTCACATAGTCCTGCTGACAGTCATGTAGATGGACATCCCTGAGAAGTTTATTTTATCTTCATTTGTTTTGGACAGATATATTTTGTGTTAGACATATTTGGTTTGGTTTATTTTGTGTTGGACAGATTTATTATGTTTTGGACAGATTTATTTTGTTCTGGACAGATTTCTTTTGTTTTGGATAGATTTGGTCTGATTTATTTTGTGTTGGACAGATTTATTATGTTGTGGACAGATTTTGTGGAAAGATATTATGTTGTAGACAGATTTATTATGTTGTGGAAAAATATTATGTTATGGACAGATTTATTATGCTGTCAAGCATGTAAATTTATTTTGTTTTGTATAGATTTTTGGACTGATTTATTTTTGGACAGATTACATGTTTTGGACAGATTATTCGTTTTGTTTTGTACAGATGAACTACCAAATCCCATTTGTATTGCAAACAACAGAGGGCATAGATTCATTTAACAGGTGCAGAACAAATCTTAATAATATCAAGTATGACCAACAATAACAATATAAAATAATGAATGAAAAGATTGAATCAGAAAGTAACTTCATTAATAGAAACAAAAAAGAAGCGCATCACATTCGTCAAGCATAGGTAATTTCATTAAGCTTTACATATCAAAACTCATAGTTTAAGGTTTACTAAATTCAAAACCCAAATACAACCACCAAAAAAATAAAAATAAAAATAAAAAATAAATAACTAAAAGGTTACATTCACTTCAGTAGTGCTATTAGCATGGTAAAACCAACCAACACTATGGTTGTCAACATAATCAGTTTCATAGCTTCTTGGTTTGCCTCAACTCGTTCCAATCTATTTATAATTTCATTGATTTTCTCAAAATCATAATCATAGCCTCTCTCATTTTCATTCTTCATATGACTAGTTATATTTCTCCTTTGGATATTTGATGCATTCCTAGTCGGAGCCGCTCCCCACGCAAAGTACTCGCACATCCTATCTGCACACTTGAAATACAGCCTCCCTAGATTTTTCTTTGATTCTGATACAAACACTATAGTTTTTTTTTCTACAATTGCATCTTCTATTTTCAAAATATCCAGCATCAATGTTTGAACCCATTGACATGATCCTAGTAAGAGCATTTTATGACACAATCAGTCCATTACAATGATGTAAAATAAAACAATAATCAATGGGTTGTTTAGTCCATACATTCAAACAGTGTTTAGTCCATACTTATCACTTGATTTGTCTACTAACCATTGTCATTTTCATGTTCATGTTTATGTTCATTCTTAACATTCTTAATGCCTCATGTTCATGTTCATTCTTAACATTCTTAATGCCTCATTTTCAAGTACACCACTTGATTTGTCTAATAACCATTGTCATTTTCATGTTCATGTTCATGTTCATGTTCATTCTGAACATTCTTAACAGGCAGGCAGTGACAACCGTGTTCCAAATTCCAATTCAAAAAGTCCTAAGAAAAATTCGGAGCCAGCTGTAGACACCCCATTTTTGACCGACCTTAAGACTCAGACGTCACCGATTGAGCGCTCGGTGATGTTGCATGTTGTGCTCGTTCAGAAGTCTTAGAGTCGCGGCCGTGCGCCCCGCCTCCGGACTTCCGAACCTTCTTCTGTGCCTTGTCTCGGTTTGCGAACCAGACTCGGTTTTCTCTGTTTTCTTTCCTGCGGGAAGGGAGTAGTCCTGTAGACTATCTCTCGGTGGCCGTGAGCTACTTTTCGTGGCCGTAGGCCATTTTGCCCATTTCGGAGCCCGGTTCCCGGTTTTCGGGACCGTCAGGCCGTGTGCCTCGGTTCGGGACCGCCCAACCATCTCCGATTTCTCCGGTTTTTGTCAAGTGCCTCTGTTTTATCATACCGAGGAACACTGAGGTCGCAGATACCCACTTCGCGGCCAGACGCCACTTTCGGTGCTCACAGCCTATTTTCGGGATCCCGAATCTCGCGGTTTGGGCCCCGAGCATTCATTTTGCATCGGTTTTTGTTCAATTTTGGCAAGTGCCTCTATTTTATCATTCCGAGGGACACTGGGGCCTCTGATGCCCACTTCGTGGCCGAACGCCACTTTCGGTGCTCACAGCCCATTTTCGGGACCCCGCGCGGTTTTGGTCCCCGAGCTTTCGTTTTGCATTAGTTTTTGTTCAATTTTGGCAAGTGCCTCTATTTTATCATTTCGAGGAACACTGGGGCCTCTGATGCCCACTTCGTGGCCGAACGCCACTTTTTATTTAGAGCAAAATATCTAGATATTTTGAAAGATATTTAGAGCAAAATATCTAGATATTTTTCCCACCTTTTTGCCCTCCTTTTTCACCCCTTTTCTTGGCCATAAAAAACAGCAGACACCAGCTGGTTTAAGGTGAGAAAAAAATCCTTTGAGCCTTGCATATAGATCTCCTCCATTCCTCTCTTCCAAAAAGCTTCAAACATCCAAGTCTTGGCACCATTTGTTCATCAACACCTAGCATCACCATCACCATTCCATTTCCAGCAGCTAGGAAGGTTTTTCAGAGGCTAAGAAGCAACAAATTTGGTCCAAGAAGCAACAAAAGAAGTTGTCTACAAGGGTAAGTCCTCTTTCCCTCTTTTCTAGCCCTATTTTGGCTCATTTCTTAGACCTATTTTCTTATGGTTTTGAGCTCCGAGATTAACTGGAAATGTCACTATTTTGAGGTGTTCTTCATGTTTGTTTAAGGTCTCAACCTTATTTGGCATCTCCTTCATGTACTTGCTTCAATAGCATCTTTTATGCCAATATTTTGCATGAAATATCTAGCTTATGAATGATCTGATTTCGAGCATGACATAAACTGTGAGTGGGCCTATTTTGAGCCCCTCTTCAACATTGAAGAAGGGCTCAACCATGTTTGGCTTCTCTATCATGCACTTCCTTTGAAATTCTTCCATTTTATCGTAAAATTGCATGATTAATTTGGCCTATTTGTGATCTGAGTTGGAGCATGAAACATACTGTGAATGTGCTTATTTTGAGCCCCTCTTCAACATTGAAGAAGGGCTCAACCTGGTTTTAATGCTCTACATGCCACTTGTTTTGAATTCATGTTCTACTTCTGTTTTACATGCTTTTTTAAGCTCACCATGCTTCGGATTTCAGCCTTAATCAGGCCTATACAGAGCCTTATTTTTGCCTATTCTTCATGCTTTGTTAAGGGTCTTAGGCCCTTTGATGATTGCTTTTGGTACTTCATGTTATATCCTTCATATTTCCCGTAAAATTGCATGCTTTGTTAGGCTTGCTTAGCCACTGATTTGAGTCTTCATCAGGCTTAGAAAGTGTCTTAGAATAACCTATTATTCATGTTTTGTTAAGGGTCCAAAGTTGTTTGATCATTGCTTATGGTACCCCATGTTGTAGCCCTTTGTAGGCTCATTTTTGCATGCCATTTTAAGCATATCTACACACTGAATTAGGGGATCTCATCTACTGTAAATATGCATGTTTTTGGCCCCTCTTTAATTTTGTAGAACTGATTTTTCTGGTTTGAGCATTGTATATACTACTTGCTTTGTAATTCCCCTCTTTTTCCCCGTTTTTGCATGCTAAATTTGCCATGCTTGTGGTTCTTGTTTAGCCTTGCTTTATACTGAGAAAATGACACATTTGGGGCTGCCTTGCTACTTTTTTTGCTTTCATGTATCAATTTTGCATGTTTAGCATAGCCGTAGGCCATTTCGGCTACTTAAAATCACATTTCGGGATAATTTCATGCATTGGTTGTAATTTTGTACCATTTCGGGGCTGTTTTCCCCTTCATTTAAGTGCTGAAATTTGGTTTGCATGCTTGCATATTATTCCCCGTACCATTTCATGCCTTCGGGCCATGCCTCGGTTTGCGTGCCCGTGGGCACGCACTTCGAGGCACCTCTGTTTTATCCGACGGCAGCTTATGTGAGTGCGGCTGAGGCCCTCTCATGTTAGTGTAAGCCCAATTTGCATTCCGTATGTCATTTGCATTGCGTATGTCACCGCCTCGATTTGCGTGCCCGTGTGCACGCATTTTGAGGCACCCATTTTCATCTCACGGCCTCCCGTGTGAGTGTGGCTGAGGCCCTCTCATGTTGGTATAAGCCCAATTTGCATCATGTATGTCATTTCGTGCTTTAATGCATCGCCTCGGTTTGCGCGCCCGTGGGCACGCATTTCGAGGCACTTCACTTTTATCCGACGGCCTCCCGTGTGAGTGTGGCTGAGGCCCTCTCATGTTGGTATAAGCCCAATTTGCATCATGTATGTCATTTCATGCTTTAATGCATCGCCTCGGTTTGCGCGCCCGTGGGCACGCATTTCGAGGCACTTCACTTTTATCCGACGGCCTCCCGTATGAGAGTGGCTGAGGCCCTCTCATGTTGGTATAAGTCCATTTTGCATTCTGTATGCCATTTTCGCATCATTGCATTCCGTATGCCATTCTCTCGGTTTGCGTGCCCGTGGACACGCACTTCGAGGCATTTCATTTTAGCCTCATTATATATCATTTCCATGTCATTTTGCATTCCGTATGCATCGCCTCGGTTTGCGCACCCGTGGGCACGCATTTCGAGGCACTTCATTTTTTATCCGACGGCCTCTTATGTGAGTATGGCTGAGGCTTTCTCATGTTAGTGTAAGTCCATTTGCATTGTGTATGCCATTTCATGCCTTGGGATCATCGCCTCGGTTTGCGTGCCTGCGTGCACGCATTTCGAGGCATTTCATTTTCATAGCATTGTGTATGCTAGGATTGTATTTTAGTTACATTTCATGCATACCATGCATATTGCATCGTGTTCGGGATAGGAGTTAGCCCGGGCACGGGAAACGAGGCACGTTCCGTACTCCGAGTGACGGAACGGGTCTCAATTCCCAAGTCACCGACACTCCGGATTACCCATGATGGAGTTAGGTTTTGTTGTAGCATTCATATACATTGCATCCTATATTGAGTTGTGCAATCCGATTCCTCGGCCATCATGCATCGAGATGCGTGATTGGTGGCACGAGGATCGAGGCATGCATATATTTGTGAAATACATTGCTATGCCCTTTTCCTGCTCTCTGTTGCAGCAAAATAGAGAATCAGCAACTTCTCGGAGTCTGGCGCGCATTTCAAGAAACATTGCAAACAGAGGCTGATTGGGGCATCCCAGTGGATTTCCAAAAGGCAACCCAGCATGCATCATTTCATTATCCGGAACGAAGCGAGGCAGCCCCTCCTGGCTTGCAAGCCAATTTTAAAGCTTTCTTAGTTTAATTTGTTAAATTAATTAGGAATCTGTATTATTCTATTATTCGGACTGTATCATTTATTCAGACCCTCTGCGCGAGGGCAATGTTGTAATAAGTGTGGGTGAGTGTGATGTATGTCTTCCAACCCCCACTTCTTTCTCCCTTTTATTTACCCGCTTATGATGGTTAGATATAGGGCATATTTCGATTAGCATACAGCATGACAGCATATTTGCATCATTCATCTGTTTTGCATGCACCGGGCTCGGCGCATCATACAAACTGCATTTGTATTTCAATTCCGAGTTGAATACGTGTTAGCTGTAGCATTTCACATACCATGTTTAGAATAGCCGAGCCTGCTATAGTTGCATTATTGCATGCGTTGCATTAGGCATTTCTGTATAAATTAGGATCATGCATGATTTCTAATAAAGTTTCTGTTTTGGCTTGGAGTACTCGGTGAGTTTTATGCTTTAGCATCCTTGCATGCGTGTGAGTGTTGCCATGATA
Organism: Camellia japonica; assembly: GCA_030407325.1. NCBI lineage: Eukaryota > Viridiplantae > Streptophyta > Magnoliopsida > Ericales > Theaceae > Camellia > Camellia japonica. The sequence continues at coordinate 11,196,518 of JAPPVO010000024.1, read as the reverse complement.
GCATGCTTACCATGAGGCTATGTGCTTATGTGATATTACTGCCTTGAATGCCTGTGGGTGGAGGCTGAGTTACTTGAATTGGGACAATGCGTTGAATGTTTGTTTTAAGCCCACTAGATAGTGGCAAAATCATGTTTTCTAAGCCCACCTGAGGGTGGCAAATCCGCGTCTTAGCCTACCTGCGGGTAGCACCATCAAACCATTTTCAAACAAACAAACATGAAATGTTTTGTTCCAATTCAGGCGGCCCAGTCTATACTTGTTTGCTGCGAGCATCACATAGTAACCTAGGCTAATAACCGGAATAAGAACTCACAATGTTTTCAAAATAAGATATCATGGTTAGTAGAGGCCGGTCTTTGACCGGGCGAGCGGGGGTGCTCACGAAGTGACCTTCCCCAATCGTACCCAAGTTCCCGAGCCGAGGCAACTTTGGTGATGACGGACACGTGGCCTTTGGCACCGAGTCAGGGTTTCCTAAATTTCCCAAAAATAAAATATTTAGGTGGCGACTCTGTATCTGGCAAAGCAGTCCATGTTTGGCACTTCTTTCAAAAATCTGTTTTCCAAAACGATTTGCCGTATTTGGACTCTTTGGTTCAAGATTAAGAACCGTGACATTTGAGTCCTTGAACTGTAGTGACCCCAATATGAACAGAACGGGATTTAACCCTCCCGGGGCGTTCGGGGGACGTCTACACCAGCCCTATTTCAGAACACCAGCAAGGGAACCAGGAGAATTCATGGGAAGAAACATGGACAGACATTGTGCTTATCACAATGAAAACGGACATACAACATAGGGCTGCAGAGCCTTAAAAGCACACCTGGAAGATCTGGTGAGACAAGGACACCTGAGAGACCTTGTCGATGAAACCAGAACAAGAGAAGAGCAGGCAAGACTGCCTCAAGCTCCAGCAGCCCCACCACCTCCACCTCGAGCAGAAGGACCTCGGATAGTTAATGTGATTCATTCAAAAGTTAACGAGAACGAAATCAGAGGAGAGACTCAGAGGGTAAGGCATCTGCAGCATGTCTACCAAGTCGGGGAGAAGAGACATCGGCCAGCGGAGTGCCAAGGACCGATGATAACCTTTACCGAAGCCGACCTAGAGATGGTCCAGCACCCGCATAATGATGCCTTGGTAGTATCCCTCCTGGTTGGGGAGTGCCAAGTGAAACGCATCCTAATAGATCAAGGCAGCTCTTGTGACATCATGTACGTTAGATGTTACAAGGAGCTAGGCCTTCACCCAGACGACATGGAGCAATCGAATGGCCCGATGGTCGGCTTCAATGGAACGCCGACATGGCCACTGGGCGCTACAAACTTGGAAGTACAGGCCGGTACTAAGAAGATCAGGACAGAATTCATCGTGATTGAAACGCCTTCTCCTTACAACATCATATTGGAAGGCCATGGTTGCATGCAATGGGGGCAGTTCCCTCGACATTGCACCAACTACTGCGCTTCCCAACAGAACATGGGATTGAAGAAGTCAGAGGAGATCAACTGCAGGCAAAAAATTGCTCCATGGCAGCAATGAAGACTACCTGCAATGTTCGAGAACCAGCAAAGGCAGAGATTGAAGATGAGGACATGGAGGTCCTAGATGATGTCGGCAAGGAGCCGGCCGAGAAGAGTGAGGAATCACTAAAGAAAATCCTCGTCCAGGAGGGCGACGAAGAGCGCTACTTTCTTCTCGGCTCAGGCTTAGCCGAAGAAGAAGAGAGAGAACTGGAAGCTTTTTTAAGAGCAAACATAGAGGTGTTCGCCTGGACACCTCACGAAATGCCTGGCATTGACCCCGAGGTCACATGCCACAGACTGAACATCGACAAGTCGGCAAAACCTGTAATACAACGAGCTAGAAGACCGACGTTGATGCACGTCGAAGCTGTGGAAGAAGAAGTAGACAAACTTCTGGAAGCCAAGGCCATCAGAGAAGTCAATTATCCCACGTGGCTATCAAACACTGTGGTGGTAAAGAAGAAAAACGGTAAATGGAGGGTTTGCGTAGATTTTACAAACCTAAATATAAACTGCCCCAAGGACAGCTTCCCTCTGCCAAAAATTGACCAGCTGGTGGATGCCACATCAGGACACGGAAGGATGAGCTTCCTGGATGCTTATAGGGGGTACCATTAGATAGCCATGTACCCCCCAGACGAAGAGAAGACAGCGTTCATCACCCCAAAAGGCCTGTACTGCTACAGGGTGATGCCTTTTGGGCTGAAGAACGCAGGAGCAACCTACCAAAGGCTGGTAACCAAAATGTTCAAACACTTGATAGGCAAAACAGTTGAAGTCTACATCGATGACATGGTCGTGAAGACCAAGGAGCCTAAAAGTCATCTTGCCGACCTTAAAAAGGTATTTGACATACTCAAAACATATCGGCTCCGACTCAACGCATCTAAATGCGCATTCGGAGTTGGATCTGGTAAGTTCCTAGGCTACCTGGTAACAAGAAGGGGAATAGAGGCCAGCCCAGATCAGATCAAGGCCATCCTAGATCTACAGAGCCCAACATCGGCAAAACAGGTTCAAATGCTCACTGGCAGGGCCGCAGCCCTAAACAGATTCATAAGCCGAAGTTCAGACAAGTGTAAACCCTTCTTCAACCTGGTAAAAAAGACCGCAGACTTCCTATGGACTGAAGAATGTGAGGCCGCTTTGGCCGACCTGAAAAAGTATCTAACCACGGCCCTAGTCCTCTCAACACCTGAACCTGGGGAGGAGTTGTTTCTGTACTTAGCTGTGTCAGAACACGCAGTAAGTGCAGTGTTAATTCGAGAAGAGCAGGGAGAACAGAAGGCTGTCTATTATGTAAGTAAAACCTTGGCCGACGCAGAAACAAGGTATCTCCCGCTAGAAAAGTTAATGCTGGCCTTAGTAATGGCCTCAAAAAAGTTGAACCACTACTTCCAAGCACACAAGATTGTAATACTTACAGAGCACCCACTGAAGTCCTTGTTGCAACAAGGAGACTTAACAGGTAGAATTGCAAGGTGGGCAGTGGCCTTGGGCCAGTATGACTTGGAGTTCAGGCCCAGAACAGCGATTAAGGGCCAGGTTCTGGCCGACTTCGTGGCAGAGTTCACACCTGAGTCCATCAAACATCGGGCTCCGGTGAGCCAAGATGAACGAGGTCCCAGCAAGCAGGGAGAATCCCAGCCAAAGGCCAAGGCACAAAGGAAGGAAAAGCTCAGACCTTGCAGCATCTACATCGGCGACTCATTCAGACTGTTTGTCGATGGAAGTTCAAACCGACAGGGAGCGGGGACAGGAGTACTGCTGATATCCCCAGATGGGGAAATAATAGAACAATCCATCCGTTTGGGGTTCAAGGCCTCAAACAATGAAGCAGAATACGAGGCATTAATTGCAGGACTAAAACTGGCAGCAGCAGCAGAAGCAGATGAGGTAATAGTTTTTTGTGATTCACAGTTAATTGTTAACCAGTCACAGGAGAATTTGCAGCCAGAGACGAGAGGATGTCGGCATATGCAAAAGAGGTTATCAGATTGGCCGAATTATTTCAGAACTGCCGACTTCTTCAAGTAAGCCGAGATGATAACAGCCACGCCGACGCGTTGGCCAACCTGGCAAGTTCAATGCAGACTGGAAAGACAAGAACAATTATGATCGACTACATGTCGGGCCCGAGCATAGAACCACAGAACGCAAAGCAAGAAACAATGTGTGTGGACATGGGGCCAAGCTGGATGGATGCAATTGTGGCATTCTGAAAGAAGGAAAGCTGCCAGAAGACCGCAAGGAGGCGCACAAAGTCAGATTGAAGTCGGCAAGATTCAGCCTAACTGCAGACGGACATCTCTACAGAAGGTCCTTCACTGGACCACTTTTAAGGTGCGTACATCCTTTACAAGTTGAAGATTTTTTATATGAAATTCATGAAGGGATTTGTGGAAGCCACATTGGGGGCAGATCATTAGCCCATAGGGCCATTACCCAGGGGTATTGGTGGCCCTACATGCAAAAAGATGCAGAAGCATACGTGAAGAAGTGCGAACAATGCCAAAGGTTCGCACCTTTGATTCATCAGCCAGCTGCTGACCTGAACCCAGTATCCAGCCCTTGGCCGTTTGCCCAATGGGGCATGGATCTGGTTGGACAACTCCCCCAAGCAACTGGGCAGAGAAAATACTTGCTGGTAGCAACAGATTACTTCACAAAGTGGATAGAGGCAGAACCTCTTGCCAAAATCCGAGATGTGGACGTCAAGAATTTCATATGGAAAAACATTATCACCAGATTCGGCATCCCTAGAGCCATCGTTGCCGACAACGGAACGCAGTTTGACAGCAAACTTATCAAGAACTTCTGTGCAAAATTCAAGATCAAGAATTACTTTTCAACACCAAGTTTCCCCCAAAGTAATGGGCAAGCGGAAGCATCCAACAAAGTAATTTTGGATGGAATAAAGAAGAGGCTGCAGGCAGCAAAAGGGAAGTGGGTAGACGAATTGCCCAACGTACTTTGGGCATATCGGACTACGCCGAGGAGATCAACAGGGGAATCCCCTTTTGCCATGGCCTATGGCACAGAAGCAGTAATTCCACTGGAAGTCGGCATTCCAGGGATCCGAACACCAAGGAGTTGAGAATGGGACAAATGACATACTCTAGCCCGAGATCTGGATCTTCTAGAAGAGCGAAGAGAGAAGGCTGCAATTCAGCTTGCAGTATACCAGCAACAGCTTGCCAGAGCTTACAACAAGAAGGTCAACCCAAGAGACTTTCAAGTCGGCGACCTAGTCTTGAGAAAAGTCGTCGGCAACAAGAAAGATCCCAGAGAGGGCAAGCTTGGCCCAAACTGGGAAGGACCTTACAGAATTACTTCGGTGTTAGGCAATGGAGCTTATCGGCTTGAAGACAATGAGGGCAAAGCATTACCAAGACCCTGGAACACTTGTAATTTGAAATTTTTCTATCATTGAGATGTTCATTATTTTTGGCCGATGTCATCAATAAAATCTTTTCAGAATTCTTCAAGCACATATGATTGATTAAGATACTTAACATTGTTTCTGGAAGACAAAAAATGAGAACCCAAGTGGAACTTAAGTTCACATTGGGGGCACAGAGAAGACAAAGTCTACCACTTGTTGAAATTTGTAGCAATTTACAAGTTGGTCAGACCGATACAAAGTCTACCACTTGTTGAAATTTGTAGTAATTTACAAGTTGGTCAGACCGATACAAAGTCTACCACTTGTTGAAATTTGTAGCAATTTACAAGCTGGTCAGACCGATACAAAGTCTACCACTTGTTGAAATTTGTAGCAATTTACAAGTTGGTCAGACCAATACAAAGTCTACCACTTGTTGAAATTTGTAGCAATTTACAAGTTGGTCAGACCGATACAAAGTTTACCACTTGTTGAAATTTGTAGCAATTTACAAGTTGGTCAAACCGATACAAAGCTTACCACTTGTTGAAATTTGTAGCAATTTACAAGTTGGTCAGACCGATACAAAGTTTACCACTTGTTGAAATTTGTAGCAATTTACAAGTTGGTCAGACCGATACAAAGCTTACCACTTGTTGAAATTTGTAGCAATTTACAAGTTGAAGGTAAGCCGAGATGATTCCTTAACTTCGCTTGTTGAAATTTGTAGCAATTTACAAGTTGAAGTTAAGCCGAGATATCTGTTTCTCTTCGCTTGTTGAAATTTGTAGCAATTTACAAGTCGAAGTAAAGCCGAGGTTATTACTTACAGACTTGTAGCAATCTACTGGTTGGATAAACCAAAGAAGATGTTTAACACTTGTTGAAATTTGTAGCAATTTACAAGTTAAAGTTAAGCCGACATATGATCATCTGTTGAAATTTGCAGCAATTTACCGGTTGAGGTAAAAGCTAAGTATATTGTTTAAACCCTTGTTGAAATTTGTAGCAATTTACAAGTAGATAACTGTTTAACACTTGTTATAACTTGAGAAAAGTTTAAGTATATGTTAATCTTTGTTGAAATTTATAACAATTTACAAATAAGACAGATTGAGATTGCTGTTTAAACACTCGTTGAAACTTGAGAAAAGTCTGCAAAGTTAACATTGAATAGTATATGTTTTATACTTGTTGAAATTTATGAAAAGATTGCAGGTCAATGTCTTGCCGAAGTAAAATTTGCAGTGGATTATATCCGAGGTATGTAACCCCGAGAAAACTTGTGCAAAGGAAGAATTATGTAAATCATACAAATATTCTAAGTATAAAGCCATACAGAAGCAATGAAGAAAAATTAAAGACTAAAGCATTCAGAGAAAATCAGTTGCAGTTGCATATAATAAAGGCACTATGGCCTAGCAAAAATTGAATGTTCACATGTGACAAAGAAAGGCGCATCGGCCATAAAGAGGAAGTTTACATTGTTCAGAAAACAAAAATACAAAAAAGGGAAAAAGTACAAAAGACATTCTCTTCAAACATCAATAGATGGCTGGGCTGGGACCTCAGAGGACTCTGGGAGAACTACCTCGGAATCTTTTTCTACCACGACCTCGGCATCCTTTTCCACAACCTCGGCGTCTTTTTCTGCCGCAATCTCGGCGTCAATTTCTGCGACTGTTTGATCAAGACTTTTTTCAACCAACGGGACATCAGATAATGCTTGCTCAGGAGTAGTCTCTTTAATGACCTCCTCATCTTCCTCATTAGTCAAGTCAAGGACTTGATCACCCTGAGGAGGAAACTTGGTCTCATTGGTATCTTTGGGCTTCCTTACCAGAGCATCATCATCTTTATCCTCATCTTCGGCTTCAGACGTGGATTCATCTTCATCACCAGTTTGACTTGGAGGTGGAGGATGAGGGAATGGCAGAGGAATAGCATCGGCCTTGCGCCATGGTGAATCATCAGGAATATTGAGCTTCTTTGCCAAAGACATCCAACTTAGGGAGAAGCCCCTGTTACATGCCTGCCTGACTTGAAGTTTATATTCTTCAGTCGCGTCGGCCATGCCCTGGGCGTATGCCTTATCATCAACCGCCTTGATCTCAGCATCCTTGGTGGCCAAAGCCTCCTGGAGTTCCTTCTCGGCTTGGGCTGCCTTTTCCTCGGCCTCTCTCTTTTGGGCTTCAGCCACCTTCTTTATGCCTCGGCCGATTCAGCCTTTTCTTCGGCTAACTGTTGGGCTTGAGTAGCGGCCTCAGCTTGGTCCTCCAATGTCTTCATCTTTGCTTGAAGATTTTTGTTTATCTTTTGAAGGGAAGATAACACCCTCTTCATCTCGGTCAACTTTTCTCGATTTTCAAATGACTGCATTGAAAAGGAATGGGCGTACTGGATAGCCTGACAAAAAACAGAAATGTTAGAGAAAAATTCTAAGCATGAAACAAAAAGATAAGACGAGTACCAAACTGGAACACTTACTTGAACTGAGTGTTGGAGTATTAAAGCGTAGTTCTCATATTCACTATTTCCAGCATTTCGCTCCAAATCACCAGGCAAAAGCAGTGCAGTACTGAGAGCCACGCCGACATTTATGTCGTCGGCACTCTCACTGGCCATTATTGGCCTGTCTTCCAAAGTAATTTCGAGGGCCCAAGGGACGTCGGGTATCTTGGACTTTGAAGTTGTTGCGGAAGAACACCTCGGCTTTTTTGATTTTTGGGATCCTGATGGTTGAGTTTCCGCAGACCTTTTGACCGAGGTAGAAGCGGTCTTCTTGCTCTCAGCCAGTTGGGAGATAGGCAAGGCATCCTCAGCCTCAGCCTCAGTTACTTTTCTTTTTGGCTGGGCTTTCTTAGTTCTTTTTGGTTTTGGCGGAAGCATTGTTTGAGCTGGTACATCGTCCGCATCAACTGGGAGGTCGGCCAGAAGATCTTGCACAACAGGCTTTGGGCGAACCATTTCGGCAGTTTTAATGAGTCTTCGCCGACGTTTTCTTTCTGGTATTGGAACTAAGTACAGGGCTGAAGTGGATGGTTGATCAGCTGGGTCAGAAGTAGATCCTTGGTCAGCCCGAGATATTGATGTTGTTTGTAGAGTGGTACCCGAAGGAGGAGATAGGCTCTTCTTCTTCCTCCTTGGGACGTCGGGCAAGGTTGATTTGTATGATGGAATGAAATTCAGCAGCAATGGAGCTTTGCGCTTAAGGATTGGCAAATCTAGGAGCTTCTTCAAATCCTTGCCTAGGAAGTAGGATTGGCGAAAGCTTTTTGGTGGCTTGCGAACGTCTGCAGAGAAGAACACAACATTAGCAACGGATAAAATCTTTTGAAGACTTAAAAAACAACACAACAGCTAAGTAATTGGCGTTGGGCTCTTACCCTTGCCCTCTTTAACCGTTCGAGGAAGAGGGAAGAGATGGGCATCTTCGTCTGGGCCAAACTCCCAATTTCCAGAAGCAATAAGATAATCATCTCCAGCCCCTTTGTCAGAGTCTAGGAGGTCGGCTACAATTTTGAATTCGGTAGATCTCGGCTTAAGGTAATACACATAACCTTTTTCTTTCAGGTTAAGGGTGCACATAGTATAACAGAATTGGATGTCGGAGAGAGTGATCCTAACATTCTCTTGTCGGGCTAAGGTTATGATACCATTAAGCACTCTATAGGAGTTAATGCTGAGTTGCATAGGGTTCAGGGTGTAGTAGTGAAGAACTTCACGAAAGAGGGGATTGAGTGGAAGCCGAAGTCCACATTCAACAAAAGCTACAATAGGAAAAGGCATCGTATTATCTGAAGGCATGATGGAATCGTCGTCACCAGCTAGCCTAAGGTGAACATCATCTGGGATGGAGAACTCTTGCCTAAAGAATTCGAGTTTTGTTGGGGTGTTTACCCTATGTCTCCACATACCCATGATCTTGGTATAAAGGTACTTGACTATAGAAACAGAGTACTCTAAAGGGTTTCTGGGACCTCGGCTTAAACCTACGTATATACTGGTAAGGATTGTTTCAGTTTTTCCTAAGAATTGAAGGGTTTATAAACAAATCCCAACCCTAAATCTATGGAAACAAAGATTGGAGGCACGGATCTGGAAAAGATACAAAAAAAAAAAAAGAAAAAAAGAGAACAAAAACGAAGTTTCAGATTCAAGAACACAAAGAGTTGAAGGCCAAGAACAGTGGTAAAACAGTGCAAGTATTCATGACATGTGCAAAATCATGAAATAAAATACATTCAGGTGAATGACTCGCAAATTAAAAGTTTGAACAGAACAGTAAAAACAGGAAATTCCAGAAACAAACAAGGAGTAGGAAAAGAAGGGCTAGTTGCTTACCAGACAAGGTGAGGCCGGAATGAAATTCGCCGAGGACAGACAATGGTTGAAATAGTAACGAAAGCCTTGCAGGAACGGACGAATGGAAACAGTTGCAGAACTTCGAGCTTGAACAATGGCGGGTTCAAAGGAACGAGTTTAAAGAGAGAGAAAGCAAACAAGAGAAAATTGATATACAAAAGTAAAGGAAAGAGGGAAAGATGGAAAAGTTTTGTTAAAATGTAAAACGGCGGCAAAATAAGACATTTAGTACGCCTTGAAAATCGCATGCGTCAGGCGGCGCGGACGGATGGAAGGCGGCTTACCAGCGCGTCACAGACACGGGCTAATGAAGATAAAACACGTAAGAGAAACGGTTGAAGAGTGATGCATGACAGCTCATGCGCGTGAAGGAGTTCATTTGAATTCTTGGTCTTTAAAGAAGACATGTCGGCCTAAAGAGAATGACTTCGGCTGGAGAGATTTAACGCCGACGTACTGGAAAGAAGAACAGTATAGGTTCCATCATCTCAGAATGCCGAGGTAATAGAACCTAGGGGGCAGTTGTGGGGGTATATTTTCTGAGTACCAGCACGTGGCAAGGTGACGCCGACGTGTCAGCCGAGGTGCCACGTATCATGGTAGTTACGCCGAGGTGATCTCGGGGTTGCCGAGGTTATCTCCGAAGATATCGGGATCCGAGATAAGCGGATAAAGGATAGGAGTCCTAGATTGGGGGAAGACTTCAGTTTGGATAAAAGTAAAACTCTTGGAGAGTTTTGTCTTAAACCCATTGGGAGTTCCAGACTAGCAATATTCCTGGGTCCATTGGAGTTAGGATCCTATTGGGACAAGGACTGTATTGACTATAAAAGAGAGGCACCCCCATGGGTCAAAGGTACGTTTTTAATACTCAAGCTTGTGAGTTGAATACTTGATTATCTTTGAGAGATATACTGAGTTGATCGTCGGAGTCCCCCCGGGTGGAAGAACCACCGCCGGAGCCTTTTCTTTCTGTGCAGGACAGCAAGGTGCCATCTATTCTGCCTGTGTTCTACAGCTGAATTCCTAGGAGAGCAGTGTGGTCAGAAAATCACTCACACATGTCTCATATTCATATTCATTCTTAACATTCTTAATGCCTCATGTTCATGTTCATTCTTAATGCCTCATTCTTAACATTCTTCATGTTCCTAATATAAAAAAGAGCATTCATGTTCATGTTCATGTTCATGTTTATTCTTAATGCCTCATTCTTAACATTCTTCATGTTCATGTTTATTCTTAATGTCTCATGTTCATTCTTAACATTTCATTTCATTACCTTTTGTTGATTCTCATTTTTAACATTTCATTAACATTTCTTAACATAGAGAATCAACATATTTCAGGGTCAAGAACTCTAAAAAAAAATGAAGCACCAAATCAACAGATTAACATTTCATTACCTTTTGTTTCCACTTCCCCTTATATTAGAAGTCTATATTTCTGCGTCAGGAACTCTAAAAAAGATGAATTAGAACTCTATATTTTTGGATCAGGAACTCTAAAAAAGATGAAGCACCAAATCAACAGATTAATGTCATTGTTCCAGAGTAATGTCATTTTGTTTCCCCAAATTAATGTCATTATTCCAACTAAAAAAGATGAAGCACCAAATCAACAGATTAAACACAAATCTGTTTCCCCAGATTAATGTCATTATTCCAACTAAAAAAGATGAAGCACCAAATCAACAGATTAAACACACAAAAAAATTAGGAAAAAATTGAACAGATTAAACACAAATCTATTTCCACAACAAACCCTAGAATTATGGCAACAAATCAACAACAACAACAAATCCATCAAACTCAATACATCTGTTTCCACAACAAACCCATCAAACTCAATAAATCAAAAGCATCTATTTTTTGGAACAACAAATCAAACTATGGCAACAAATCATACTTATATATATATATATATATATATATATAAGTAAAAAAAATGAGAATGAAGACGAAAGAACGAAGGGAAAAAAATCAAAATCACCAAACAGACCTCGTCGCCGTCACCTCACCCTCTCTGTCCATCTTCTGCCGCTTCCCCTCACCTCACCGCTGCCTCTTCTCTCCTCGCTGTAGTTGCTTCGTTGTAGTCGCCTCTCTGTTCGCCTCACTAGGGTTCAAACACCAGACCATAAAAAGAGGTTGAAGAGCAAAATATAAGAAGTGAGAAAAAGAAAGAAAGAAAGAAAGAAAAAGTGGTTCAAAATGACGTCGTTTTGAACCACTGCAGAGGCCACCGTAGGAAACTACGACAGAGGATCTAGACTCGAGAAGAAAGTGGTTGGTCCCCATTAACCTTAAGGCCTTTGCAGACAGATACAGAGTCGGTATCATATCACTACATTACTGTGGGCCCCACTCAACATCCACTCAACGTCCGTACATCATTACAGCATCGGTATCCCACATTCTATTCTTACGATTTTGAAATATTTCAATATATATATATATACACGTCCAATTTGGGAATGATTATTTGGATTAAAATAATCAATAAAAATTTAAAAAAAATAGAAATTAAATTAAAATTTGATTTTTTTGATTTTTTTTAAAAATATGTAAAAAAAAAGTGATGTATTTAAAAAAAATTAAAAAAATGCTTTTAACTAAGTTGTCAAAATGACCCAAAATAAACTAAAATAGTTAATATTCCTTTCGTTTTAAAATATTTGTATGTTATTCTATTTTTTATTATTTCAAAATATTAGTTCTTTATCAAAAATTAAGGATTAAAATAATATAAATTTCGTAATTTGTCCTTCTTTTAAATTTATTAATTACACAAAAATACAATTATGAAAATTGATATTCTCAAAATAATATACTATTAAAAGATAATTTTGAAAAATTAATCAGCTTATTTGGTTTGGATTTTCAGGATTCACTTTTCAGAAAATTTAAATTTTTTGTTTTCACTGAATTTTTTTAATATTCTAAGCAATTGTTTTTTTAATTTTTAGATATGCCTAACATAAATATACTTAAAAAGTATAATATTTGTGAAAAAATCTTTAGAAAAATACACTAAATATCAAAAATACAAATATATATATATATATATATATATGAGAATTCAATACATTTTTCATATTCTTATATATCTATTATTTTTTAAATATTTTTTTTTCAAATATTTTATTTTTTATATACATTTAAGTAATGTGCATCTAAAAAAGTAAAAAAAATTACTTAAAATTTTAAAAATATTCACTAAAAATAAAAATAAAAATAAAAAAAATGAAAAACAAAAAACTCAATTTTCAAAAAATTGAATTTAGAAAATTGAAACCAAACACACTGAATATTTTTAAAGTATAATAATTGTACTAACAAAAAAAAATTGGATTCTCCAAAAAGACTAATATTTTAGGACAGAGTGAGTAAGACAACATGTATAGCGATTCCGGTTTTGACACGACTTCTATTGTAATCTAGACTCGGGTTTCGTGGCTTAGCGTTGTTGTTTATCTCTTATTCCCCTTGTTTTCCCTTAATTTGGGTTATTGGATAATAGTTGTGTGTTTGGAACAGGTTGGTTGCTTGTTTTTCCAAACCTTTTTGTTGCCTAGATTTTTGCTCCTCCGCTCGAGCGGCCATTCTTGCGCTTGAGTGAGATTTGCAAACTCTCAGTATTTTTGAAGACCTGCAAATACTGGAGGAGTGTATTCTACGCTCGAGCGGCGTTTCCTATGCTCGAGCGAGTGGACGCTCGAGTGTCTAATCTTGTGCTCGAGGACGCTCGAGCGATGTCCTTCGTCTGCAAAATTTTTGGAAGTGTGTATTCCACACATGAGCCTCACTTCTTGCGCTCGAGCGAAACATTGTGTCTAACGCTTGAGCGTCACTTTCTACGCTCAAGCGGACTGCGTGTATAATAGTCTGTGAAGATGACTTTTCCATCACTTTTTCATTCCTCTCTCTCTCTCTCTCTCTCTTAAACTCTCCAAAACCCTAGATCTTGAGTTTCTCTCTCTAAAACTCACCGTCTCTCTACGATTTCACCTAGATTCATTGAGATCTTCACCCTAGTGCTTTTGAGAAAAAGGTAGAACACCTCAAGAGCTCTATTTTGATCTGAGTAGAAGTTGGTTTCGATGTCTTTGGAATTTCTCCTTTGTTGCTTTGGTCTTCTAAACTTCGAGGTAGGGATTTTCTACACTTTCATATGGTTTTTAACTTAGTTATTTGATGAATGTGTAACAATGGTGGGCTTGGGTATATTATGAACAAACCCAGGGTTTGGGTATTAAATCAAAAAAGGGGTTTCAAAGTGAATGAACTATAGAAGATTATGGAATTGAATATGAGGCTATATTGGGTTAACATAGTTGATTTTGGCATCTGGTTTGATATTTGGAAAGAATGGGAGTTTGCCCTAAAATGCTTCAAATGTTTATTTTGTATAAATAAATGAAATTGGTGTTGTAAATGTGAAATTGAACAAATATGGAAATAGATGGTGGAGTTGGGTACGTAATACCTCTCACCTTTGGAAATTTTGAATAATTTATCTAATGAGAAGATTGTACATCTGTTTAGAAATATCTGTATTGGGCTATCGGTGGAGGATAGCTATGATTGTTGTAGAAATTGCATGAGGATTAGGTAAAATTGAAACTAATCTCTTGTTGATTGTCATTGAATATGACTATATTTAAATACATTGTATATGTATGATTGTTTGGGAGGAGATAGGGGATAGACTCCATTGAAATTAAGTTGGTCAGAGTGTCTATGGTGAAAGTCCCGAAATCTTGTGTATACATGGTTGCCGATCCCGCGGACGAAATTTCTGTAAAATGACAAATTGAAGTGTTTGTGTGGTTAATGTACTAATTTAATAACCATTGAGTTGTAGTCACTTTTGGGTTGTTGAAAGATAAATGAAATTAGCTTATGAATTGAGAAAAATAAATGAAATTGAAATGAATTAAAGAAAAATGAATTGAAATTTGAGCTTTGATGATTGACGTTTGTAATAAAATGTAGATATTTTGTCACCAGCATTGTGTATGCACATAGTACTTATATCTTTGTTAAATCTCATATATTGTGTTAGATTGCTTCTACTGGGCTTTGGCTCACCCTATTTGGGAAAAAAAATTTCAAGTGCTGGTGACATGTCTCCGCTAAGGCAATAGATTGGAGGGGCATTCGGGAGCAAGGGATTCTTTCTTTTATGTATTTATTTTGTATAGCCAAGGGCTTTAATTATACGGAGCTAGGCTCATTTTGTTGTAATCAAGCTATGACTTGGAAAGATGTAAGCCTATAGGGCATATGATTACTTGTTTAGTTCTTAATTCTCTTATCGTTGTAACACATGCTGTAGATTCAAGATGAATATTTGTGAATGTATATCGCATGTGTTAACTTTTGTAAACGAACTCTGATGAATGAAAGTATCTTATTTCTATTATTCTTCCGCTTATGAGTTGGTTTTATCGTATTATTTTGGGGCATGACAACATGTCACATCCAATCTATCATCATTTGTTTTTTCTCTCACAACCATCAAATCAACTATAAAAAAAAATCTTCTTAAACATAACTTTTTTAACCAAACTAAAATAATCCAAAAGTCAACTGCCCAAACGAGCCCTATATATAATCTTTAAAAAAAATAGAAAAATTACCTAATAGTGACAAAGAAGAAGTTATTGTCGGACTGTGAAAATCTTTCAAAATTACAATAGCAATGAAGTGTAAAAAAAGTAATTATAAAAGTAGAGAGAGAATGAATGAGATTGCATTAGGTGGGGTGCGATGGAAGAATAAGAAAAAAATATTGAAGATTGATAGAGTTACATAGGAATAATGATCACAAGAGTAGGAAAATTGCATGGTGGCAAAGAGGGATTGAATGAGGTGGCGAAGAAGGACATGAATGGTGAAGAAGGGCATGAAGTAATAAAGAGAGATTGGCGAGGGCTGAGAGTGGCTAAAAAATGCTAAAAATGATTAGATGAAAGTAGAGAGAATGAAGCGAAGGTGACCAAAGAATGGTTAATGTGATGACCGAGTATGTAAATCGCCTCGTTCCTCTTTGATTTACGTTGGGTTTGCCTTTCTTAGAGTGTCGGGTTTAACTGGGAGTCTTGTTAACGGTTTGGGTTTGTTGTATTTGGAAGCTTTTCTCAAAGTCCTTGTTCTCATTTATTTTCATGTCTAGTTTCACATGTTTCGGAAGGTTCAGGGTTGAATCCAGAGTGTCCCGAGTCAAGATGGGATGATTTTTTGGCTAGGAGGCTGAACCGCACATGCGGGGGTCTAGGTCGCACTAATAAAGCGGGGGCCGCATGTGCGGTGAAGAAGGGAGTTACCATGGCGCATTCTGCTTTATATTCAGGTGCGGAGAGGAAGTGTCGCATGTGTGGGGGAGAGAGCCGCGCGTGCGGAGGGGGTTGTCGCACGTGCGGGAATGGGTGCCGCACGTGCAGGAGACACTAACACTACAACAATTCGCACTTTTGGCAACCAAATTTGGCGACTAAAATGAATTTAGTAGCCAAAAGTCAGCCCTTTGGCGACTAAAATTTGTATTGGTCGGCTTTGGTTCATATTTTAGCTACTAAATTTTTTTTGTAGCCATATATTACTTATTGGCGACTAAAAATACAATTAGTAGCTAAAAAGTGACCCAATAAGCGACTAAAAAATAGTTAGTCGCTAAAACGTGCCCAATAGGCGACTAAAATACAATTAGTCGTTAAAAGTTACTCAATAGGCGACAAAAAAACCACTTAGTCTCTAAAAAATACCCAATAGGCGACTAAAAGACATATTAGTCAGTGTTAGTTTTGATTTTTTGCTACAAAGATTTATTTAGTCGTTGTATACTACTTTTTGCCTACTAAAACAAATTTAGTTGGCAAACATCACGCATAATATTTAATATTAATCTTTGGAGATTAAAATTTAGTCGGTAAATATTTATTTTCGGTGACCAAAAATGTTTTAGTCGTGGAATAATAATTTTTGGCTACTAAAATAGTTTAGTCGCCAAATAATTAATATTTTTTTACTTTTATTTTTAGCTACAAAAAAGTATGGTCGGCAAAGGTTATTTTCAATGATCAAAATGATTTCAGTAGTAAAACTAATTTTTTTTTGTGGGAACACAATTTTGCCCCTTGATTTTGGTTTATGTTTAATTTTTTTAATTTTATTTCTCTGTATGTATCAATACATACACCAAACGAAAAACCAATCAACACATTGTTTGCTCTCACTCCGATCGAACTGCCTATCGCTCTCTGTCGATACATTGTCTCATCACCACTGTCACTCACTGTCGCTTACCGTCTCAAGCCCATTGATTTTGATTTAGGTATTTCTCTCTCTCTCTCTCTCTCTCTCTCTCTCTTCCTCTATTTCCCCATTTCACTATAGCTCTAGGGATTTTTTTGTTTTGTTTTATTTTTTGATGCTGTAGGAGTTTCATTTCTAGGAAACGAGTAAATTGGTTGTGATTTTTGTTCTAGATTTAGGGTTTTTTTTGTTTTGTATTCTTATTATTTTTTTATTTTTTTGATGTAGAGGCTTGATCTCTCTTGCTAAATAATGAATATATTCATGGAGATTTGAAATATTTTACCTTCAACTTAGAAACATAGTTCATTCCACAAACAACATTCAACCGATTGGTCTGGTCCCAAAACAACATTCAACATGCAAATTGCTGTCAATCTGGTTCAAGAAACAGACGAGGTATGCCCTTCTTCAACTTCCATATGCCATTAGTTGTGCAATCCAATTCTTAATTTCATTATCCTATGGTTGCTTGATTAAGAACTGTCTTGGCTCTCTGTGTCTGAGTTTGGTTTGTCCTCATATTGAATTGGATTCATAGTTGTTGATTTGTACTTTTTATACATTTGTTCTTTCCCATGAATTTGTTCTTCCTGTTACATCTTTCGCCCTCCAAGTGTTTGATGCAATGCCCGGATAAAAAATTGCTCATCTTCTTCTTCTACTTCTTCTGTTGTATTCTTAAGTCACATATTGGTTTGGTTTTTAATATTTAATAAATTTATTTGTTATTCCTCTAGACCCAAGAAAGAATATCATGAAACAAGAGAGAATAAAATTAAGAATCCAAAAACTGCTGTATGGCTGCTAAAATGTGATTGTAAGCAAAGTTTTGATCATTTTCTTCCCCTCATGTCTGAAGAAAAAAAAAAAGTAGATTAATATGAGAACAACTCATACACATTGATTGTGTATTTATTTGCATGTTTGGCTGCTAAAATGTGATTGTAAAGCAAAGTTCTGATCATTTTCATGCACTATTGTCTAAAGAAAAAAAAAACAAGTAAATTAATATGAGAACAACTCATACACAAATAGAAATATTCTTAGGGTATGTATTGGTTTTAATAGCTTTCAGAATTGCAAAATGTCAAACTATACAATCAGTGGCTTTGGCTACACCTTTCATTTCTTTTCAAGATTCCAAATTTGGTTAGTGTTTTTTGGCAGGGAAGAAACATATATTGAGATAAGATTTCAATTTTAACGTTTTAATTGAATGGATCAGACCTATATTTTTTCCACCTGGGTGGATTTTCAATAATTGTCATGAAAAGATTATATTATAAATGCAAATGTGGTGGTATCTTCTGATTATTTTCAAATGGGTTAGATAAAACTCAAAAAAAGAAAAAAAAAAAGAGTTATTTTGAACCAGAAGAGAGGTAGTAGTCATACTTATACATTGATATGTAGATGTTCAAGGAAGTAAATTGCCAAATAGTTATTTTGAAGATGCATATGTTCATACTAGTTATAGATTATAAAGAGAATCAGAGATATAGTATTTTGTATTCAATGAATTCAATTATAGTGATGTTAGCCTTTTTATACAAATCTAATAATCTCTATTTAACCTAACCATAACGACCTAACCTGACTATAACTACTTAACCAAACTGTAGTTAATCTCTAACAAACTAACAACTCAATTACAACTTGCTTTGGAATACACACGTGCTTGATATTGGGACTGATGTTGATGCTACAACTGCTGCAGCTCTGTTATGAGCTGTGGCCTTGGCTGTGGTTGTTGTGGCCTTGGTTGTTGCTATAGCTACTGCAGCTCTGGTCTGAGCTGTGGTCTTGGCTGCTGCCTGAGCTGTAGCTCTTGTGACTCTTCTTATGACTCTTGCAGCTCTGTTCTGAGCTGTGGCCTTGGCTTCAGTTGAGCTAGCTTATTAGATTATTGGCAAGTTGTAATGCTAACAGTAGCTTTGAAATTAATCTTTTTGAAGGATGATAAGAAGTGGCATTTTAAAGGTTATTTTGTATTTATTTGGCAAATCAAAAGACAAGCATGAGTTGCCCAAGATTGTTTGTGTGGCAAGTGATGTTGCCTCTCATTTTAGTTATTTGACACCATGGGGTGCATAAGCAAAGTGTGCTTCTTCTTCAATATCTTTGGTGTATATCTAGCATTAAGCTACATTTTTTATTTTTCTACTTTATTGACAATTTTTTTATTGTTAAGGTTTTATTTTTTTGACTTAATTTTTGCATTCCTATCCTGAAAAATATGTTTTGTAAAAGATTTGGTGTCTTGATAAATTGGCAGTTAAAGTTACTTTTAAGACATCAGGACATGTCCTGTTTGATAAGTATAAGTCAAGTAAGATTATGAATTCTATAAGAGTAAGAGATAGGATAAGTAGGATTAAGTAATATAATTACTAGTACAGTGATATTAAATTAGAGATATAAAACCAATTTTTCATGTTGGTTATGTATATGAAATTCTGTAAAACACTTCACTATATAAAGGAGCTTTCGTTGTTTATAACAAGGACAAAATCATATTTCGTTACTTAATTCTATGAGATTGGATTAATAATAGCATGTACTATTTTTGAATTCACCCATTTCAAAAGATTTATCGTTCCATATATATGCGATTGTTTATCCGGTGCTACTTTTTGGGAAAAGTAACATAAAAAAAAAAAATGAATAACATTTTGGAGCTCTTTGCATATATCTATGTAAATCACCAATACATATATCATCAAAACCTTCCATCATTTCAATCAACAATGTTCAATATTATGAACAGTGGTTTATCATCATCATGATCATTATCAACAATAAACCAATAAGAAGAAGCAATGACCAAACATATT
The DNA here is from genome assembly GCA_030407325.1 of Camellia japonica. Classification (NCBI taxonomy): domain Eukaryota; kingdom Viridiplantae; phylum Streptophyta; class Magnoliopsida; order Ericales; family Theaceae; genus Camellia; species Camellia japonica. The sequence goes on along the minus strand of JAPPVO010000024.1, from coordinate 11,177,081 downwards.
AAGTAGGATTAGTGAGACGCGTGGGGTGGTCCATTAGTAGCTTGGGCAGCCATGGCAAGCTCAAACTGCCTCATAGAGATTGAAGGAAAATATAGTATTTCAGGAGCTGTGAGGTTTTCCTAACTGCCTTTCATAGGATTGCTGGTTCTGTTTGTAGTAGTAGTAGTTCCATCCCATCTTATGTGTGTAATCTCTATCTCCATTTCACCTATTCCTTATAAACTTGATTAGAAAACTCTTCATTTGTATACCTAGTTCACTCAAGTGAGACATGTTTTGTGAGACATGTCTTGTTTATTAGAAAATGGGTTTTGTATATCATTTTCAATGTTGATAATGGGTTTTGTTTTCTATTATTTTTGTTTCCAGACTTTGAATAGGTTTTGATTCGTAATATTAGAAGACTTAGTACCAGAACACCTGGTGTTTGGATACTCTGAAGGACTTCATTATGATGTGGAAAAGGTAAGCACATGTTTTTTATGAAAGATTCACTTTCCCTGAATTGATTACAGTAAATTAAATGGTTAAACAGAGTACATAAATGATTGGGTTTCACATAGAGTAAATTAGCACAACAAGATTGTGTAAATTTTATGAAGCCTAACAAGATTACTAATGCAATTCAATTTCCTTCCAACCTGTTTTGAGACTAGGAACTACATACATTCATTTAAGTTAATTGAAAAAAAAAATTTAAAAACAATCCAACTTAAATAATCCAACTTAGTTGAAAAAGGGCGTTCGAGAGGCAAAATTGTAAAACAGCCCCTGAACCGCTCTATGGATATCATGGGTAGCTTCCACATGACACATATGACCTGTGGGAACAGACGGGATGTAATTAGCACACATAGGTTCGGAGTTGGAGTAAAAAATGCCTTAAACTTAGTTGAAAAATGGTGTTTGGGGGGCGAAAATGCAAAACAGCCCCCGAACCACTATATGGATGTCACAAGCAGCTTCCTCGTGCCAAATAGGACCTGTGACAATAGATGACATGTAATTAGCACACCTAGGCTGGGAGTTAGACCTAAAAATGCCTTAAACTTAGTCGAAAAAGGACGTTCGGGGGGTGAAAATGCAAAATAGCCCCTGAACCACTACATGGATGTTACGAGCAGCATCCTCGTGACAAATAGGACCTGTGGCAATAGACGACATGCAATTAGCATGCCTAGGTTGGAAGTTAGAGCCGAAAACGCCATAAACTTAGCCAAAAATGGGCGTTTGGAGGGCGAACACGCAAAACACCCCCGAAACCCTATTGTATGCAACTGACTTACTGAACATGCAGCGTATATATGCAACTTGAAGTGCACTTGCAAGAGCCAACATAGTGAACTCTTCTATTGTGTAAAGTATAACAGCCCCCGAACGACCGTGTGACTGTCACAGACAGCTTCCCCATGACAAATAGGACTTCTGACAACTGACGGAACGTAATTCGGACCTATAGGTAGAGAGCTAGAGTTGAATACGTCCTAAACTTAGTTGAAAAAGGGCGTTTCAAAGGAGAAAATTCTAAAGAGCCCCCAAATGACCATGTGACTCCCACGGACAGCTTTCCCATGACAAATAAGACTTGTGACAACTGACGGAACGTAATTTGGACCCGTAAATAGAGAGTTAGAGCGGAATACGCATTAAACTTACTCGAAAAAGAGCTTTCCGGGGGCAAAAACTCATAACAGCCCCTGAGCGACCATGTGACTCACACGGATAGTTTCACCACGAAAAATAGGACTTGTGACAACTGACGGAACGTAATTCGGACCCATAGGTTGGGAGTTAGAGCCAAATACGCCCTAAACTTAGTCGAAAAACAGCATTTCGAGGGCGAAAATTCAAAGCAGCCCCCGATCCACCGTGTGACTCTCATGGATAGCTTGTCCATGACAAATAAGACTAGTGACAACTGACGGAACGTAATTCGCACCCGTAAGTAGAGAGTTAAAGCCAAATACGCCTTAAACTTACTTGAAAAAGAGCTTTTCGGGAGTGAAAATTCAAAACAGCCTTTGAACAACCATGTGACTCTCACGGATAACTTTCCCATGACAAATAGGACTTGTGAGAACTAACGGAACGTAATTCGGACCCGTAGGTTGGGAGTTAGAGTCGAATACGTCCTAAACTTAGTAGAAAAAAGGCGTTTCGGGGGCGAAAATTCAAAACAGCCCTCGAACCATCGTGTGGCTCACACGGACAGTTCCCCCATGACAAATAGGACTTGTGACAACTGACGGAATGTAATCTGGACTCGTAGGTTGGGAGTTAGAGCCGAATACGGCCTAAACTTAATTGAAAAAGGGCGTTTCGAGGGAGAAAATTCAAAGCAACCCCCGATCCACCGTGTTACTCTTTTGGATAGCTTCTCCATGACAAATAAGACTTGTGACAACTGACGGAACATAATTCGGACCCGTAGGTAGAAAGCCAAATATGCCTTAAACTTACTTGAAAAAGAGCTTTTCGGAGGCGAAAATTCAAAACAGCCTCGGAATGACTGTGTGAATCTCACAGATAGCTTCTCCGTGACAAATAGGACTTGTGAGAACTAATGGGATGTAATTTGGAACTGTAGGTTGGTAGTTAGATCCGAATACGCCCTAAACTTAGTAGAAAAAGGACGTTTTAGGGAAAAAATTCAAAATTGCCCCTGAACCACCGTGCGGGTCACACGAATAGTTCCCTCATGACAAATAGTATTTGTGACAACTGATGGAATGTAATCCGGGCCCATAGGTTGGGAGTTAGAGACGAATACGCCCTAAATTTAGTCAAAAAATGGCATTTCGGGGGCGAAAATTCAAAACATCCCATGAAAAACCGTGTGGTTCATACGGATAGCTTCGCCATGATAAATAGGACTTGTGAGAACTGATGGAACGTAATTCAGACCTGTAGGTTGGGAGTTAGAGCCGAATACGCCCTAAACTTAGTAGAAAAAGGGCGTTTCGGGGGCGAAAATTCAAAACCGCCCCCGAACCATCATGTGGCTCACATAAACAATTCCCCCATGACAAATAGGACTTGTGACAACTGACGGAATGTAATCCGGACCCGTAGGTTGGGAGTTAGAGCTGAATACGCCCTAAACTTAGTCAAAAAAGGGCGTTTCGAGGGCAAAAATTCAAAGTAGCCCCCGATCCACCATGTGACTCTCATGGATAGGTTGTCCATGACAAATAAGACTTATGACAACTGACGGAACGTAATTCAGACCCATAGGTAGAGAGTTAGAGCCGAATATGCCTTAAACTTACTTGAAAAAAAGCTTTTCGGGGGCGAAAATTCAAAACAGCCTTCGAACAACTGTGTGACTCTCATAGGTAGCTTCCTCATGACAAATAGGACTTGTGAGAACTGACGAAACATATTTCGGATCCGTAGGTTAGGAGTTAGAGCTGAATATCCCCTAAACTTAGTAGAAAAAGGGTGTTTCAGGGGTGTAAATTCAAAACAGCCCCCGAACCACCGTGTGGCTCACGCGGAATGTAATCCGGATCTGTAGGTTGGGAGTTAGAGCCGAATACGCCCTAAACTTAGTCGAAAAAGGGCATTTCGAGGGCGAAAATTCAAAGCAGCCCCCGAACCACCGTGTGACTGTCATGGATAGCTTGTCTATGACAAATAAGACTTGTGACAATTGACGGAACGTAATTCGGACCGTAGGTAGAGGGTTAGAGCCGAATACGCCTTAAACTTACTCGAAAAAAAGCTTTTCATGGGCGAAAATTCAGCCTCCGAACGACCGTGTGACTCTCACAGATAGCTTCCCCATGACAAATAGGACTTTTGAAAACTAACAAAACATAATTCAGACCCGTAGATTGGGAGTTAGAGCCAAATACGCCCTAAACTTAGTAGAAAAAGGGCGTTTCGAGGGCAAAAATTCAAAACAGCCCCCGAACCACCGTGTGGCTCACATGGACAATTCCCCATGACAAATAGGACTTGTGACAACTGACGAAATGTAATCCAGACCCTTAGGTTGGGAGTTAGAGCCGAATATGCCCTAAACTTAGTCGAAAAAGGGCGTTTCGGGGGAAAAAAATTCAAAACAGCCCCCGAACGACCATGTGGCTCACACGGATAGCTTCTCCATGACAAATAGGATGTAACAACCCTCACTATTGTCTTAGTCATGCTCACATGCATTTACATGATTTTTGTCTTGTTAAGACTTGCATTGTCAGACCTTGATTTGTTTTGACTAAGTGTTGCTTGCATGCTTTGTTCCTTGCTTGGTGTGTGTTAAGCCGAGGTCATCTTAAGCCTAGGTCACACCTTTGAACCTCTTATACCTAGGACCATCTTGGAACCACCTTGGTTGACCTCCACTACCACCCTGGCATATTGGCCGATATGTCATCATCTAGGCCGAGATGTGTATCATCTAGGCCGAGATGTTATCATCTAGGCATCCTAGATCTTTGATCCTTGCACCTAGTGATCTTGTTCCTAGACTGGTATGACCTAGACCGAGGTGTGGCACATCTAGGCCGAGGTGTGGCACAGCTAGGCCAAGTGTTGTCCTTCCTAGCCGAGATCATTGAAACCTTCTTGTCGAAGCCTATGTCTTGATCTGAGATCCTCACCTTGTCAGAGTACCCTTGTCACCTTACTTGTTGCATACACTTTGTCATGCTCTTGTCTTGTCATTCTGTCACCTTTTGAGGAGATCCAACCAGTTGTTGCCACGTGTCCCAGCAGAGGGTTAAGTCAGCCGACAGAGAGAGAGAAAACATATCATTTGTCATATCCTTGCCTTGAGAGGGAGAGAGAGAGAGAGAGAGAGAGAGAGAGAGAGAGAAGCTCTAGGAAGAGGAAGAGAAGTTCTTAGAGTGAGAGAGCTAGATTCCAAGCTTGATCCTTAGAGTTTGAACCGTTAGATTCGTATTTTAAGGTTAGAATCTTGATCTACTCTTGTTGTTCTTCATGTTCATCTAACCACATTGCATGATCTAGCATGATTCATGAGCCATGCATTGCTTTAAAGTTTGGATTTAGAAAGAGAAAATGATGTTCTTGTATTCTTCAAGAAAAAACATGTTTTGATCCGAAAGTTTGTATCGAGATCCATGTTTTTGTGTTTGTTTTCATAAGATCTTCAAGTATGGGTACCCAGGTCCATGTTTTTGAACTCATCTCATGAAATCTCAGATTTTGAATAAAGGAGTTATGATTTTAGCATTTATGTTCTCCATGTTCTTATTCTTCATGTTCTTCAAAAAAGAAACCTAGATTTTCTAGACTTCATTTCCCTGGATGTGGTCATCGGGGCCACATCTCGGCCAAGAGGTTTGGGACCTCGGCCAAGACTTGGTTGGTATCCAACATGTCTTCCGGAGATGAAAAACAGTGTTTTAACTCCCAGCACACGTTTTGCTTTGTCTTGACCTAGTTTTGAAAGAAATGCCAAGATCATTTACGCTCATGTAAAGCTTGTTTTGAAAAGTGCATTTCATAACCATCTTTGAGCATTTCTTCTTGTCTTCTTGAAGTGCATTCAATAGACTTTGCCATGTATTTGTAGGTCTTGGATTCTTGGCTTAATCCCTGCACCCGAAGAGCTATGTGAGTGGTATCTTTAATAAAGCTATGTTATAATGTTTTGATAAAAGCTTTGCTTTGCTTTATTTTGGAAAAGTATTTGTTTAAGTATGAATGATCATCCATAGTTTTGTATCAAGTATTATCTTGTTTTGATGACATTCTTGGAAAATCCTTAGTGCTAGAGGACTATAATGCAACTAGTACCCTTGTTTGAGATATCTGCCTTGCCACCGACGGCCTTGTGCGGGTGGGTTTGTCTAATCGATTCCGAGTCAATTATTCCCTTGTTTTGTTAGGAATGTCATCCCTTGTATTATATTGATGCTAGTAAGCATCCCTTGAAGCTTTGAAAGACTGGATAGATGAACTTGGTTCATCCCTTGATTTTGTACAAGATATGATATGTATTGTTTTGATAAAGATCTTAGATATCATTCATTTAAACCTTTATTACTAATATCATTCACTGAGTATCCAAGCTCACTCTCTCCTTATATATATGTAGGTGACGAGCAAGAAGGCGGTGACGCCTAGATGTGTTTTGCAAGTTGTGTTCGGATTCATATTTTGCTAGCATCTTGAAGATTATGCTTCTTAGCTTGTATTTCATGTCTTTTGTATATGTCGGCTTGAGAAGCCTTTTGATCAAGATGTAATATGCACTTTATTTTATTTGTAGTCAAGTTGTAAAACCAAGTTAAATGTATGACATTTCATTTGATCTATGCACAGCTCTTATGGACTATTTAGATTTAAATTTATTGCTTCCGTACACGTAAGCCTCATATGTATATATACTCTGATTGTGTGTGAACTTGGTAAGTTGGCCTTCGGTAATCTCGGATTACTGGCCATCATGGCACCATTCTACTAGGAGCGGAATGGGGCCATGACATAGGATTTGTGAGAACTGACGGAATGTAATTCGGACTCATAGGTTGGCAGTTAGAGCCGAATACGTCCTAAACTTAATCGAAAAAAGGCGTTTCTGGGGCAAAAATTCTAAACAGCCCCCGAACCACCATGTGACCCACATGGACAGTTCCCCCATGACAAATAAGACTTGTGAAAACTGACGGAATGTAATCCGAACCTGTAGGTTGGGAGCTAGAGCCGAATAGACCCTAAACTTAGTCGAAAAAGGGCGTTTTGGGGATGAAAATTCAAAACAGCCCCTGAACGACAGTGTGGCTCACACGGATGGCTTCGCCATGACAAATAGGACTTGTGAGAACTGACGGAATGTAATTCAGACCCGTAGGTTGGGAGTTAGAGCCGAATACGCCTTAAACTTACTCGAAAAAGAGCTTTCCGGGGGCAAAAATTCATAACAGCCCCGAACACGCCTTACACTTAGTCGAAAAACTCGCAACACTTTGTTTAAAAAGCGACAACTTTATGAAATTAACATCTACATATTCTAATAATTGCCTTTATATATTTATAAGATGAAGAAATTACATATTACATTGTTTGTGCAGTAGGTTGGAATAAATATTGCATGATAGATGTATATATAATATACTTTCTTTTATTTCCAAGAAGACATTTCTCGATTGTTCTACCTTAAATACATGTTAGAACATGTTCTATATGGCTGACTGAATTGATATTTTGTAACCAATTCTAATGTTTCGTTTTTTGTTTTTCTTTGTAGATGGCTTTGTTGTGTGGACTTGTGGATAATCCATATTGGTGTATGGAGAAGAATTTTCACTTTTGTGTAGAACTAATATAATACTTTTGTTGTCCTCAGCTTTTATGTAGTTCATTATAACTGACACAGAAAACTTTTGGCAATCAACAGATAATGACTGTCGTGGTACATAGATCACCTTTTATCGTGGTACATATATACCATTTGTCGGTGTACATACAGGACGTTTTGTCATGGTACATATATCACCTTTTTCGTGGTATAGATTACGATAGTAATTTGTACCATGCCAAATGGTAATTTCACTTGGTAGTAAATGTATTTTTTGTATGGAATTATTATTTTAGTTTGGACAATAGTTGATTTGTATGGACTTTGACATTTAAAGTTATTTATTTTTGATGTATGGATGCAGATTTTGGAATGATTGATAGTATGTATCATTTTGTTTATATAAGTATTACAAGTTGCATTGAATATAGACATGTTGTGGAGAAATTATAATTTTGTGATAAAACATAATATCATGTTTTTGGCGACTAAACAATTAGTAGCTAAAAAGAAATTGGGAAAAGACATTTGGCGACTAAAAGTTTTGTAGTAAAAAAAAAAATAGACATTTAGCGACTAAAAGTTTATTAGCCAAAAGAAAATCAAACATTTGGCAACTAAAATATTTCGTAACTAAAAACAAAAAACTAAAGGATAAAAACACTTTTGCTGACTAAAATTTTAGTAGCAAAAAATGTAGAACTTTAGGCGACCAAATATTTAGTAGCAAAAAGAGGAACTCTTTGCCGACTAAAAATTTAGTAGCCAAAGATGTAGGCCTTTTGGCGACTAAATTTTTAGTAGCCAAAAGAAGAACTCTTTGCCAACTAAAATTTTAGTAGCTAAAAATGTGGGACTTTAGACGACTAAAAGTTTGGTCGCCAAAAAGGATCTAATTTAATTTAATGTCCAAACTTTTGGCGACTAAAATTTTAGTCGGGAATTGTATACATTTGGCGACTAAAATAATTTTAGTCGCTAATTACCTTTGCCGACAATTTTTTGGCGACTACTTTTGCGACCAAATAATTTAGTTGCTAAAACCATTCGGCGACTAAAAATTAACTTTTGGCGACTAAAAATTTAGTCGCCAAAAGTGAAAATTCTTGTAGTGTGAGTCCGAAAAGAATCTTCTTTTCTTCTCTTTGGGATGAGTGTATCTCACTTTCTGTATATCTCTCTCTAAAAACATTTTTCTCTTCTTTCTCTCTACATTTCCCTACACCAAATTAGATCAAAACCTTGATTTCTTTAAATTCATTAGAGTTTTGCCCATAGCTCCTTCATCAAAGTTGGAGAACTTTTTGAGGGCTACGTTGTGTGTGGTGGAGATCGGGTTTTGGCACCATCGATGTTGAGGCTTTCTCCTCTTTTCCCTCCAGGAACTTGAGGTAGGGATTTTTCTTAGAATTATATATATATTTTTGCAAGTTTATGTTGATTTTGAAATTTCCTTTGGTGGCATTGAAAGTTTGGTTTTTGGCTCAAGAATGTTAGTGGTTTTGAAAGTGGGTTCATCCCTTGTCCCTTATAAATGATTCTCTTGGGAGTTTTGAACTACATTGATTGGAGAAAGAAGTTTTTGGTGAGATTTTTTCAAAAGATGAGGGAGTGTCTAGTTTTGGTGAAAAACCTAGGAAATTGGGGGTTTTGGAAGATGTTGAGAATTTGTGGAATTTTTTTGTGCTAAATGAATGAATGATTGGAAAATTTCTTATTGTTATATATAACAAATTTTTCTTGGAATACGAGAAATAATGGATTTTGGAACTTATTGTTGAAATTGTAGATATAGTCATGAAATGACTAATGTGTTGAGAACACATGAAGTGTGGAAATGTTGTTACTATTGATGAATTTAAATAGATATGTGGTTATCTTGTGAAATTACTTTGGAAAGGGAAATGGAAATTGTGATCACTATGATAGAATTGTGCGAAAGAATTGAAAATGGGAGAGTATTGTATTGCATTGATAATTGTTACATGGGCATTTCGATTCATTTGGTTGTTGCAAATTTTGAATTGAGATTTAGAAATTTGTGCATTGAGAAAGGAATGTTGTGAAAGGAAATTTATTGAAATGTTTTGGGGTAAATACGTTGGTAAGTCTGGATAAGAGGTGTAGATGAAATTGATTAAGTTGGCCTGAGTGTCCAAGGTGAAAAACCGAAAACATGAGCGAAGGAGGTGCCACGTGCCTTCTGGTTAGTTACCGGTAAAGTGGAGTTTTGGTAATGCTAGTTATGCCTACTTGCAGGCACCAACCTAAGGATTATCTGAGTCGCATTTACCGCCCCTTGAGTTTGGTGTAAAATTATTAAATTGTTAAATTTTTCAAATTTTCATGGAGCGTGACGGTTTTCAACAAGATGTTAACGTGACCTTTTTTTTTTCTTTTTCTTTTTAAAGCATAGCATGGCATGTGCATTTCGATCTATGAGACTTGTATAAAATGTATATACTTTGTTAAGAATTTTCCTATTAGGCTTTATGCTTACCCTACGGGATTTTGATGCAGGAAAAGATGTGGTGATTCCGCCAAACTAAGTGCGCGGATATATGTGTTGAGAGCACAAGGCTCTATTTTGTTGTGATTGTAATTTTTGCAAGCCGACGGCTATACGTGTATGGGTTTGAGCAACCATTTTGTGTGTAACCGGGCTTATGCTTTGGACTTTGTAACCCCTTGAGGGTGTTTATTTATTTTGACTAGATGTTTACATGCTATAGATTCATGTACCAAAGTCATTGAATGTATATTTGTATGTGAACTATTTTTGTAACACCTTATGATCATGTACTTGGATGTTGGAGAATCACTTCTATTATCATAGAGAGCGGAGGTTGATACACCTTAATCGTTTTTTTGTTGGGGCATTACAGTTAAGGCTTATAAATAAGAATCAAATTAAAATTTTATAGGGCAAGTTGTAATAAAATAAAAATAAAGATGGACTCCAAACATAAGAGATCCCCTTATTATCTCTTATAGCGATCCCGGTTCTTTCTCCTTTGGTTGTTGTATCCGGACTTAGTTCCGTGGATGCCGGTTATTGTTTTGAGCTTGTTTCTATCCTTCAATTCTTTAAATTTGAGTTATAGAATGTTTTGGACTTGTTGGTTCTAGGTTGGGTGTGATTGGGAGCAGGTGGTTGCTACCCAGGTTTTTAGTCCTTCGCTCGAGCCAGGGTTTGGTCACTCGAGCGAGAGTGGAGTTTTGTTCCTGGTGGCTTGAGCCAGAGTGGCTTCGCTCGAGCGAGCGATTGTGTCTAGTTCTGGACTTGAGAGTAGCATTTTTTGGCTCGAGCGAGGTTTTCTTCGCTCGAGCGAGGTTCTGGGTTGTTGGCTCGAGCGAGGTTTTCTTCGCTCGAGCGAGGTTCTGGGTTGTTGGCTCGAGCGAGACTTTCTTGGCTCGAGCGAGAGTTTTCTGTGTCTGGTCGCTCGAGCGACCAAGTCTTCGCTCGAGCGAGACTATTTTATATCAGTAGGCAGCAGCGGGGAAAAGATCACTTTTTCATCCCCTTCTCTTTTTGAAACCCTAGAACCGACTCTCTCTCTCTCTCTAAACTTATCTTCTCTCTAAGTTTTCATCTCCTTCTAGTGTGAATCCATCCTAGGTTCTTTGTAAGAAAGATAGAGGGTGGCTTGGGCTTCGTTCTAATCTGAAGAATAGTGGATTTGGAGCACTTTGATTTCGGGTCATCTTCTCCATTTGAGTTCTCCGTTTGAGGTAGGGATTCTCCTTGTTTCTTTTCAATACTCCATCTATAGATAGACATGTGGTAGTTTTTGTATTGCATGAAAACTTTATATCATGTAGGATTTGTTAAAAATCATGAGGTTGAGCCTTGGGTTGGTTGTTGGATTTGGGTTTATCATCATTAGTTGTGATCTAGGCTAATTGGGATGTTAATTAGCATGTTGTTGTTGAAAGGAGAGGAAACCCTAATTTTTATTTGATTTAATAAATTAATAGAGGGGTCTTGATCATTGGGCAAATACTTATGTATTTTGGGTCTTAATTGTATTTATTGTTGTTTGTTGTTGATAATTGAACCTTTTAGGCCAATATTGAGAAAGAGGGAGGAAAACCCTAATTTAATGATTATGACTTAATTTGCATAATTAAATAGGAATGGCTTTGAAAAGAATGTAGTAGATTAAGATGAGTTATGGCCTTATTGTCCATGGAATTGAATTTGTGAAAACAAAAGGTATGAGAATCGAATTGTTGTAATTTGAGTGTTGAATACACACATGTGGGGGTTGTATCTTTAACTACCATGTCAATGTTGTTGTTGGATTTGTGATCTCATGTTAACTGAGTCTTTTAATAGATTTACTAAATACCTGCATTTAGAGGTTTTGTCCTTGGTCATCGGTGGAGGATGACACGGTTGCATTAAATTGTCGTGTATAAATTACACCATTGTTGATTGAACATCGTATGTGATGAAATGTTGAGATACATTATATATGTGTACTTGTTAGGGAGGAGAGAGGGGTTGTACTCCAGTGTGTGTGAGAAGATAGGGGATGGACTCCACACACCTATGTGTTCATATACTTTAACACATTGTTTGTATCCTGATAGTTTATGTGTTTGTTTTACACATGTTGGTTATGCCTTGTGGTATTGTGGTTGTTGGTGTGATATCCTGCGCTGATAATCAGAGGTACCGTTACCTTCCAGCTAGCGCCTGGAGAACTGTATGCGCTGATAATCTAAGGTACCACACCCTTCCAGCTAGCGCCTGGTAAAATGGTATGTTGTTATGAGAAGTGTATCTTTGGCTTATTACGCACCTAGCTAGTAGAGCAAAGTTTTGTTGTTATTGTTTCAGTGTATCTGGAAACATTGTGGATTGTGTTGGTTACAGTTTTGGAGGGCCGAGTTGCCTCATTGGTTTATCTTATGTATGTAGTTGAGTTGTTATCTCCCTTTATAAAGGTATGCATGTATAGTTATGATAGATTTGGGATTGAACCGAAATGCCATTTGTCTTTTGGAAGTGTAAAGAAAATCGAATAGTCTAGAAATATGTTTTGAAAAGGCACATCTGTTGTATGTGTGGAAAATGGAAGAGAGTAATGGGCTTAGTGAATCTATTTTTCCTAAGTAATTGTTAATGTTATAAAAGATTGGGAACGTGGGTTAATGAAAGGAAAATAAGAAAGATGAATCGCTTATAGCAATGAATGAAATGGTTGTTTTCGAGAAAAGTCCATATAAATATACATATATATATTTTTGTATAAACTGTCACATTACTATCATAGTACGAGAATGAGTGTTCATGATCATAGCTATCTGTAATGTTGTTATTGTTGAGGATCATGTTGAGATCCCTACTGGACTATATGTTCATCCCACGTTGTTGTATCTTTTTCAGGTATTTAGCAGGATGTGCTACAAGATTTGGGATCTTCTTATTTGTTGGCCACGGGGCCTCTTTGTTGTAGGCAGAATGCCATATATGAAAAAGGGTTGTACCCTTCATTTGATTATTTATTGTTGTAAGCCTGAGGGCAACTCATTTAGAATGCTCATGTTGTATTTAATTTTCATTCGAATGAGAGAGCTGTTGTTCATTACTTCTAATTGAACATTTGAGTTTAGTTCCGCATGTTATCTCTGAAATTGAATTAAGTTAAGGAACTTGGTAATGACTTCGAGTAATAAAAAGTGGGGCGTGACATCTCTTTCCCTCTCTCTCCCAAACATATGAATTTCATTAGAAGCTGTCCAAACCAAATCAGCCATCTTAGCTCTACTTTCTACCGTTTTTTACCACAACTTCCGTTGATAATTTTCCTTCATTAATTACTGAGTTAGACTCCAAAATTATCATGCCTACATTATTGTTAAATTGGAAATTTGCGCATCAGAAAAGTGTTACTTAGACCATCTCCAATGGTTTAGCAAATTTGATATCAAATTTAAATTTTGATGAAAATGGTACTATTCACAGCTCCAACCGTTCACCAAACGTGATACCAAATTGAGATTTCATCAAAAATTTCATCAGATTGAGGACGAAGTAATGAATTCACCAAAACACTGTTGCGGATCGTTGGAGAGGAGGACCCGGTCGACCAACCGGTTGTCCGGCCGGTTGACCAAAAAGATTCAAACAGTTCAGCAAAAAAAGTTCAAACCGTTAAAAAAAAAAAAAAAAAAAATTTTGCCTAACCGGTCAACCGGCCGGTCGACCACCCGGTCGTCCCGAAAAAAGTTCAGAAAGTTCAAAAAAAAAAGTTCAAAAATTCAAAAAAAAAAAAAAAAAAAAAAATTGGCAAACTGGTCAACCGGCCGGTCGACCCACCGGTTGACCAACCGGTCGCCCCACTAAATTTGATGCAAATTTGATGCAGCGTTGGAGTGGGTGATTTGAGATTTGGTGAAATGGCTCATTTTGGACTCAGATTTGATGAAAAATCAGATACACCGTTGGAGATGCTCTTACTAAAGGTACAAGGTGCAGCCTTTTATTTTACAAAATATCAAAATGCAAATTTTACAAAATTATAATGTAAAGTATCATTTCCAATTTCATAAAGGCAAACTACAATTTCAACAAAAGTGCAAAAAGGACAAAGTGCCATTAGCCTAAAAGAATAAAAAAATTGTTTAAGTCATGAGTAGGGGCTCCACCAAATCAATCTAGGTGAGTGTGACCAAATAATGCCACAGAAAGCTAGTCACATTTTAATACCAAATCTGTCAAAATTCAATACAAAAATAATAGAGTGGTGCTCTATATTTATTATTTAAATTTTTTATTTAACCATATTAAATAGAAGTTAACCTTACACAATTAAATAGTGATAAATTAAAAATTAATAAATATTTTATCATATCATTGTTGTATTGTGTGAGATTTTGTGTGGATCTGAAATATTTTACAGAGTAACAAATGCTCATATGCAAACCAATCACATACTATTTGAACCGTCACATGACAATGTCCCCAAAGCACCCAATAACTTCTCCTGTTAATGTCACAACAGTGTTGTCCAAATTTTTCACTCCTGCATTTGACTTCATTCCTTGGAAAGAATATATTATTTATTTAAATAAATAAATAATCATATACTATTTTACATTGTCATAGCTACACTTTCTGTTTTGATTTCGTTTTGATATTTATTATTTTAATAAATTCTAAAACTTGATTTGATTGAAACAAATTAAAATCTGTGTTATGCATAATTTTGAAAAAGAACCAAAAATATATATTTTCAAATTAAACATAAAAAAAATTCTAAATCTGTAGAAAAAAATTGATATAATTAAATATATTTTAACTATGTTTCTTTGAATTACACTTGAGGCATTTTTATTAGGTAGTTATTAATATTGTCCGACCCCATTTAATGGGACTTAAGGCTTGGTTTGGTTTGGTTTAGCTATTAATATTGTGTTTTAAGTATTACATTCTGATTGTCTAAAAAAAAAAGTAGTATTACATAATGAATATGTTTGTCATAATGCAATTGGATAAATTTAAAGAAAATAAATTTGGATAATTCGTTAAAAAAAAGAAAGTTACATTTAGATTCCATTTGTATTGATGTAAAAAAAAAATTCAAAATTATTTTACTCATTTTCTTTTATTTGGCTGAACAAAAAATAAGTATAACAATTTAATATTTGCCAAAAAAAATCATAAAACTATTTATATGTAATATAGGCATATAAATAAAATATTATTTAAGAAGTCAAACATACAGTCTGTTAAATATACAGTCTGTCACTACACTGTCTTTCAGGTAGTTCTCATGCAAAACAGAGAACACGTGGTACAACATCATTAGCTGCTCTAGCATTGAAGGGAGGAGCATGTCCATTCCTCTTCCTTGGCAGGTATTTCGCTTCTTTCTCGTACGGAATTCACCAATTTGATAATGGCAACTAGGTATGGCAGCGGCCGGGACGGAGCGGGGCGGGATCGGGAATCACACTTTCCGTTCTCGATTTTCGATGATAAAATTTTTCCTGTCCCCGGCTCCAATCCTTGACGGGAGACCTATCACCGTCCCTGTCCCCTCTCCTTAACGGGGATCGGGTTTTCCCAACCTCAAAAATTACCCGGACCAAAAAAAAAAATCAAACCCAAACAGCAGCAACAAGAATTTAACAACATCAATGATCAACAACAACATCATCAAACGACATCAACAACAACATTATCAACATCACAGATTCATAACAACATCATCAATATCACAGATTCACAAAGATGGAGAGAGATCTGAGTAGAGAGAGAGAGAGAGAGAGAGAGATAGAGTGTCGTGGCGGAGGAGGAGGAGGTTGCGCTCGGCGACGGCGACGATGACGATGTTCGGTCCTCTCTCTCTCTCTCTATCTCTCCCTCTCTCTCTGCTCTCTGCTCTTTGCTCTCCTTTCTTGGAGGAAGAGGAGGATGTGGCGCTGTCTAATTCGGCAGTGAGAGACAGTGAAAAGGAAGAGAGAGAGACCAGAGACGGTGAAGAGGAAGAGAGAGAGAGGGAGTAGATCTAAATGAATAAAAGATGAGATGAGAAACATTGAATCAAAAAATTATATATAATATATATATATATATATATATATATCATTTGGGGGACAAACGGGACGGGGTCAGGCCGGGTCCGGGACTGAAACATGTATCCCCGTCCCCGGCTCGAATATCATTGGGGATTTAGTTTTTAATACCATCCCCGGCCCGTCAGGGGTATTTTTCGGAGAATAACCGCTCAATTTGGGATCGGGGGATCGGGTCCCCGTCGGGTTAGGTCCCCGTTGGCTATGATACACATTTTTTTTTTAAAAAAATTGTTTGGGACCCACAAAGGAGGATTCCCACGACCTCCATTGATGTATTTGAATTTTTTTTCTATCTCTGACAATGATACGAATGGTCCAGATCATTTTGAGGTTGTGGGGATTGTATTTTGTGGAGTCTCTATCATTAGTATTTTTTTTTTGGGTATGTCGGAAAAAATGATACACACCTTTGATATACGCTCCTTCAATCGTATACTGTATATTCTTTGGTCCCAAAATATTAATTTTTTATTTTATTTTTATTATTCTAAAATATTAATTCTTTTTTAAAAATTAAGAAATAAAATAATATGAATTTACTATTTTACTATTCTTTTCAATTTATTAATAACATAAAAAGTACAATGATACCAATTGATATTCTTCAAAAAATATACTATCAAAGAGTAATTTTAGAAAATTAATATTTTTAAAATATAATAATTATATTATAAAAAAAAAAGTTAGCTTCCTTAAAAGGGATCATTATTTTGAGACGGAGGGAATATATACTTTTGCAAGTAGATTATTTTCATTAGTTATTTTAGTCTAGTTTAGAAAATTATATGTTTCAAAAAGTTGGTTATTTTTTTTTTAATTTTATAATTGTGAGAGAAAAAAATAAAATAATTATGAGTTGGATACGGCATTTTGCCTTGTTGATTATTTTAGAGTATTTTATCTTTTAGTGGGCTATTTCAGCCCAATGTTCTTCCCAAATCAGGCTCTTATAACTAAATGGTAAAATTACATAATTTTATATTTTTTTAATCATAACTAAAATAAAATAAAAAAATAAAAAGCATAACTAAACATCATATAACGACTCCGGTTTTGACCCATCACTCATTGTGTTTCAGACTCGGGTTTGTATAGTTTTGAATTGTTATTCATATCTTATTTATCTTGTTTTCCCTCTATTTTGGTTATTTGGTTGTTGTTGTGTATTTGGAACAGATTGGTTGCTTGTTTTTCCAAACCTTTGTTGTCCAGTTTTTGGCTCCTCCGCTCGAGCGGGTATTCTTGCGCTCGAGCAGGCTTCACGGTTTTTGCTCCTCCCGCTTGAGCGGCCTTTCTTGCGCTTGAGCGGGCTTTGCAAACTCTCAGTACTTTGCAGGTCTGCAAAACTACTGAGAGAGTGATTTCTACGCTCGAGCGGCCTTTCTTGCGCTTGAGCGTTAGTTTGTTGTTTGCAAAACTTCTAAATGTATGTTTTCTACGCTCGAGCGTCACTTTTTGTGCTCGAGCACTGCGCATTCATTGTGTCTTGGTGCTCGAACAGCCTTTCTTGCGCTCGAGCGGAACAACTTTTTTGTATTTGATGCTCGATCATCAACTCTTCCGCTCGAGCGGACTGTGCGTATATCAGATCGCAAAAATGACATTTACATCACTTTTTCAGATCTTTTCTCTCAAAATCCTAAAGTTGAGACCCTCTCTCTCTAAAACACTATCTCTCTTTCTACGTTTTCACCTAGTTCTAGTGATTTCCTCACCCTAATCCCTTTGGTAAAAAGATGGACCATCTCAATATCTTCATTTTGATCCAAGTAAAGTTGGGTTTAGGCATCTTTGGAGTTCCATTCTTGCTTGGCTCGTCTTCTCTCTTTGAGGTAGGGATTTTCTACACCTTCATATGATCTTTAGCTTAGTTATTTGCTTGGCTCATTTTCTCTCTTGGCTCGTCTTCTCTTTTCATGAGGTAGGGATTTTCTACACCTTCATATGATCTTTAGCTTAGTTATTTGACATTATGTAATAATGGTGGGATATGGGAGTAATTTGAGTAAACCTAGGATTTGGGGTTCAAGTTTGAAAATAAGGATTTCTATATGGGTGCTATATAAATGATTATGGGATTTGGATATGAGGTTATCTTGTATCAAAATGGTTGGTTTTGGCCTTTGGACAAATATTTGAAAAATAAGGGGCTTTGCCCTAAAACGTCTTGAGCAATTATTTTATATAGATAATGAAATTAGTGTGGAAAATGTGAAATTGGAAGGATATATATACATGAATGGTGTTAGTGGATTTGTTTAATCACTCACCTATGAAAATTTGAATAATTTATCTATTGAAAGGATTGTATACCTATTTAGAAATATCTGTATTGGGCTATCGGTGGAGGATAGATAGCTATGATTGTTGTAGAAATTGTATGTGGATTAGGTAAATTGAAACTAATTTAATGTTGATTGTCATTGAATGTGACTATATTCCAGATACATTGTATATGTATGATGTTTAGGAAGAGAAATGAGATGAACTCCACGTATGATTATGTGTTTAAATACATTGTATATGTATGATTGTTTAGGATGAGAAAATGGATGAACTCCATTAAAATTAAGTTGGCCGGAGTGTCCTGGGTGAAACTCCTGAAATTATACATGGGTGCCAATCCTGTGGATGAAATTTTCGTAAAATGGCAAATTGAAGTGTTTGTGTAGAAATTGTGTGATTGTAGAACCATTGAGTTGTAGTCTCAGTTGAGTTATTGAAAGATAATGAAATTGACTCATGTATTGAAATTAATTGAATGGAAACGGATTAAAACTTGAATTTGGTACTTTACGATTTTATAGAAATATGAAAGTTTTGTTACAGGCATTATTTATGCATATTGTACTAATATCTTTGTTAAATCTCATATATTGTGTTGGATTATTCCTACTGGGCCGTGGATCACCCTATTTGGAAAAAATATTTTTAGGTATTGATGGCATGCCTCTACCAAGGCAATAGCTTGGAGAGACTTTGGGAAGCAAGAGCTTCTTTATTTTGTTTCACTTTTGTATAGCCAAGAGCTTTAATTGTATGAGCTAGTCTCATTTTTGTTGTAACCAAGCCAAGACTTGGAAAGATGTAAGCCTGTAGGGTATTTATTTATGCTAAACTCTTTTGTACCATTAACTCTATGAAATGAAGGAACATTATACTCTGATTTATGCAGTCATTTATATATATTGTTGATTAAATTTATGGTTGTATTTTGGGGGTGTTACACATCACATGAACTATAATCAAATATCTCATTAGTTATAACTAAAATAATGTTATGACTAAAAGAAAAAAAATTAGAGATGCATATAGAAGTGCATATGTTTTAACTAGAGGTGCATATGATTCACTATTTTCAAAGAGTGTGTATAGTAGAATTTCCCTATATATATATATATATATATATTATAACAAATAAATCGGTAGCTTTTGGAAATTTTCAACATACATGGTTACTCTACATTTTACTCATGATATATATATATATATTTTTTAATCTTTTATATTTCTTTATTATAATTTTACTTTAATTTAAAATTATTAGAAAAAAAAAAACCCTTCAAACTTAAAACAATCAAATAATTTCTTAGTTCACCCACCACTACCATTGCCACCTAACACAGTTGTCAACGCCACTATCTACTGGGGGTGTTTGGTGGGGCTTTTTTGAGTTAACTTGTGACAGCCTGGTTCCTTTCCTTTCTTCTTCTTTCTTTCTTCGCTTCGTTCTCCATGTGCCTTCGTTGGGTTTGAGATGTCCAGGATGGTTCCCTAGATTGGAGTTCTAGTGTCCTTTTGTTCAGTGTTAAATTTTGTTTGTTCCGGAGGGTGCACGGGTGAGTTCGGGGTGCCGGGGACGAAGTTGAAACTTTGGGCTGCTGGGCCAGGACCGCACGAGCGGAGCCCTAGGCCGCACGTGCGGTATTGTACCGCACAAGCGGTGGGAGTGGCCGCACGAGCGGCCAAGCTTGACACCCAGAAATTGGCTACTGTCTAAGAGCGCACGAGCGGCCAACTGGGCAGTCCGAAACTCTATTTTTTGTATCATTTTGATCCAAATATATCTCTCATTATACTCATCTCTCTCTCACTCTAAAACATATATTTCTTCCCCTTCTCTCTAGAAAACCTCCTAAAACATCTATACACTTTGATTTTGCAAATTTGTGGGTTAAGATCTTCATCATCTTTCTCTCAATCTTGAAAATCCAAAGCTAGGGCTTCACTTGGGTGTTGGAGATCCAAAGTTTTTTCTCATCTTTGAGGCTAGGGTTTCAACTCATCTTTCTTCATCAAGCTTTAAGGTAGGGATTTCTTGAGTTATATATATAGTTTTGCTATTTTGGTGTTGACAAAAAAACATTCTTGAAGTTTTGTGCTAGATTTTAGATTTTGGTTCAAAATATTGAGAATCTTGAATATGGGTTTGAAATCTCTAACCTTTACTACATCTTGAGGGTTTCTCTCTATTAAACACATGATGAATGATTGTGATGGAGTTTCTTTTAGAAAATGATGAAGTTTTTGCTTTCAATGAAAACCCTAGGAATTGGGGCTTTTGAAAAATAATGAAGAGGCCTTTAAATTATTTACTTTCTTGTGTTAAGAGGATGTATGAGAGTAAGATCCACCAAATGTTTATCATAATAATAACATACTTGACACATGGGACATGAGACGGTATTTTAACATTGTTGCTAACACTTAAACTTGTAATGAGGTAAGATGATAATTGTTGAGCACCATGGGTAATAAAAATTGAAATCTTGAAGGATGATGTTTGAAAATTTCATATAATCTTGTAATGTTGTAAGACGGTATGTTGTTGAGTGTCATTGATGATGTGAAAGGCTTAATTATAATGTAATGGGGAAATGAAATGAAAGATGATATGTTGGCCATGTTAAAAGGTTTGGTCATGATGGGTTGGCGTTGAGAACTTGTAGTGATGTGTTGAAGACACATGATTATTTGCGCAATGAGAAACATATTGGTGAAAGTGGAAAGGTATTTGTTTATTATTGTTGTTGAGACATTTTGGAAATAGAGAAATGTTATGAGATATTAATTATTGCATCTCATTTCCATTTGAGTTTATATCATCAATGTGCATGAAGTGAATTATTACCATTGTTGCATTCTCATCATGTTTACTTGAGAAAGATTATATTACCATGAGAACTAATGGAAATGTGTATGGGGTAAATACGTTGGTAAGTCTGGATAGGGGGTGTAGATGAATTTGATAAGTTGGTCTGAGTGTCCAGGGTGAAAGACCCGAAAGCCGCGCGGATAGGTGTCGAGCCTTCCGGTTAATACCGGTAAAAATGACGGTTTGGTAGTACTCATAGAGTCTACTTGCAGACACCAGCCTAGGAATTACCAGTGTCATATTTACCGCCCTTGTTGATTTAAATATTGAAAGTTTGAAATTGATGAGATTGCATTGAATATCATTGAGAACATGGTGGTTTCAAAATAGTGCATTGAATATTGTTGAGAACATAGTGATTTTGAAATAGTGCATTGAGATAAAATTTTCCTTCAACATCGGCACTTGCATGGCATTATATATGCATTTTTAACATTGATGGTACTGGCATAACTGTATATACTTTGTGAGGAATCTCTACTGGGCTTTATGCTCACCCCTATGGGAATTGGTGCAGGTAAAGATGTAGTGACCCCGCCAAGCTAAGGGCGTGGAGATGTTTGAAGAAGAGTAGTTTGGCTCTTATTTTGTTGTGATATTTGTTGTAGGCCAAGGGCTAATGTGTTTGGGTCTGAGAGACCATTATATGTAACCGGGCTATGACCTTGGAACTTGTAAGCCCTTGAGGGCCTTATTTGTTGTAATTTATTGATTTCCTTTATATGCTATAGATTGATGTACTAGTTGGTAAATAAACGTATAATGGCATGCGAGAATACTTGGTAAACATTTGGAACTATGTTAATGAATTTGGTTAATATCTTATCTTTGGAAATGGGTTGATGTAATAGTTATGTGGGATTATTTTCGGGGCGTGACATAACTTATGACTTCTGACTTTTAAAAAGTTATTTTGGACTGTTTGGTTAAACTTATTTCAAACAGTTTCTGATTCTAACAATTTATTTTAAGTAAAAAAAAGATGATTTTGAGAAGCTACTCACCCCTTGTTTCTGATTATCAGTTTCTGCTGTAGACATGTTAATTCACGGTTATATTCTTAGATTTTTTTATTTTTTATGTTTTTAAAAATAGAAAAAGACCCAAATGGACTATAGAATATTATTATTATTTTTTATGAGAATTGTAGACAAATAGTGAATGATAAAAAATAAAAGTTAATTGAAAAAACTACTTCACAGCTTATTTAACAAACATTACTCAGCAACTTAAATCTATAATCCAACAGTTACACCAAACAGATTAACAACTTCTGATTAAAGTCATAATCTATAATCTGTTAAGTTATAATCTATAACAGCTACACCAAACAGGACCACTGTCATTGGTGTTACTTCTAACTACCCCAAAATCTCTTATCTCCCACTTTGCCATCAAATTTAACGGATATAAAATCAAAAATATATATTTTTAAAAATTACTTTCATTTCACAAAAGATAAAATTATATTTTGAAATAATAGTAATGATATAAGTGAGATATTAAAAATTACAACAAAAAAGAAAGTCACTATTAGTTTCTTAAATGTCAGTAAAATTTAGAGAAAAAAAAAATAGTTACAAAAAACTAGCGTAGGAGAAATTCACCCTGTTTTGTTGAATTTTCAAAATTCATCTTCTATTACTTAAAAAAAAAAAAAAAAAAAGTAGTTGTGTAAAAATTATACAATACTACTCATAATTTTCGTATGATTCTATATTTTTTGGGATGAAAATAATTTTTACAATTTAAAATTCTATTCAATATATATATTTTTAAATAAATATAAATTAATTTGACAATAATAAATATTTAAAAAATATTTGAACTTCTATATGAGTGCAAATCCACTCAATTCGTGATGTAATTCCGGCATAGGCATAGGTGCAGATTCACTATGAGTTTGTTTGGGATAATTTTTTTTTTTATTATTATTATTTTAGTCTGGATAACAAAGTTCTGTATAAGACAAATTTTTTATTTTTATTATTATTATTTTTTTGTAGTTAATTTGATAGTCATGAAAGAAAAAATAAAATAATTATGATTTGAATGTAACATTTTAACATAATGCTAAAAAGTCAACTTATTAACTAGTTGGCTTATTTAGATCTCTACTTTTCTACACGTATTTTCATAATAAATAAAAAATCTAACTTATAAGTCATATCCAAAACAATTCTAACCTATTTTGGCAACACGATTAAAAATCCACTTTTTGACTTTTTTATTTTTTTTATATCACATCACTTCTCTAATTTTTTTATATATTTTTTCAAAAAAAGCTATAAAAAGTAATAAATAAAAAAAGAAAAAAAATCAATTTTTAACCTGCTCCTCTATATTTTAAAACCTTTTTGTGAATTAAATTAGCCCAACCCATATCCCCAAGCAACCCCTATATATATGTGGTACAAATTCAACCTACACATATGCATGAGTATAACTACAATATTAACACTTATGTCAATATGTGCAATATCCCCTTTGATAGGCCTTGTTTGGAAAGAAGATTCAGTTAAAATAGTTCACTAAAAGATAAAATAAATTAATAATTAATAAGATAAATTATTACATTCCACTCATAATCATTTTATTTTTCTTTTACAAGTTACAACTATCAAATCAATTACAAAAAAAAAAAAAAAAGTCAATCAACTTTCTAAACACAACTTTTTTAACTAGATTAAAATAGTTAAAAAGTCAAATAATAAACTTTCCAAACAAGACTATTATGTGAAAAGAAACCATAGAATAAAGACAAGATTAGCTTTTTCTTTTTTATTTTTTAATTACCAAAAATAAGATATTGAGAACTATTGAGATAAGGGGGGGGGGGGGGGTGTTTCAGATATAGAAGGTGGGAATAAGGTATTGTTGGGATACAAAAAATGAGGAATTAAAGATAAGTTCATAACACCACAAATTATTTTAGTGCAGATTTTCATAATTATTTCATGTGTAGGGATTAAAATGAAATTTGATATAAAATATAGGAATGCAAAATGTAATTTACCCCCTTTTTTTTCCTACAAAATTGCATTCAACTTGCAATTTTCGATTTTGAATTATCAAAATAACTCAGTTTAATTAATTTATTTTCAATTTCAGCTTTATATATCTCTATTACTGAGATTCATTATAAAAAAATATGATTCACTTAGACTATCTCCAATTTAGACTCAAATCTTTCATCAAATTTAAATCTGATAAAAATTTTGTGAAAACGGTGTTCTAACTGTTTCATCAAATTAGCATCAAATGAAGGGAGCTCTATGTTTTTTCATCAAATCAAGGGATTGTTTAACCTTTTATCAAATCTCGTAGGTGATCATTGGTGGACAATCGGATAGATGATCAGTCGGTCAACCAAGTAGACGACTGGACTGGGAAAAATTTGAAAAAAATTTACACTAGGCCGGATGATTGACCGGACATCTTCCTGGTCGTCCTCCTGGTTGACCGATTGTTTGACAAAAATTAAAAATTTAGCGGTGGAATGCTTAGTATCAGATGAAATTTTAAACCCCAAATCTTTGAAAAAAAGAATAAGCGTCGGAGATACTCTTATAGTTAATAAAAGTATCAACACTAAGCGTTCGTTTGGAAAAAAACTTTTTTAGCCTATTTTATTTGGCTAATTTAGCCTGGCTAAATTAGCTTCGTTTAGAAAGAATTCTTTGATTGTTTTATGAGAGGAAAAGTGAAATAATTATTTGAATATGATATTTTGTCTTATTAACTTATTTTAATCTATTTTATCTTTTTATACTTTTTTAATCCCAACTCACTTCTAACTAAGTTGCCAAACTGCAACTAAACCAACCACATAAAAAGAGCAATATGAATTAAAAAAATAAAAATAAAACTAAATTAAATGAATAAATATATCAACAATATTAAGAAACCATATTTAAATTTATCGCATTAGACCTAAAATTGTCCCAACTCGAAAACACACACTAACCAAATTCATCTACAATTTATATTTTTAGAAGTTTGTGTAAATTTTGGTTTTCCCCAAATATATACTAGAGTGAAAGAGGAGAGATAACGGGACAAGTTTAAGAGTTTTATGTTTTTTTAATAAAATTTTAATTTAATGAAAGAAGTTTAGATTTGGTGTTCCAACGTTAATATCAAACTAATATCAAATGGAGAATTTTTTAAATTTTTCATCAAATTGAAGATGCTTTCAGTGTTTCATCAAATTACTGTAGAAAGTCATTGGAACTATACACCGGACGACCAGCCGGTTGTCCTCTCGAACAACCTCTTGCTTGCTACAGATTTTTAATAAATTTACGCTAACTAATTGATCGGCTGAATATCTGCCCGATCAAATAATTTGATGAAAAATGAAAATTTTTCATTAAAATACTTAATATCAGATGAAAATTTTAATTAAATTAAACATTAGAAATACTCTAACATGTGGTATATTACTCTAGATAAACATAACACCTTTTACATAACACCTGTTAGTTTAAGGATGGTTAAATTTTTACTTTTTACCCTCATCCTCTCTTAGTGTTCATTTTTTTTTTTTTTTTACAATTTTACCTCAACCCTAACACCAAACCTAACCCCACCCAACAGATCCGGCTGAGCTAACCCAACCCTCACCACCAGCTCGCCCGGCAATTTCTCCAGCCATTTTAAGCACCGGTGACCCCAGCATTAGGCAATCACTTCCTAGCCACTACCCCCCTTCTCTCTCTCTCTCTCTATATATATATATATAAGTCAGAGGTTGAGGATGCTGCGGTGTAAGGATCTCGACGGTGGGAGTGAATAGTAAAAAGAGATGGAGGGTGAGACGAGGGAAAATGTGGGGCATGAGTGTTGCAGAGATCATCTTCTCTTTGCGATGGTGAGGTACACTACACACGAAGAAGCTGATATATATATATATATATATATATATGTGCACAATTTTGAAATAGCAAAGCCAATAAAAAATTCAAATTGTGTTTTGTTTTGTTTTGTCATTTTTGTTTCTTTCTTGAGCTGAGAGAATGGAAAAAGTAAGTGGGACCCACAGTAATGTCCGAGTCTGAGTCTGTCTCCCTTCACGTGCAACATCGCCTATCGCCTCTCATCTATCCTCAAACAAAATGATTGCTTTTTATTTTTTATATGCCTGGCAAACAGTCAGAAGCTGGTAGTACTACTCCAACAAAGAATAAGGATTGAGAGCTTTAATTTTGAAGTTTTAAAATTAAAATTTTCTACTATTATTGGTCCAACAAATTATACGTGCATTGCATTGAGGAAATAATATATATATATATATTTAATCTAAAATGAGAGTATTATATGTTATGAGTTTAAAAAATTAAATATTGCATCAAATTTTTTTTACTCATAAAATATATAATTTTTAACAAATTTTTAAACATATTAATTAAAAAAATAAAATAAAACCAATCATTAGAATTATTGTTAGTGTTGAAAAATTGTACAAAAATGCATTATAATTCATAAAAGTATTTTTGAATATGTAAAGAACGTATAGAAATTATATATTTATTATTTGTCATTAGCAAGATCCATCAAGAAGACAGGAGAATTGCATTTCAGTAGAATTTAAAAAAAAAAAAATCGAGGCGCATTTGATGCCTCAAGCATTAATCTTTTGCTAATTTACACATTAGTTATTGTGTTTTTTTTTTATATTAAGAGGGTGTATTTAAGAACTCGCATAAATATATAAGATTTACAATAGATTTCATTCTTATTATTGAGGATATGGTTTACTATTGCAAGAACATCAATAGAGAAATTTTATTTTATTAAATATTATTAAGGGTATAATCGTTATTATAAATTTTATTAAATACAAAGTTTTCAAAGATTTTTATGCAGTGCATTTGGAAGGTCCCCTATAGATTAATATATATTGCAACAGGAAGCATCTAAACTATAAATTGAAAAAAGATTAACATCTTCTCTATGGTGGTGTTTAATAACACTGAAAATTGAAAATTGAATGTTGAATTATTTTAGTTGAAAAGTTGTTTGATAAAAATTTAATTACTGAATTAAAACAAATTATTTAATATATATAAGATAAAATATAAAATTTATTATTAAATTATATATTTTAATTTTTTTTATTGTAGTGGTGGTGGTGAAGGAGGAGGAGGAGGAGGAGGAGGAGGAGTGGCATATGAGAGAGAGAGAAAATTAGGTGATGTTTGTTACAAAAAGCAACTATGCTAACATCATCTAATGTCATCTTTTATAATATATATATATATATATATGAATCTTATTCCCTAAAATTGTGTTTCTGTTTCAGAATAGTAATCAATGGGGTGTTCGCGATTTGGTTGCGGTCAGGGATCCTCCAATCTGCCATCCATCTGTTGGATTGGTGGATTGAAAAAAATCAATCCACATCTGTCTGCCGGATTGACAAATGCGGATTGAGCAGATTGGCGGATGAATGTGAATTGGTTTTGCGGTTTAAACTTTTACAAATTTTGAACATAATATAACAACTTGTCAACATTTTTTTGATAACGATCCAACTCAACATAATCAAAAGATTATCAAGTAAATTGTCAAATACCAATAACAAATACATATCAGAAAACCAGGCATTATCAAAACAATTTCATTACTTTTTTTTCATTTAAAAACTATTTAATTTGATTTTCGCAGTTTAGCGGTTCGGTTGTGGCCAAAGAAACCTCAAATTCGTTATTGGTCCAAAATTAGGCGGATTGGAAAAAATCAATCTACAACCGTGCACTCGTCATCACGCATCCGTTCAAAATGCGGCAGATCAATTTGGTTCGATTGATTTTGACGAACCGGAATATCCGCTACTCATCCCTCATAACCAATAAGAGTATTTTTTAGCAATTTTATGATTAAAAGATCTTGATGGAAAACCTCTTGAACTTGACTCATAAAATTTGTGTTCTTTAATTAAAGTGCGGTATCCCTACCATAATGCTTGATGCCAATTTCATCTTCTTCTTCAATTACTCACAAGAAACGGTAACATATGATACATATGAGAGCCAATATTGTGTTATTATTATACTGAAACTTGGATTTCAATTCATAACGTAAAATGAGAATCAACCCTTTTGTTCTTCATAGGTTGCTTAAAATCATAGGCGAGGTTTTAAAAGCGGCTGTAACTGTTACATAACGCCGTTACGTAACGGTTGTGATGATTACCACCACTCGTTACAGACGCTATAGCGATATGATGGAAATTCACATGTGTAATGGCCGTAGTGGTACTGAAATTGTCGTAACAGTCTGTTAGATATTGTTACACCTTTTTATAATATTCTGAATAGCTTCCTTTTCCCAAAAAAAAAAAACAAAAACAAAAGCTTACAAAAAAAGAACAAATATTCAACTGATCCAAGCCCAAAGAAAAAATCTTATATGAATTTTTTTTCTTTATAATTTTTCTTTTTAATTTATGGCACAATTTTTATTTTAAAATCCTTTTATTTCATAATTGTGAATATTTTTTATTCAGTTAGTTCAGGTATTGGTAAAAAAATAATTTGTAGACATTTAAAATCAATTATTCTTAAAATCATTAACTATTGAAACAACATGTAAAAAGCTCCTTTTATAGTGATTTGAAAATATGAAATATATTGGATCATACTTAAAAATTAACAAAAAATGATTAAAATTTATTTTAAATCCCAATATATGTGATTCTGAAAAAAAAAAAATATGCATATCGGTAAGTTTTTTTCAAATTGTGCACAAAAATAAAATAAAATAAAAAATATCACAGTTCCCGTTACCGCAACCGTTACATTGCAGCCTTTATATGCTGCAACCGTTACCATGTCACCGCAATCACTTTTTAAAATCTAAAATAATTAATTTTTTTTGCCAAAAAGAGAAACCAAAATCCATTTGCATTTGATTAATAACTTATGGATGGATTATATGAACTCTTTCATGTGCGCGCGTGATACCGCCTCTTACTTTTTTTTTATCTAGCAAAATATGAATTCTTTTGTATGTTATGTATGATGATTTATTTATGGAATTGATTAATAGGTGGGCGTTATTTATTTTTCTCATATGTTTTCTTTAGGGTAAATTACCAATAAGTCCTAATAGTTAGATTTAATTTTCATCAACTCCTATTAAAAATAAGTCTTGGTAAAATTGTGACTAAAAATAATTTTTTTGTGATAATTTTTTACATATGTCGCTAAAAATTGACAATTAATGACTTTTTTTTGTCATGATTTTTATAAATTGTCACTAAAACTTACAATTAGTGATATTTTTTTCTGACAAATTTTTTTCATAGGACCTATTAGACAATAAATCCACTTATTAGGTCCTACACGTAAGTACCCCTTTTCTTTATATTCTAGTTAGATCTTGGATTTGTGGGGATTTGTGTAGGGAAATGCTAATGAAATAGAAAGCTATGTTTTTTTTAGGGAAAAGTCAAAGAAACAGCATTTCCCCTACCACAAATCTGTCTCTCCCCCTCCCTCCCTTTACAAATATAAGATCTAAACATAACCTAAAATGAATGATAGAAATATTCTCATTCTCATTATATTTCAAACTTGCATTAAGTTTGTAATTAAAAGAAAATTATTAACACCATCAAATAAAACTCAAACTACAAACATTGAGCTATAAGAAATTATGATTTGTAAAATAAAAGTAACATTTATGTTCTTCTAATGAGAGTTAAATTGGTTCTACAATTGAGAAATTTTTTTTTTTTCCCCTATTTCCCAACTTAGCACTTCAGGGTAATTTGAAATATAAAATGTCAAGAGGTTGTTCAGATTTGTAATAATTGTTTTTCTTTCTTCAATCGTGTAGTGCTGCCAAACTAGACCTGGAGAGAATTGTAAATACTTTCGCAACAAGTGTCTCGAATTTGAGCATGCTCCTTAATATCTTGCTGTTGTTCACTATTACTTGATCATGAATGTATGGAGCACACTAAAGTCCATAAATTATGCCTCTGATCAGACTTTGTTATATCTATGGGTGGAGTAATTATCCAGTCATTAGAGCAATGCTTCATTTTAAGTAGCTTTGCTACATTACTAAAAAAAAGTACTTTTTATGACCAATATAAGCCGTTGCACATAATAAAAACAGAGTCGCAAAAGACCTTTTGCGATGGCCCATGCGACAGTAAATGAGGGTCGCAAATCTGGGAGTGGCAAATACTTTTTGCGACTACAAAACAGCAGTTGCAAACTATTTACGACCGCCTAATCTACTTATGGCGACAGATATTTTGCTGTCGCAAAAAAGTTAAAAAAATGCCTACAATGTATTAGCGACCATCTAGTTACTGCTGAAAAAAAAAAAAAAACGCATTCAATCATATATATGTGTATATATATATATTCAAATATTATATACAATAAACGTAAAGACATATTTGTAAAAGTCTTAACATTCATGCATTATTTTCCATCTTTTCCCTTAATAAAATACTCTTTCCTCAAAAAAAGAAAAAAGAAAAAGTGCAACCATAACAAGGAGTTTCTGAAAGAATCCTACAAATGTTTTCCACCTCTTGCAATTACAAAGAACATTTGAGGTTTCAGTAGTTCTGATTCTAAGAATCCTTGCAAGAAATAGGGCGCTCATTCACAATCTTGTTACAGACATCTTCTAGCTTAAGTAGCTTTGCTACATTACTAAAAAAGTATGTTTTGTGACCGATATAAGCCGTCACAAATAATAAAAATACAGTAGCAAAGGAATTTTCGCGACGGGCCATGCGACGACAAATGAAGGTCGCGAATGTGGGAGTGGCAAATACTTTTTTGTGACCGCAAAACAGCAGTTGCAAAATATTTGTGACCGCCTAATCTACTTATGGTGATTGATATTTTGCTGTCACAAAAAAGCTTAAAAAATGCCTACAATGTATTAGCGACCATCTTGTTATTGCCACAAAAATAAAATAAAATAAAAAATGCATTCAATCATATATATATGTATATATATACAACTATTATATACAATAAATGTAAAGACATATTTGTAAAAATCTTAACATGCATGCATTACTTTCCATCTCTTCCCTTAATAAAATTCTCTTTCCTCAAAAAAAGAAAAAAGAATAAAAAAGTACATTTTGCGACCGATATAAGCCATTGCAAATAATAAAAATACAGTTGCAAAAGATCTTTTGCGACGGGCCATGTGACGGCAAATGAGGGTTGCGAATGTGGGAGTGGCAAATACTATTTTGCAACCGCAAAATAGTAGTCGCAAACTATTTGCGATCACCTAATCTACTTATGGTGACTGATATTTTGCTGTCGCAAAAAAAAGCTAAAAAAAATGCCTATAATGTATTAACAACCATCTTGTTACTGCCACCAAAAAAAAAAAAAAAAATTGCATTCAATCATATATATATGTATATATTCAAATACTATATACAATAAATGTAAAGACATATTTGTAAAAATCTTAACATGCATGCATTACTTTCCATCTCTTCCCTTAATAAAATTCTCTTTCCTCAAAAAAAGAAAAAAGAAAAAAGAAAAAGTGCAACCATAACAAGGAGTTTCTGAAAGAATCCTACAAATGTTTTCCACCTCTTGCAATTACAAAGAACATTTGAGGTTTCAGTAGTTCTGATTCTAAGAATCCTTGCAAGAAATAGGGTGCTCATTCACAATCTTGTTACAGACATCTTCTAGTTTAAGTAGCTTTGCTACATTACTAAAAAAGTACGTTTTGTGATCGATATAAGCCGTCGCAAATAATAAAAATACAGTAGCAAAGGACCTTTTGCGACGGGCCATGCGACGACAAATGAAGGTCGCGAATGTGGGAGTGGTAAATACTTTTTTGCGATCGCAAAATAGTTGTTGCAAAATATTTGCGACCGCCTAATCTACTTATGGTGATTGATATTTTGCTGTCACAAAAAAGCTAAAAAAATGCCTACAATGTATTAGCGACCATCTTGTTACTGCCACAAAAATAAAATAAAATAAAAAATGCATTCAATCATATATATGTATATATATTCAAATATTATATACAATAAATGTAAAGACATATTTGTAAAAATCTTAACATTCATGCATTATTTTCCATCTCTTCCCTTAATAAAATTCTATTTCCTCAATAAAAGAAAAAAAGAAAAACGAAAAAGGGCAACCATAGCAAGGAGTTCCTAAAAGACTTCAACAAACGTTTTCCTACTCTTGCAATTATAAAGAACATTTGATTTTGTAGTAGTTCTGATTCAAAGAATCTTTGCAAGAAATAGGGCGCTCCTTCACAATCTTGTTATAGACATCTTCTGGTTTAAGTAGCTTTGCTACATTACTGAAAAAAGTACTTTTTGCGACTGATATAAGCCGTCGCAAATAATAAAAATACAGTCGCAAAAGACCTTTTGCGACGGCAAATGAGGGTCGCGAATGTGGGAGCGGCAAATACTTTTTTGTGACAGCAAAATAACAGTCGCAAACTATTTGCGACCACCTAGTCCACTTATCGCGACTGATATTTTGTTGTCACAAAAAAGCTAAAAAAATACCTACAATGTATTAGCGACCATTTTGTTACTATCGCCAAAAAAAAAAAAAAAACCGCATTCAATAATATATATATATATATATATATATATGTATATATATTCAAATATTATATACAATAAATGTAAAGACATATTTGTAAAAATCTTAACATTCATGCATTATTTTCCATCTCATCTCTTCCCTTAATAAAATTCTCTTTTCTCAAAAAAAGAAAAGAAAAGATAAAGAAAAAGTGCAACCATAACAAGGAGTTTTTGACAGAATCTTACAAAGGTTTTCCACCTCTTGCAATTACAAAGAACATTTGAGGTTACAGTAGTTTGGATTCTAAGAATCTTTGCAAGAAACAGGGCACTCCTTCACAGTCTTGTTACATACATCTTTTGGTTTAAGTAGCTTTGCTTCATTACTAAAAAAAGTATGTTTTGTGACCGATATAAGCCATCGCAAATAATAAAAATAGTTGCAAAAGATGTTTTGCGACGGGAAATGAGGGTTACGAATGTAGGAGTGGCAAATACTTTTTTACGACCGTAAAACAACAGTCGCAAACTATTTGCGACCACCTAATCTACTAATGGCGACTAATATTTTGCCGTCGGAAAAAAGCTAAAAAAAATGCCTACAATGTATTAGCGACCATCTCGTTACTGCCACAAAAAAAAAAAAATGAATTCAATCATATATATACATATATATACTCAAATATTATATACAATAAATGTAAAGACATATTTGTAAAAATCTTAACATTCATGCATTGTTTTCCATCTCTTCCTTTAATAAAATTCTGTTTCCTCAAAAAAAAAAAAAAAAAAAAGGAAAGAAAGAAAAAGAAAAAGTGCAACCATAACAAGGAGTTTCAGAAAGAATCCTACAAAGGTTTTCCACCTCTTGCAATTACGAAGAACATTTAAGGTTACAGTAGTTTTGATTCTAAGAATCCTTACATGAAATAGGGCACTGCTTCACAGTCTTGTTACATACATCTTCTGGTTTAAGTAGCTTTGCTACAATACTAAAAAAAGTACGTTTTGCAACCGATATAAGCCATTGCAAATAATAAAAATACAGTCACAAAAGACCTTTTGCGACGGCAAATGAGGGTTGTGAATGTGGGAGTGGCAAATACTTTTTTGCGACCACCTAATCTACTAATGGCGACTGATATTTTGCTGTCGCAAAAAAGCTAAAAAAATTCCTACAATGTATTAGTGACCATCTTGATACTGCCGCAAAAAAAAAAAAAAAAAAAAAAAAAAAGCATTCAATCATATATATATGTATATAT